>CAUJNA010003257.1:0-342500 GCA_963377175.1 Effrenium voratum | reverse complement strand
GGCAAAATTTTGACACATGCCCGGTTTTCGCAACGCATCTTGTTTGGTAGTTGATGTTAAAGGACCGCCCTCTCCAATCTAAGCCCAGGAGGTGTCCCCAACAGCTCCGGAACCTCCCGGAACCCTCCCTTTCAACTCTCCCTGAAAGCTGCCCCAACCACCCCACAGCTTATTTGGGCCTCTCGACCCCATAGCTTCCAGCTGTTGAGAAAAACACAACAAAACAGAGCAAGCTCCAAAAAAGCAATGCCCACCCTTGTTGGTAGTTGAGCTTAAGGGAGCCCCTCCTCCAAAACAAAGAAAAGCAACCCGCTGGGTGTCTTGGGTCGGGAGATTTCTCGCAACCAGTCCTGCATGGCGTTTTGGGCCTTGTGCTGCGCGTGGACTGAGAGGTTCAAGTCCTACGCCGTCGGAGGCTCGGAGGTTTTCTTTTTGAGGAGCGCAGAACACCATTGGAGCTGAAGAGGGGGCCCTGGTTGGGCTTTTCTTAGGCTCAGTTGCCCAAAGGACCTGCAACTAAAAGGCTAACCTTTTGGGTCCATGACTAAATATGGACCAAAATGGAAAAACCAAAAGGTCAAAAGGTCGGCTTTGAACAACTGAGTAGGGGTTGTTAGGGCCCTGGTTACGGGGGGCTTCTTCTTGAGGGAGCCCTGAAGCCCTTGACAAGGGACCGAAACTGGAGCCCGGAGAGATGCACTCCGGGCTCGGGAAATGAAAAGCAACCTGAGCCATCTCACCCACCTCTACGTCAAGGGCCCTGTTTATCCTAGTTCTTCGTATCCGGCATAGCCCTTAACAAGGGCCCTTAACAAGGGCCCTCAACAAGGGCCCTTAACAAGGCCTTATTTGGGCTCCCGCCCAGCCCCCATGCAGTTTGGACCCAGAAATGAAAGGTGATCACCGTTTGGGGGCCACTAAACGGTGGAACCAAATCGCGGAAACTAAAAGGTCAGATCTGGTCGCTTAAGAGAGTTTGTTTTTCTTTCAAGACCTGCCAAAGGGATAGGTGACTTTTTTCCCTTCATTTTAGGATCCCAGCAATTCCATTTGCCCCGATTCACATGGCTTCCACTGACCACCTTTAGGGGCTTGCCCGGGTTTCTGTCCACTGGCTCGCCGCTGATTCATGCAACTGTCTTGCGCTTGCGTACACTACAAACTCAATGCTGATCATTGCTTACTCACCTTCTTCTGCGGGACTTCAAGAGCAAAAGCATCGTGTCATGCATTGCATGCAAACATAATGTCATGGCTGCATAGGTCAGTTACTCACCTGCCAAAAGGGCCTGCAAAACAAAGGAAAGGGTTGCCACAGATCAAAAGGGGCACCCTAAGCTTTGAAAGGTTGGCCCTCAGTTCCTCAGGGCGACAAGCTTCCCTCAAGGGATCTAGACCAACTGTTCACCTGCAAGCACTGCTGGTTAAACATGTTGTCTGTCTGTCTGTCTGTCTGTCTGTCTGTCTGTCTGTCTGTCTGTCTGTCTGTCTGTCTGTCTGTCTGTCTGTCTGTCTGTTCTGTCGGGAACACCATGGCAGCGTGAGGCATGACAACACCTGCATGTGTGAACTCCCACATATGTCCCATGGTAAAAAAAACTGGTCGTTTCTCGCTTCCGAACAATCTACATTGGTTGTCTTAAATCCTTAGAGCTTGATGACCTTTCTTTTCCTTTCCTTGCGCAAAGAGACACTGTCGGATGCACCCTTTGCTTTGGTCCACCATTGGCGGCCACACATTTCTTTTGTTAAAGCCCCCATGACGCAAAACTCCGTAAGTGCAACAGCAGCGTCTTTGATGAGAATCCCTACTCTGGATGGACGAAATCTATGTCGCACCACTTTGAAACTATGGTGGCAACCAGTGTCTGTTGGTACGTATATGCAGGATAATCATCATCCCAGGGCGTCGTCATGCGAGAAGCCGATTTCGTCCATCCAACCCCAAAAAACTTGAGGTTGGTCCTGGCACATTGCTCAAAACATTAACGCGCTCCTCGATTCGGCACCAATCCTTCTCGATGATGTAGCCTCAGTCTCTCCCGCGCGCTTCGCATGCGTCCAAACCAGAGGGATCATTTGGTACCTAGGTACTGGGATCCTCTGCGTCAAGGAACCTGAAATGGCAGCGGCTTGATGGCTTTCCTTTATCATCCAAAGCGGCGGCCCGTTTTTTTCGACACGTTCAACCGAGCACCCCGCATCGGCGTCTCTTCATCCCAAGGTAGTCCCGCATGGTGCGCTGGATGGTCTGGGACGTGATGCTCTGCTCAGAAATAGGAAGAAGACCCAAGACAAAGCTCCTAGCATGAACGCATCAGTAGATGATCTCTTGGTAGGGAGGACGGTTAAGTGCGAAAACATGCATTCGAGCCCTCCGCTATGCCAAGGACTTCTGATTGGGAAAGAGTGTGTGTGTGTGTGCATCATTGCTTGGTCCAAATCTTGGGTACAGAAACGTAACAATATGTCCAGATTCTCATATGTATCTATCCTACTAGAATTAATTTGAAGGAGACTCCATGGTTCTTTGCAGTGAACACACATACACATGCATCTCTCTGTGTAGTGGGGACTCTTCTGGGTATTGTTTCAAAAGGGAACCAACACGAAACCAAACAAAAAGGGTCAGGGCTGGTCTTCATACATGCTACATGCTGGCCACCTGTGGCTGAAAACTGCAGAAATCCATGGCGTTTCTTTCCGTGTTTCTGCTGGGTGTGAAAGCGAAGCGGCACCCAATTTGAGACGGTTGAACAAGGAGACCCAAACAGTGGAGTTTGCATGTGCATCTTGGTTTTCATGTATCGATCTTAGAAGGTTTGGAGGGCCTTGGGCTAGAATCCAAATTAATTACAAGAAGGAGCAAACCAACCCCCAGTCGTAGGAACTGCTTGTTTGGCATTTGCCCCGGCAAGACATATCGTTTGCTTGTCAAAAGGGAACTCGACGGAAACCCAAGCGGGCCTTTGAGGGTAAAAATTAAAAGGACCGTTGAGTCTGGCAAAGAACAGCCATCTGGCATATTTGGGTTATACATGGGCGGCTCGACTGTTTTGAGGGTACCCACGTTTTGGCGGTTTCAAAGGGACACCACCTTTTTCTTTGGGGGGGGTCCGCTCAAAAGCGAGGCGCCACCTAGGTCCTCCAGTAGAGAGGTTAGAATAAGGGTACCAGCTTTCTTCTTTAGTCTATTTGAGTAGGGGAACCCTCCCAACAAAAAAAAAGGAGAGAAGGGCACCTAGCTGGGGGGCCTAGCCACCCATTCGGACCAACCGGCACGGCCTTGACGTGGTTCATGAACTGCTTCAGCGCACCGCGGATCCGGACCCACTCGCCCAGCTGCCGCAAGAGTACCTGAACTTCTGATGAATCCAAACCTCACTTTCCAAGAGCTCACTTGCTGAGTGGATGGCCCCCCAAAAAAGGCCAAACTTTATATTTATCACCAAAATTGTCTTCCCAAAAAAAATGAAGGTTCATGAACTCAGGAAGTGAGAGAGGATGGCTCAAAAAAAGTAACCCAACTGTTTGCTTCTCATTAAAATGGTCTTCCCAAAAAGTGACTAATTGAAGAACTGTATTGAAAAGGTCTTTCCAAAAAGCAAATAAAGTCCAGGAACTCAGAAAGTGAGAAAAAAACGCGAAAGTTGGTCAAAGCTGCCTGTTTTCAGACCCCGTGTTTTGGAAGCCCAGTTTGTTGGACCCTTTCCGAAACCTCAGTTTTTGGGACCCGACCTGTGGAGCCCTGTTTGGAATCTCCTTTGTTGGGTGTCATTTTAAATTTGCAGGGGCGTGCGAGCCAGCTTCAACGAGATGAAGTGTTCAGAGAGCTGGAGTGAAGCTGCGACTGCGTGTCAACCACTCTTCAGACCTCCCACTCGGCAGAGCTCGAAGGACGAATCACGGGCTGCCTCGGAAGCTTCCGCAGATCTCCCGAAAAGGGCAAATAACTTAATCAATGGAATTTGGAACGGCAACACGTCTCAAAACAATCATCTGTGCGTTGGAAGGTGTTGGATGGTACGGAAACGACACCTGCAGGACACCAAGCACTGGCAAGATCTCTGATCTTTAGCATCGGCCATAGCTCATTCCCACGGCGGAAGCACTACCTGCATTCGACTCAGATTTCCGTCCCCTTTTGGACCCGTTTGCGTTTGCCGGTACCCCTTTTGGGATTGCTTTAAAGGGAAATCACATGACAATCAGCCATGTTGGGGGTTCTCTGTTTTGAGACATCCAAATGTCACCAGGGTTCAAAAGAGGACTATATGTTTGTGTTGCACGTTGTGTGCAGATCACGATTTCACAGTGATGAACTGCTGGCCAGAAAGGTCCAAACTTCTTTGGGCTTGACTTAGACTCAGGAACCCCGCGAAAAACTAAGTTTGCCAACCCAGGACCCAGCAGGTAGGATTCTCGCATGCCGGGGGCACAAGACACTTCTCTATGCAATCGTCTCGATGCCTTTTTCTGAAGAGGATCTTCAGCCACTGGCAAGCGGTTGCAAAGGCCAAGCGGTTGCAAAGGGCAAGCGGTTGCAAAGGGCATCCACCCGAAGGGTATTCAAAACAGGTGATGACCTTTTTGACCCTTTTGTTCCCCCCCCCCCCTTTGCAAGAGAAAGAACGTGCACTGGGCACCCTTTCTTTTGAACAACCCTCAAACGCGTCCATCAGTCCCTTACGTCAGCCTGCAGTGGGAAGGTCGAGTCAGTCGACTCCATAGCTGAATTTTATATATCAATGTAGATGCAAGATGTCATAAAATGATGTTGTCTCAAAATAAGAGTGCCCGCATGGTTGGTGGAGGCGCTACTATCCAGCCTCTTAAAGACCTCCCCAAACTTGCAACCTAGGTGCGTCCTTTCTTGACCAATTTGTGGGTTGGTTTTTACAGGAATATTCGGGAAGCCAACCGTCGCAGCGCCGATTTTTTTCCCGGAAATTCCGGTTTCCCTGTTTCGACTTCTGAGTTCGTTCCCCGGCCGGTAGAATGCCTGTACTCCAAAGGGATCCGGGAATTCCAAGCAACCAAAGGGAAAAAAGCCGGTTTGTTGGGGGGGGGTCCAAATTTGAGGGATCCAGACGTCCAACCCAAACACCAGGGGAAAAACAGAACTGGGAACCAAACGCTAGGACAAAGGCTCATGACTTTCCGGGGCAACAATGCAAATCAAGCCAATGCCAATTCAGGCAAGATGTCACATGCACGAAAGCTTGGAACCTCAGTGGAGCCCTGATTGGAGAGGAAGCAGGAGGTTGCCTTTGCCCCACACAGAGAGAGTTCGAAAGGCATTCAAGGGCTTCTTGGTGTTCTCATCGGCCCTTCCTGGGGGTGAGTTGTGAGTCTGGGGCTCCTTGTCTCACATGGGCAATCTGCTTGCCCCGAGCCTGAACGCAGGCTCTCATTCTGAGCCTGCATTGTCGCAGCTTCTTTGCGCGCTCCTCGGTCTTTCAGCTTGTGGATGAAGTCAACAAGGTTGATCAAAGGAAAATATGGCAACTCAAAGGCCGCAGTTTTTTCACCACCCAAAAACGGAAACAAACGTGTGGATGGCCAAACATGTCACAGGGATGAGCGCCTTTCCTCTAAGACTCCCCATAGTTCCCCCCCTGAGCCAAAACCTACACACATGTACACACATTCACACCAACAGACATACATACACATGCGCGCACTCACGCATTCACCTCCACATACACACACACACACATGCATGGTTCAAACTTCTTACCGTCACGGTCATGGCTCCCTTACAAGGAATCCCCTAGCTGTCTAAGCTACGAAAAGGGTCCCTGACCATCCATACCAACCCTGGACCCCACATGGGCCCTAAGTGGCCTCCAGCTTGTGCCGAAGGATAGCATCCTAGAGCCCATCTGATGGAATCCATTTCGGGACCAAGTTTTTGGCCCACATCCAGGCTGTAGTCTACCCCCCAAAAAAAAACATATTTGGTGGACACCTGCGAAGACCCCATCAAGTATACACATTCACCTACCCGCGTTGGGCCTCCGTTTGGCTCCACACAAAACACAATTCTTTAAACGACCTCCGTTTGGTGTCCTTAAAGAAGCTCCCCAACTTGCTGTTTACCTCTAAAACGGCAACCAACCCCAAAAGGGTCACAAACGTCCTTTCCGCCTTTCGCTGTCTCGACCTGCCCCTTGACAGGGCCAGGGGCAAAGACTCGGCAGCTGCTGCGAGACCAAACGCAGGGACCCTAGGGTTCAGCCCCCATTCAAAGAATGGCAAGGACCCAATTTGGATGACAATCCTCACGTAAACACCATGGTTATATGAACCCAACCATTCTTCTTGGCCGTCCTCAGATCCTTTGCTCAAAGTTTCACTTTTAGTGGGTTAAATGGAAATCCGCGCTAAACACTAAAAGAAACAGAAAAAGCTAAGGAACCGGATGAATCGCTGGGAACCCCAAAGTCTTTTGATGGGTTATATATGAACTCCCATTCTTTTTTACCCCATGTTGCCTCCGGGGTCTATGATCCCCCTGATTTCCATTTAAAGGTTCTTTGAACTCCAGGGGAAAACTTAGCGACATTCGCCACCGACCACGCCAATCGCCACCCGAGCTTGGCGCCAGTTGCTTGATGCGCTCGTCCACGATTGCGCTTCCGCGCCTGGCAGAAGCCGGGAAGGCGCCCGCGGGGCCGTGGTTTGAAGCGGAAGCAACGAGGGAAATTGAAGCCAAATTTGGTCTCCCTTTCAAAGGGAACCACGGGGAAAGCAAAGGGATTCAAAAGGAAACCAAATTTGGCCCCCCGTAGCTTGCCAAACCTTTTCTCAGTCACCAATCGAAAATAGGAATCCCTATGAAAGACATCTTCATCATGAACGCCACAGCCCGCCACCCTCCCCAGCAAGCTTGTGTCGAACCAGGAGACCCCTCAAACCGGTGTTCTTTTTGGATTCTGCTTGAAGCCAGCTTAACAAGGGCAAATGGTCATGGCTTCCTTCGGATTACTTTTGGTCGACAATCCCCTAGAGCAACAAATAGAGGGTACCTTAAAACCCATATACTTCTGAAAACAATAGAAGGAAGTTCCGCAACCATCCACAGTAGCTTTGGCAACCATCTTTAAGCCAATCTTACAAAGGGTACCCTCCAAACCCCGCCCCCCACCCCCCCCCCCCCCCCCAACCCCCCAACCTTTGGGGGGGAAATCAACATGGCACCAATGGCAACCGAAAGCACTCCCTACGGCAACTCTGCAACTCCCACGGCCTCATGGCCTGGCGAAGTCCCTGGCGAGACGTTCCTTTGGGTGAAAGCTGGTGGTTTTCGTGGCCTTTTGGGGACCCCTGGCAGTCATTCCCACAATCGTTAGCCGTTGGCTATCGCACCAGCAAGTTTGGTTGCCTTTTGGGTATCCCCATGTTTAAAGGGCCACAAAACAAAAATCCAAAAGTCTTTTGACCAGAACATGGGGTAATACTGCGGATGGTTGCGAAAAAAGAGACTCCAGGCTGTCTTCTCGCTGGTGCGAGCGATGCAGGGAATGAGAATGACCCTGATACATATAAACCATCCAACTGTTAGCTTCCTTTCAAGGGACTCCTGGTTCATGCCCACATTCCCCACTGAGCACCAGCAAGTATTGGTTGCCGTTTGGGGAACACCATGTTTAAAGGGTCAGGAGGCGACTCCAGGTGTGTCTTTTGACCTGAAAATTGCGTAATATTACGGATGGTTACGAAATCCCAACTCGCACCATGAAATGAAAACATAAGGTTTGTTGGCATTTACGTTGGGGCAATCGAATCACCGCCAGGGTTTCTTACGGTGCGAAATGGATTTCGTCCATCCGTTGCCTATGGGAAATGGAACTGGTACTTGACCTGATGGAATGAAGAGGGTGCAGGACAATCTTACCCAAAAGGTCCCACATTGGAAAACTAAATTTGGATTCTGGTCAATGAGATCCAAACTGAAAGCAGTGGTCATCGATTAAACTTCAACAACCTGACTTGGAACCCATGGTAAATTGGAACAACACAAAAAACAAAAAGTGAAACTTTCATACCATTCATCTTAATCCAACCTCTAGGGCATCGATAGGACCTGACATTCAGCAGGTGCAGCTTGGATACCCTTTCAAAGCCCTCGGTTGCCGTGCGTTAATGCTGACCTCAATCAACCCAATGTACTAACAGCGGGACGTCCAACTGGGTTTAGTGGGGAATCACTTTTAGAGGGGCCCAAAACCTCCCCCTACTGTGGATGGACGAAATCCTGCACCACTTGGAAGCCATGGGAAACCATTGTTCATTGGTATTTACAGGGGAATCATCATTCCAGCGTTTCTTAGGTGGTGCAGGATTTCGTCCATCCACAACCTATTAAGAAGCTGGGGTTGATTCATCTGGGGTCAACATTATGCCCTCGTCGGCCTTATGCTGGGCTTCGTCGCCTGTGGGTTTTCGCTTGGTTTCGCCTGACTCCAGAGACTCTCGGCCAAAGATTTCATGGACATGGACGAGACGCCGAAAAAAAACATGCCACACAATGACGGTTTTTGTTTCCCATGTTCAAACTCCCGGGCTTTTCATCACCCTTCGGGGTCCCTGAACGGCTAGGGGCCAATTTCAATTTATCACCTCTGGCCCGTTGAAACCGGGTGGTGTTGGGCTGCATCTAAGGCGATCGGGTGAGTTTGTCCTCCATTTGCTTAAGTCCCCTGGAAAAAGTAAACATAAAAATCCAGTAGTGATAGATTCGATTCCCTGTAAACCACCAGGGTTTATTTGTTTGCCTTTTCTTTTAATATTCTTAGCCAAGTGGAAGTTGTGGCTCGGGTTGCAGTCTCTGGCAAACAGGTGAGGCGCACAGCGGCAGGTGACCTGAACGCCGGCGGGTCAACTCAAGCTGGGGCGAAGTCATGCTGTGTAGGTCCTCCAGTAGAGCCTGGTTAGTAAGCCTGGTTATAACCAGCATACCATGATTACAAGTCTCCTAAGTGGGTTATAACCAGGCTTGCTAACAACTACTAGGTCCTCCAGTAGAGAGGTTAGAATAAGGGTACCCGATTTTTGTTCTGTCTATTTGAGAAGGGGAACCCTCCCAACCAAAAAAGGGGAGAGAAGGGCACTACTGGGGGACCTAGCTGTGGATGGACAAATTCTGTTCGCACCACTTTGATACCATGGTTGAAACAGGGGAATAAAATCATTCCAGGGGTTCTTGGGTGGTGCGAAATGGATTTCGCCCATCCACAGTATGATGGGTATTTTTTCCTACACCCAGACTGCAGGTTTCAGTCATTGGTTCCATTTACCAGAAGAACCCATTTTCGAGTTTGCCTAGTTTTGACAAGCAAACATGATGCAGAAACCGGAAACATGATATCCCCAAAGGGCTTTCATGACGGGTATCGTCTTACCCTACAAATCGGTGAGCAAAAGATCGTTGACAAGGATGCAGGGGCCATGCTCTGGCACAACAGCAACCATATTTCCCCTGATGGAGAACATGTTTTCTCCATGAAATGCACACACATGTTGTGAGATATCTGATGATTGATTTCATTTTTTGTGCTTCATACCAACATTTGAACCCATTTGGAGTTGGTAAATGTGTGTAAACCTGGCGATAAATCCGAAGCATCCTCCTTCGACAACCTCAACATGCCCCTCACATTTGGCCCTCCGAAACGTGCCGAACCGTTGCGATCGACTCGCCTCACGTTCTTTCGGCGGCCGTTCTTCAGGTGCCACTCGCCGCGTGCCTGGTGGTGATACTCTGCGTGTCACTTCACCGAGTTTTAGTGCATGATACCAAAAAGAACTGGGCTGTCCGTTTTCAGATCTGCGAAAAGTTTAACTTTTATAAATTTGCTTAGAACACCTTCGTCTAGCCCCACCCATTTCATAGGCTTAGTAGGACAGGGTATGGTTAAATGAACACCCCCCGCTAAACCCCGAACAGCCCCAACAAGCTCAGGAGATGGCTGGGACCCCCTCCAAGAATCATGGAAGTGGACGTTCTGGGGCATTTCCTGTCCGCCTCCATCATTGGAGTCAGCAAGGTGGATTAAGACCAGATCATATTTCTGTTGGAGAATGAGGAAGTGGACTGATCTGTTTGACAGATTGTTGGAAAACACTCTTGCCCCCTAAAATGGAAGTCTTCAAGTCCAACTTCCAACTCCGCGAGTGCCTGCTGAAATTCATCGGAACCTCCCCGGAACTTTCGGGGAACCTGGCGAAACCAAACGAAATCACCCCAAAAGAGTCTCGCTTCCAGGGATTCAGAGCAAGTCTCAATCTGGCACAGGGCCGTTGACCTTTTGGGGCCACGACAAGTGGACCAAAACATGACAAAAGGTCAAAATCTCGGCTTTGAACAAGTGAGGAACTTCTTGTTTACCGCTAAAACTTGTCTTCCCGAAAAGTACCAAACAGGAAACTTCTGACGTGAATACAACCTCGACAGCCCTGATTCGCCGACGGCCTCCAGACTGCCACGCCGGCTGTCCTGATACATCCACTGTCCCCCGCCAGTTTCGCAAAATGGGACTCGGACCAATTGGTTGGTAGTTAACGGGAACCCCCACAAGAAAACCAACCACAGGGGACCCAAAAGGCCTCGATTTTCAGAACTACACATCCCTATCCCTTATTGTTCAGAATTGGGGGATCAAGAATACATAAGAATACCCTCCAAGGTCGGCCATCCTTGTACCCACATTTTCACAAGGGGGATTTCTCTTTTCACAAAAAGAGAACCACCCTAACATCATCCAGTTCCTGAGTCGATTGGCCAAACAAAAAGTCCCAGTTTCCTGTGCCCACCACTCAAATTGTCTTCCCAAAAGTACGCCGAGGAAGTCAGGGAGTGAGACGAAGTTTGCCCAAGCCATAGGGCGATTCCTAGTCCTGATACTAGTCGGATTGATGCTGAAGAATGGAAAACGCCTACCCTCGTACCCCATGGGAAAATGTAGGGGAAGCTGGCCCTTTGTGAACCCCCTGGCAAATGAAACTGACCTCAATGGAGCACGATCGATCAGCTCGTTCTAGCTTTCTGGCAACTTGTTCCTTGGACCGGGGCTAGAATGGATCAGTGGGAAGACCAGCAGCTCGCATCCAGTGGATTCGCTCCGAACATCTTAATCAAAACCCGCTGTCAAAACCGTGTAAATTGCTCAGGTGAGCCAATTGTTGGGTATTGGAATGCGGCTGCCTGTGCGTTTATCTGTACTCGGTCTCGGCCACGGAACATAAATCAATATTGACACCGGGTTCTTGCAAGCTTTCTGCACCTCGATGCTTGGGACTGTCCCCTCTTCAGGCCTACCCAGGTTTTCTGAATCAGCTTTGCCCACCGACAAAAACATGTTGTTTGCCGTGCTTATTTAGACAAACCCAAAACGTAACGTAGGGACGGGCCAACTGAGTTTCACGTTTTTCATGTCTCGCCCCTCCTGATTGCCGCTGACGGAGCTGTTGAAGCTGTCAAGACGAGCTTGGCGACCCTGCGCCTAATGCGATCAGGAACTTTAGGCTCTCCTGCAGATTAACATAGAACCAAAGCAACTAAAATAACTATCGGGTCTCAGAGGACCCGCAAACCAGCTGAAGAGGGGATGGCCGGAAAGCCTGGTTGGGAGCTGGAAAGTAGACAACTTTTGAGCACCAACCATAGGAGTTCCCTTGTGGAGGACCCTGTGTTGGGGTTCCATGTTGATTTGGGGAGGTTGCTTTGAAAGAATCCTTTAGGTGTTGCTCAAGGGGCGAACCATAATTAACATTTCGAGACTTTGGATTTGAGAATCAGTCGGCTCGACCAGAGGATCGGCAACCATAGAGTTGCGGCAGCCAGAACCAAAGCCCCCTTTTCTTGCTGGTGCGATAGGTGGGGAAAGCGGGAATGAACACATGGATTCCCTTAAAGGAAACCACAAGGTCCCTCATTCCCTGCCTGTGGCACCAGCAATTGAAGTTTGGGTAGGGACGGGTGCGCCAGCAGGATGTTGGAGCCCCAAGTGTCAACGGGGGCCAGCAGATCTTGCCAGGAACTCGACTGCCTTCAACATGTTTCAACTAAAGACTCATTCTACCCCACAGAAATCGTGAACATCATGGTGGCAGTTTTTTTTGCCCGTCATTTGAAATTCAAAATATCCCCCATCACGGCAGCAGTGTTGTGTCCATCATTTGAAGCTCAAAATGTCCACCCTTGGTCAGGCCCCCATCCTGGCCGGAAGCCCACCGAATGCTCCCCCCAAAAAGACTCGAAGAAACCTGAACGATTCATCCGTCCAAACGGATTCAGCTTTCAAGTGGAAATGTGCTTCCATGGCCGCCCACTGCAAGTTGGCGAACCAAAATGACCCAATAAGGCACATTAAGTAATATAAGGGGCTAATTCAAGCACACGCCTTGTGCTCCGAAAATCAGGACAGAACCTTGGCTTCAAACATCTCAACCCAATATCTCAACCTCCCTTCCCAGGTATTTCCCCGTTGATTATACTGTGTCAACGCAAACATGTGCACACGTCCTGTGGGACCTGCCAACCTGCCGTTAATAATTTGCCTGACCCGCCGTGAAAGGTTGCACCGTGGTCCACCACGCAGTGGACATCACGCAAAGGTGAGGTGCCCTATCGCCATCACTACCCTGGGGTACACGAAGACCAATTCGCCATATGTGGCCTACCTCCATTGAACAACTTTTGGACATGACGTTTAATGAAAAACCTCTCAATAGTGGTTGGTGGACAAAAAATCCCAATGAAATAATGTCCACCAACAGGTCCCCTGTTGAAGTTCAAATTAATCCCGCCATCCCAGCGTGGCATCTGCAATGTTTCAAGCTAAGCTCATCGCTGGGTTGCCGTACTCGTCCATTACGCCGTATGCACGGCACAAGTATATCGGGCACTCACTCCTGGCATTGGCGCTTTTCTGCAAACGAGACCAAAACGAAAGCAAAACCAAAAAAGACGCAAAACAAACACACAAAGACACATGATTGAGCACTTGACTATTCAGTCCGACCTGCGGAGGGGCAGAATGCAGCCCTGAATCTTGCTGCGTTCCGGATCATAGCCCAACTGCCTGTCAAAGTACAGGAGGTGCTGAACAAGTACCGCCATGATGGACTTGTTCTTTGCTTTTAAGTCCCCCAAAAACACCATGCCTTTTTGAGCTACCTTTGCGCTTCTCCCATGGATGATGCAGTCTTTTGCTTTTGTTCGGGAAGAAGGGGTGGCTCCAAAGACCAGAGCACCAGGCAAAACGTTTGGCTGGCAAAGAACAGCACGCTTGGGATGTGGCCGTTTGATGGCATGTTCCGGCTTGGCTGACAACCTGATCGGAAATTATAAGCATCGAGGCTTGGACCCCATTCCTCACAAGGGAAACCATGAAAATTCTACCCCCCCCCCACCCGCATGGATGCGGAGCTCCCTCACTTTGAATGAGAAATGGGGATATTCAGTCAGCGTGCGGCTTCCTTTCGTTGCCACAGAAGCTGTGCAAGCAGTGCTGCATGTCCGAATGCAGTGGGGCTGTCTGCCAAGCTGTCACAAAGGTGTGGATTCTTGTTGGGCCGCAATTGGCCCATCGACAAATGTAGATATCTTGGGCGCACACGTCTGTTCGAACGTGCAAGCAGCCCAAGTCGGATTCATAGCTGGATCTCTGGAGCATGGAACTGCAAGGATACATGGGTTGAACCCTGCGCCCAGTGTCACAAGGTGCGCGCTCTCCTCATGTTGGAGAGCTTATGCCGGATCTTCTGGACCTCATCGCGCCAGGAGCTCGCGGCTTCCTGCCTCAACGTACTGGAAGACGTCTATTCAGTGACAAAAAGGTGCAGAAGGCACATTACAAATACCCTCGTCAAGAACGATATGGTGAAACACATATGTCCAAAGAATGGTGTAACGATGGACATGCGCTCACCTGTCAGATCCTGTCAGCCTACGGTGCAGGCACTCGGGCAGTGAGGTTTGAGAGAGCCATCTGCCCGGGCCTGAACCAGCTGTCCACTCAATTGGTAGGTGGCTCCGCAACCCAAATTAGTTCTCCGCGGGGGCTAGGGCCGCATTTTGCCCTTAGCATTGATTATTTGGGTATGCACCGCAGGTCTTAGTCTGTTTCTCGATTACCAGGGCAAGCTATTTTGGGGATACCCGATTAATGACCCACATCCATTTAGCCATAGAACCCCCCGGCCCACCCCCCTTGGAGGTCCATGACATTTGATCATTTGCTCACTTCCAAGCGAGCAGATTGGCCAAACAATCTGCAGCAAGGGATGTAAGTCAGGAGTACTTGCTAAAGAAAATAACATCTCAACTTTGTGCCAGAAATGTTCGGAAGGGTAGAAGCTTGGCTGAGGCAAACCGAAGAGAACTCCGCCGATGCTTTAGACTTGTTGCTTGAGTCTACTTTAATTTTCAGAGGCTCAGAGCAACCTGGCTTTATTTCTCCCATCCAGAAAAGCCCCTCTCCAATGGGCTCACCAATCACCGGCTCGCAAAAACCCGTACATCAAAGTTTGACCTTTCGATGTGACGAAACTTGGAGCCACACTGAGGGTACCTAATATGCGTTCTCGAAGTTGCGGGGAAGCTTGAAATGGGCGGTTTCTTGGACCCCAAAGCTACCTGGAACCTTCCGGAACCCCTCGGAGCCTATCTGGGCAAACACACCCCACAGCTTTCAACTGTTCGGCAAAAAGGGGTGCGGCACGGGTCCAGGATTTCTCTAGCTTTCTTTAACACAATCTGAAAGGGTTTCCCCAAAGACTGTTAAAAAACCAAAACACATTTGATCCCGAACACAAGTATGTCAACCAACACTTGTGGGTCGGTGCGGTGAGCGCTTTGGCCCCTCAACAAGGCTCAGAATGGATTGGCTCCGGAGTAGTTTGAAGCGGATTTGCGCCAAAAAACAGGTAAACTGGGTAAGCCTTACAAACTCCACAAATTCATTTGGTGGAAAACAAGAAGCTCAAATGTTTGTTGGAAGTCTTGGTAAAGTTTGTTCACCAAAGAAACAAGTCCATGACCACAGAGAAATCATCGCTGAGAAACTTCCGGACTGAAAAGACCCGCAATCGGCTTCACGGCTGCGCTCCGGGCGTTCTGCAAATCTCTCCTCGCCTTAACTTTCGCCAAACGCTCCTGGCGCGATCCGCGTGTTTGGGTGGAAGTAGGGGTTCTACAAGCCAGTTCGAACCACAACTTCCCCAGCCTGAAGCATGTTGATTGAACTATTTTGGCTGGCAAATCCCTTCAGCACCTAGCTTGACATGCTTTGATTCTGGTGTTGTTTTTCGCGGAGGAATCTCCTCTTCTCTTTTTGTTGTGTGGGTGTGCTCCCGAGTGAGTTTGCACTGGAGTAACGCATACCAACAACAACCCGAAGCGTGTCAAGAGGCTTTGACAAAGCAGCTGAACGTCACATGAGTTGGAGGTACTGACGCCAACATCATGCTTGCACAAGAACGAAAGGCTAACCTTTTGGAGCTTGCAAACTGAGTTAACACAAGCTGCAATGTTTATAACTTAGCGCGTCTGATTTCAGAGAGTCTTTGCTGGCTGTTTGACAAAGGGCCACATGAGGTCCCTAAATTTAAGCCAGCACTCGGGTCCGAACGACTGGCTTTGGACACTACTTGGGATTTTGGGCATGGGGAAAAAAACAGTTGTTGCGGGGTGCTGGGATCTCTGCTGGATTCTTGGCGTTCGGCTTTCTGCTAGTTTGATACATGGGACACCAAACCACTCCTTTTTGCGTTCACGTCTGGTCGGCCTCGACCCAATTGTTTGCCCGCGAACAAGGAAAAGATGGAGGACATCATCCATCGGCGGCTTGCGTTGAGGGAATGTCTCTTTGCAAGATTCCATATTTACCATGATAGATTTGAGTACGCCAGGGTAACTTGAGCGCCGCAACAAATGTTAAGACCCTTTTCCCCTGGAATCCTGCAAGTGAAAGAGCACCTGCGAGGTGGTCAATGTTCACACCTGCAAGCCTTCGTAATATCGCAATAAACAGGGGTGAACATTGACCGTGTCGCACCTGCCAGACAAAACGTAACCATAAATCTGACCAAAGTGATCTGCTCTCGTGTTTTGCTACGCCGTTCCAGGAGGGCAACACATTCGTCCTCCTCAAACATATGCACGCATGTATATACACACTTGCGTATGTATATCACTTTCTCTCGCTCTCTAAGATTCTACATTCTACATCTATATATCTATGATGCGTGTGCTCATACGTACACGTATATAATATATCAACATCTATATCGATAGCATACACATCTATGTTAACTAACATATGTATATATATACACACTATATCTATATATATACACATTATGATACATTATGCATATCACTTCCTGCGCGGATTGGCCAAACAAAGCAACCAGACTTTCTATTTACCACCAAAATGGTCCAACCCCAAACAGTGACTAAAGCCCGAAACGGAACTCAGGAAGTGAGATATACATATGTTCATACTGTGGATGGACGAAAACCCTTCGCACAACTTTGAACCTATGCGAAACAGTTATGTGTTGGTATTTACGTTGGGGAATCGAATCAGAAATTGATGGGTTTCTGAACCTTGGCGCGATTTCTGGATTTCGCAACCCTCCACAGTACGTATATATAGATATCTATATATATATATATGTAGAAATACATGTAGTATATCAACATCTCTATCTATAGGCATACACACACATATACACCGCCTCGCCTCGATGGTCTCTTCGTCCAGCATGGCGCTCATCCAGCTGTAGGACTGGCACCGATGAAGGAAACCGACGCTTTGCCGACTTTCCCCAACAAGTTCTTCTTATGTCTCCATGACCCCTAGACAAAGGGGTGATAATTATGATAACCCCTGAGGTCTCGGGGGTTGCTGCATATTTCTTGGTTGAGTCAAAGGGCAGCAATGGAGCATTCTAGACACGTTTCCATGTCCATTTCCATGGATCCGAATCTTTTCAGGAAGCCATCAAAAACCCCTGTGAAAACAGCGATCGGTTATTGAAAAGAACGATGGTTCCAAAGAACGGGGAATCAAACCTAGATCAACCGGGAGCCGTGTAGGGTTCAAAGTTTGGGCTCAAAGGAATTTGTCCCAGGTTCAACAGGGACCTAAGTGGCTTTGGGACATAAATCGCCACCTAAACTCACAGGCAGATTGTGTATGTGAACCCATGGCCAGACACCAAGAGGGCACTGATTCCCCATGACTGATAAACTAGGGGTTCATTTATGGGCATATAGATTCAGCCTTAACCTTTTGCGCACAAGAGGAGAAGTCTAAAGATCCCGACCCAGCAGTAGAGTATCCATCTCTATATACTTCACATATATATATATATATACATATTATACCCGTGTATATCTATATCATCTAATATGGGTCTGAATAGATCCCCACAAGACATACGATTGTTTGGGCCTCTTACTTGGGGCTATGAGTTTTCCGTTTCTTCTTGCTTTAGGAAGGGTAGGGGGTTCTTATCTTGTGAATTGTCAAGTGAAAGGGGAGGTAGGCAAAAACCGCAGCTTTTCAGTTACATGTATTGGGATGTGTTTTGTGGCATGGTGCTTAGGTTCTTGTTTGAGCAAATGCTGTTAGGCCATTGAGTCCTTGCTTTTGTTCACATTGTGGGTTGTTTCCTTGGTTACAGGAAACACCTGGACTACATTGTAGAAATTCCCCCCCCCCCCCCCCCGCATACGCACTAATGTTTGCCTATGATTTGTCAACTGAAAGAGGCACCACCTGTTGGTTTCCTTAAAATCACCCAACAAAGGGTAACCTCAAAAAAAGGACATACCCAAATGGTAAACGGTTCTTCAGCTTCTCATGAGGGACTAATTGGCGGTGTGGTTGGTGCTCAAGGGAAACCAAAGGAAAACAACTCATTCTTGGACGGCCGCCAATCTTCAGGCACACCCAGGAGAGTCAGAATCAAACGCGGTATCTGACCTGAGGTGACTGCACACAAAAAGTTGAACAACTTGGCGGCCACTAAAACATGAAAATTATGAAGATACCTGACAGGAAAATGTGCTACAAGTTTCTCTAAGTTACTAGGGAAGGCAAACATTTCCACCAAGAACCATGCAAATAATTACCATGGGGCGGCCGCTGTTTGCCGTTGATTGGGTACCCTTTTCTGTTGTTTTCAAAGGGAAACCAAAAAACACACACACAATCTTTGTGGGTCCCCTAGAAAAGACAGCAAGTGAAGGGTTCTCTAACAAATGAAGCAACCGCCTTTTTCTTAATCAACTTGGGCTGTATGAATTCCGGGCTCCGATAGCTTCCGCCTCTTGGAAGCTGGCTGTGCACTTGCTGCTGGCATGACCTGAAGTGCCAATGCTCCCATCCAGCAGTGAACACTTGAAAACCCTCCAGACAAGCTGTGTCAGCTTAAAACAGACAGAGTCTTACTCAGAACCAGTGGCTAAGTGTCCAAACTTTGAGGTTGCCACATGGTCTTCCCTAAGAGTTTAATTTCAGGAGCTCAGACAGCAAGCTGTTCTATCAGATGGCATGACGTCTTGCGAGATTCTTCGCTAGCTGATTCCATTGTTTACAATGCCTCTAGAGAGCCCGTAACCTCCAAATACCCTCTTGCAGGGTGTGTCAACCTCTGACGAACAAACACGAGGTACCATGCCAAACTGGCATTTCCAAACACGACTTTCAAATTGCGGGCATTGGGCGTACAGGGAACCCGGTCCCGCCCCCCCCCCCCCACCCCATCACATACCCACATGTTTGTCCCGGTCCATCAGAAAAGAAACGAAACACACAAAGGCAAGCACATAGAGCCCTTGGGGCCTGGATTTTGGCTTGATAGGCTCAAGGCCCCTCGAAGTATTCCATTCACTTTGGGTCCAACCGCGGGCTCCCTTGGTACTTGTTGGAGTCTCCACGACCCTTTAAACATGACCTCACTACCCGAAAATTCAGAGGTTTTCCTAGGGGTACCTTCCAATTCCATTCTTTCCAGGCATCCGAATCTTTCTGCAAAACCACCCCAAACCCTGGGGAAACAGCTGGTTTTTGAAAAGAACGATGGTTGAAAAGAATGGAAAGGGAATCAACCCCTAGAGTTCTGTTATGTATTTGTGTGTGTTTTGCCCCTCCCATTTTTCCTCGTCATCCAAGGCGGTGGCTGGGGCTGCAGTGATCCCGGCGCCGGCGGATGGCCAACATTTCGGAGACCTCGGATGGCCGAGATCGGCGCGCCGAAGCCAAAAGACACTGGGCCCCTGTTGGGTTCCTTGAAGTGAACCTCACGTTTTGAGGTTCTGAGCACATTATTTTTGCGGATTCCGCTTGAACCAGCATGTGAAGGGTGAGTTTGAGTTCTTCAGTGGCCCTGGCAAAAAGGGAACCCATTTCGGTATTGATTTTTGGCGAGATTCCGGATGACTTTGGGGGCGAACAACTCCCTGTTGATCCGCAAAGTCCGTTAAATGCACTTTTGCGGGACAAACAAAACAACAAGCAGGCCCTACTCCAAAGACCCCACTTTGCTTATGGTATCTCTACCAGAAAAGCTATTTACCATGGAAAGCCAGGTTTGTCAGAAACCCACACACAAAAAACAAAAAACAAGTATTTGCAGCTTTCGATTCAACCGCCATTAGGGTTCCCCAAAATGGCTGATGGCATCCCCATGTGCTGTGGCCAACAGAAGCCAAGGCCCAAAGCCATGTTCGGGGCCGAATTGTTCACAACCCAAAAAGAGAGAGAAAGGGAAACCAACAGAAGATGTGGGTCCTATTTTGAGAACCCACAAACACAAAGAGAGAGAGAGAGAGAGAGAGGCCACCATTTTTTGGGGGTCCGATTCCAGAGAACCAAAAAACACAAAGAGAGAGACAGAGAGAGGCCACCATTTTTGGAAGGTATGTTTATTTGTGAACCCAAACAGAGAGGAAGCACGCTCGGGTTGGCTCTAAAAAACTCCTGTCAAGTAACAATGAGGCGCTCCCACGCAAGACGACATCCAGTTCCATGGTTTGAGGGACATTTCGTGAGGTTTCTCTGGTTCTATCTCAAAAGGGTGTGTCTTCTTTGTAGGGGGCCCAACAAAAAAACGGTGGCTTCTTTTTGGTTTCCATTTAAAAACCACCAAACAACCAAGTAGACCATAGACCATTCTGAATTTATTTCACAGCCGAACCATCTCGAGCGCCATGCGCCATTCGCTTGCTTCTATGTCCTTGGACGTGGTGTCTGTTTTCGGGGGGCACCTGACTACAAGGGTGTGTGTTGAAAGGGGAAAACAGGAAAAGACGAAGCCATTGTGTGTGTGTGTGTGTTTGTTTTGTAGACATGCCCGGATATCACGAATCTGCACCGCGACCTTTTGACGCGCGAGGCGGGTTTGCACGCGCTGGAGAAGCCAAAGCTACGTACGACCAGCCAAGTGCGACAGTCAAGCGTTTCACTTGACGCGGGGCGAACAAGAGACATTCTCAGCTTTGCGTCTCTCCAGCGTTTGCGCGGAGGAGCTTGAGTGTCTGAACCCACTACCGCTATGGCCGGACGGCCTTTAAACTACCCTCAAAAGAGAGGAGGCAAATTCAACTGTTCTCCTCTAGGAACTGACGTCCCAAAGCTCGATGGAGCTAATTCAAAAACCGCCTCACTCACACAAACACATGCAATCCACATTTGTCTTTAAGCAGCTTGTGCGTTGAGAGGCAGCGCATGAAGATAGAATACATGCAATTGGAAAATCATCAGGCACTTCTGGCCAAAAACAGCTTCCACCATCCGCACCTGTTCCCGCAACTATTCCGAAGATAACCCTTCTTCATCCATGCAGTGTCCTGATTGCATCAGCTGGTTCCCCATCAAGCTGATCCTTGAATCAGGGTGCCATTCCCCTCTTGAAACATCATGGGTCCAAGCACCTACTGTTTAAATGCCCTGCTTTTGGCTCTCCTTTTTAAAACGGGCCAGACTCGTGGCTAGAAAAAAGAAAGGGATAGGGGACCGCAAAAAATGGTTGTGTCGCTTTCTCTTTCCCTTTAAGCCAACAAAGGCTACACGCTCACTTTGCCAGCTTCTGGAGGTTATCAAGCTCGAACCCGGAAATGTTTCCCTTTGATACTGGTACAGCTCCATGGAGGTGGGAGGCAGTTCATTCGTTAAAACCCTTGCCAGGTAGCAAACCATATATACAGGACCTCGCAAAAACACCAAACACATTCCAAGAGCAAGTCTTGCCCCAACGCGCCTTGAACCAATATGGACACGGAGTCGACGAGCCGTACAGTCGTTTCTTCATCCAGCTGCACGAGCTGCAAGTGTGAGAGGACAATCGCGGCTGCCTGCAGGCTCCGTCGCATGTTGTTTGTTCAAAAAGCTCACTTCCTGAGGGATTGACCAACAAACGCCGCTTCTCCTATTTCTTCCCAAAGATCTATTCATGCAAAGAATTGCTCCTAGTCACAAGATGGTTTGCCCCTGGTACCCCTGCTGTCTCTCCCCTCTCCCTGCTTGTGGTTGCTGACTCGGACCTTGACATGGATTGTCTCCCCACTTGTCTCGCTACTTGTCTCCCTGCTCCTGTCTCGAACCTTGCCGCTATTTCCCTTCTTGTCTCCTTGCTTGTGCTTTCGGAGGGGTGGGGGGGCCGGGGGTGGGGGCCCGGGGGTCGGGGGTGGGGGCCCGGGGGTCTGGGGTGGGGGGGCGGGGGCGGCGCTGCTGACTCGGACCTTGTCAAGTGTCATGGGGCAAGACTGCGGACAGCCAGCTTTGATTGCAAGATATGGGGGGGTCGTTTGTGAGGGTTCCCTCTTTGGTTGTTTTAAACAGTTGAACGAAAAGCAAACCACCATATTTGGGTGTCACCTACAAAAGGCACACCCATATGTTTACAAGAGCGCAAAGGGTCATTGCTGGCAACTTGCGGTTCACTTGAAAGGAGCTGATTTGCGCAGTTGCTGCCTGGGCTTGGGGTCGATGCTGGTGAAATGTTGTTTGCCATGAACGCGGCCTTCCCAAGCCGTTGTTTTTGAGCTTCCCCTACCCAAGGCAGTACTTTCCAGGCCTTTGATGGGGTATGCAATCACTACTGCGCAACTGTGTAAATAGGGACTACCGTTTTGCCCTTGGGATAGCGGACACGATCTTAGGGCTTGGACACCAAAAGGTGTGCATCGAGTGTAAAAAGCAGCTCGGGGGTTGGACAATTTCTTGCAAAGTGATTCACTGGGAGGATCTTCGAAGGGTCTCACCCGTTTATTTCACTCACTTCCTGAGCAGATTGCCCAAAAAGAAGTAACCAAACTTTCTAGGAACCCCACGACCGGCTCCTTTTGGCCTTCGCGATGCTGCACTTGGCCGTGTTCACCACCGGAAAGTTTGGGAACTTCTGCATGTAGAAGCACTTCACCCAGTTCAACTCCTGAAAGCGCTGCTCTCATTGAGAAACTTCTAGGTCCTCCAGTAGAGAGGTTAGAACGGGTTAGAATAAGAGTGCCAACTTGTTTTTTCTGTAGTCTATTTTAGTAGCGGAACCCTGCCAACCAAAAAAAAAGGTTAAGAAGATCACCTAGCTGGGGGACCTAGACTTGCTGTTTCTCAGCGGGAATTGACCAAAAATCGCCTCCCAAAGACGAACACCCCCCCCATTTCAAGAGGGGATTCTCGAAGTGGTCACAGAACTGGGGATAAACCCCGAGTGATCCCACTCGGCCGGAAAGCAAACAGTTAGCAAAATGGCTGGCTCGCCGTTTTCTCGGATTTGGACCAAAACATGTTGGTTTTCCCTTTGGCCTTTTATCAAACCCACACAAAGGGGTATACTCAAAAAAGACGCACCCAAATGAATATTCGCTAAACAGGAAGCAAAACTGGTGGTTTGAAAGTCAAGGTGGAATGTACCATCAAGAACGGCACACATAGCGTGCGCGTCTCCTGAGGGGACCCTTTTCACCTCGTTGAAGGAAGCAAAAATGGATGTCGAATCAACACCGGGGCTCTTTTCTTGCTGGGAATCCCTCAATGGAAACCACAAGGGATTATTCATAGGGGTCATTCCCTCATTCCCTGCTGAGCACCAGCAAGTTTTCCAAGCCAAAAAGTCTAACCTGTAAGGCGGTTCAACGGAAAATCGGCGTTCCAAAGGGTCTAAAGGGTAGATCCACCAACCGCCGACATGAATCAACGAATGAAGGTCTAAACCCAATGCTCAAATTTCCGGCTCCACTGACCACAGGTGAAAAACGTATGTCTCCATTGGCTTTTTCGTCCCCTGGGACATATTTAGTGGAAAATGGTAACATATTCGTGCGAGGGACCCCCCCCAAAAAAGAAGAATTAAATACACAACTAAATGGTGGGCTTCCTTTTGATCTTCCCTTGAAACCACCAAGCACTGGTTTCCTCGAAAAAAGACACAGCCACATATTCTCAACAAAGCGAAAGGCATGTCGACTCGCTTGCAGCGGAGCTTCTTCTCGAATTTGGCCTAGCGCGGCGTAGTTCGAGGCTGCCACCCCCAGCCGCTTCCTAAGCGCGGCATGCGACTTTTGCACAGTTCCCTACTGTGGGCTTATTTCGGGCTTATTTGGGCTCCCACACAGCCCCCATCAAACACTAGTCACTTGTCAGTCTGCTGGAAACTGCCATTATCTCGCAGCTGAAATGATGATATTGGCCTGAGCGTAGAAAGGCAAGCGTGTTGTGGATGGGCGCAAATCCCTTCGCAGCACGAATTGAAACCATGGGTGAAACGATAAAACAGTTCTCATATTTACAGGGGCATCATCATTCCGGGTGTTTTTTGGGTGTTGCAGGATTCGTCCATCCACAGTATGTCTTCCCTTAAACATTGCCCCTACCAAGGAAAATCACTTGAAATGGCCAACAAGGTGATGAATCTGGGAAACCTATCTTGGAACGCTGATTACGGATTGACGCAGTTGGGGTTGTCGGTTGTTTTTTTGTGGTCTCCCTTCAGTTCCCTTTGAGGACTCGCCCGAAAAGGGTCAATTCAACTCGCTTCACATGGGATCCAACCCCCCTTCCCAACCACGCCTTCCACCTCTTTCCTGCCAACACGGCTTCAAGAAGGCCGTGAATTAGGTCAACACGTGTTTTTGTTTCCCCCGTCGGCGGCAAAAAGGCAATCTATCACTGGAAATATGGTTTCATTTCTTCCAGTGCAACGAACACTTTGGCACCTGGAGGAGTTCCATGTCGTTTTGTGCTGCTCTCGCGTCAGTGGAGCTTCGGGTTCACCAGACCTCGACTCACCTTCGATGGTCCAAAGAAAAAGTCGGAGCTTCTGACCACTCGACTTGCCTTCCCAAAACGAGGAAAGCCACGTTTTGGGACGCGTCCAGTTGCTGGAGTCCACTGGAGAAAAATAACACACAATATGTCCAGGAGGGATAGATTCCCTTGCAACCAACAGGGGAAACTCTATAAACGAAACATTCCCTTAAACCAACTTTTTGGAAATTCAGGAGTCTCCCACCAGGCGGGGGGGAGAAAAAGAACTGTTTTGCCCTTAAGCCAAAGGCTTGCTGGGAACTTCTGAGGCTGGGCGTCATCCTCCCTTGTCTGATGCTTTGGAGCGCTTTGGCCTCGGTGGTCAGCAGCGCCACCTTGGAGTGGCCGATCTCCGCCAGCTCCGGGGGGATACCTTCCCCTGGCACCAGGGGGTAGTTGGCCGCCCGCAGCCCCAGCTTGGCCTAGACGCCCAGAGAAATCATCAAAGTGGGTGTCTCCTTTTTTAGGGGACCCTGCCCCCCCCGCCCCACCCCACCCAACAAAAAAACAAGAAGAAGAAGCAGAAGAAGAAGAAGAAGAAGAAAAAGTGGTGGTTGTCCTTTTGGTCTTCCTTTAAACCAACCCCAAACAGGATACCATAGAACCCAAACACTCGAATCACATGTGGGCCCTTTCTGGATGGTAAGGGGAAGCGAAAAGGATACCAAGCACAAGCGGTCAAACATGAATTGATACCGCCCCTTTTAGATGGTGAAAGGAAAACGGACAGGTCATCAACCCATCTGTTTGGGGCACCTATTGCAGGACATGCACATATCTAATTTGAGTTTTACATGCTGTTAGTCTAGTAATGATGACCCTGGACAAATCCCCCTTTCTCCCTAGGGCTGTTATATTTATATCAATCAGGGGGCATCCCTCTTGGTCCCCCTTCTTCCAAAATATCCCTGATGCATCACCAGGAGTATGAATCACAGTCGTACCTTCAGTGTTTCACATGTTGCATGGTTGTGGGTCAAACATTGGTACTCAAAATGGACCATCGGTTTTCTGGCAAATAGGGCTAAAACCTGCGGTCCGTATGCTGGTGGTTTAATGTCGATCCATCAAATAACCTAAAAAGGCAAATAGCAAAACGCCGGGTTTGTGGCAAAGGGACTGTTCCCACTGTGATGCCTGGAAACCTTGCTTTGAAAGATCACCGGTTCAACCGGTCTCACAGAAGCAGGAACCATTTCACGCCGCTGAAACATGCGCAAAGACGGGGCTTCCACTACCCCCAACACCACTATGTTTCTTTCAAACACGATATAGACACTTTATATCAAGCGCAAGCCTCAAATTTCCCCCAAAAGGGTCGACTAAAGCATTAACTGAGCTGTCCCCAGATCCCCTGCTAAAAGTTTAGCTTTTCGCGGGTTAAATGGAAACCCAACGACTAAGCCAAAAAAAGGCTAAAACACCAAAGGGGACGAACCAAGTTCAGTCTGGCAACTAGGTACTTGGCCAAGGTGGTTTTCCCCGTGCGGGAAGGGCCCACCAAGATCACGTCGGCCTCCCGCCAGAGGTCTAAGCGTACTCCGTCATCTGCCTGCTCAGCAAACTCCTGAGCCCTTCGCACCTCGACGGAAACAACGCGGCCGATACGGCAAACGATCCGATGCCCTAAACGTGTTTTCAAGCGTTAGTTGAATAACAAGGGAAACTCAAAAAAAACACAAACGGTAAGTCGAGACTGGCAATGATAAACAACGAACTTCAGGGCACCGCACGGACCAGCGGACAAAAACACAACTGTGTGCAAACCTTATGCAGCAAAACTCATGTGGCACAACTCATGTGGCAAAAAACTCATGTGGCAAAACTCATGTGGGGCACTGCATCCTTGATCTGGGCCATTTCTTTCAGCCCCAGCTGGCCGAGAATCACCGCCAGCTCCGATGCCAGCGGCACCGTCGGCTCCTCAGCAGTCGCCAGCGCCAGCTCCTGGCACGTGGACGCCTTCGTGGATCCCGTGCTGCGGTGTCGGCTTCGCACAGTTACAGCAGCCAAGGCCTTGGTGGGAATTGCTTTCTACTGGGTGCGGGATTTGGTTTTTGAGTGGGGTGAGCCCCTCCTTTGAGGGTGATTACACCTCCCTGTTTTTTGGTGGTTTGAAAGGGAAACCAAGGAATGCTCCCCGCTTTTGGGGGGTGTACCCTCAAACAGACACACCCTACTCATTCAGAGCCAAGGGGAGACATGGGAACTTGTGATCCGTGGTCGCTAGACACTCGTCACTATCGGTCTTGCAATGGCTCCCATGACGGAACCACGCCTATAATTAAGAAGCCTCAACCCCCCCCCCCTTTACCCCCCCCTGGTTTGGGCCAAATAGGTGGGAAGCTTCCCGAAAGCCTTGCGGAAGCTTCCGGAAGCCTTAGGGAAGCTTCGGGGAAAAGGGGGGGTGGGGATGAAACAAGGGTGGTCGCCCCCTCCCCCCCCCTTTTTCCCGAAGCTTCCCCAAGGCTTCCGGAAGCTTCCCAAAGGCTTCCGGAAGCTTCCGCAAGGCTTCCAGAAGCTTCCGGAAGCTTCCGGAAGCCTTGCGGAAGACTTACGGACTTCTGAAGCTTCGGGCGAGCGGACGGGAAGAGCAAGAGACAGGGAAGGAAGGGGTGCGAGGGGGACGAGCATGAGCGTAGTGGTGGGTGTCATTTTCCAGGGCTTGTCGCGCCGCCAGTCAGTGGGGAACCCTTTGGGAGCCAAATACTTTAACAGTGTTATATCACTCCAATAGCAGTACTATAGCATGTCTCAAGGGGGGGGGTAAGGGAGGGGGGGCTTTATGCTTTCTTAACGTAAACAATGTGGTTTCCTTTAAGGGAATCCCCTTCCGGTTCATTCCAAACGCCCGAAAGGTCATTCCCTAGCTATCGCACCAGCAAGAAAAGAGCCCCGGTGTTGATTCAACATCCCTTTTGATGTCCTTTGACGAGGTGAAAAGGGTGCCCTCAAGAAAAACGCGCGCAGCATGTTTGCCGCTTTTGGTTGGCACATTCCCTGCTGAGAATTTGCGAAGTTTCCTAAACTTCAAGCCAAAAGGTTGCCACTGGGCAGAGCGGCAGACGCAGCGAGCGGCCACTTTCGGTCCACCCGGGACGGAGAAGCCGCGCCGGACCCTTTGCGCGGGACAGTGGCAAATGGAAAGGCGCCAGTGCCGACACGCAGTGGGCACAGCATGGCCGGCACAAAAACCATGAGAAGGTGTGTAGACAGTTTACTTTTATTTATCTGTATCTTTTATGAGTTGTTGTTAAACCGCGCAAATATATAATATATATATATATACATGTGTGATGGAAGTAATGTGCACAAATTCCACATGTCTCCCGTGGCTTCTGCTTTCGTCTCTTTGGACCAACGCTGGCAGGACCCTCATCCCAGGCCTCTCCGGTGGCCCGATGGCTGTTGTCAAAAATAGTTGGTAACCCCAAAATGGCTTGCCCTGGCTAATGGAAACCAAGGACAACAACCTGTTGTCCATATCCTGGTGGTTTAATTTTGACCCACACCGTCGAATCTGGATTCCACATGGAAATGGGCCAGTTTCATTGCTCCCGGCCGAGCGCTTTTCCGTCCTTCTTTCGATGCCCGCTCTTCACTGGATCCCCGCCAAACCAAACAAAAAAGCAAAAAGCCAAACAAAACCAACCCAAAAAGCAATTCAAACGTTTGTACCGCCCAAGCGACGCCCAAAACTGGCTTCCCTTTTGTCAGCAACCCTCGGCCTTTTGACCTCAGATACTCAGTCCCAAAGATGTAGCCGAGTTTCTGGTGCCTCTAAAAAACATACCTGGAGTCTTCCTGACCTTTAAAAAGTGGGGCCAGTACCCAAAATAATGGGGTCATGGACCCATTTTTGAAGGGTCATGGAGAGTCTAGGTGGACGCGGACATGACCTGCCGCTCTTCTGCCGTCGGCCCAGAAATGCCCAACAAATCCCTGGGACGCATGAAATGAGCAGCGCCCAACATGCATTAATTGTGGGTTCTACATAATTATTAAGGCTTCAACAATTGCTGATTACTACCCCAGTTGAATCAGCTAAGGACCTAACCACTTAAACTAGCCCTTCTGGAATCGGTATTCGCGCGTTTTCGATGGGCCCTGTCCAGTTGGGTAGTCTTGGCTTGAGCATTTACATGGGGATTCAGTCCGCGCTCCTGCGGCAAAACAAGACATTTTTGCCGGTGTGCCAGCCATGAAGATGTCTACTTGGATGTGCATCCTCTTTAGTAGGTGGGTTCTAACCAAGCTTGTATGTGGGATGACTGGGGTTGGCTGACTTAAAAGCATAGCTGTTACTGCCTTCCAAAGCAGTTTGACCATCCAATCTAGGCTTTTCAGAATGAGGGGATCCTGAATCCCCAATCGTCGTGGGACGCCACCACAAAAGAAAACCACTACCATCAAAATGATGTTGCAGCCACTGCAAGTGTTTGTGGACTGGGGACCACAGCTACAGCCTTCTCCGAAAAACAAAGCTTCCAAGCCTCACTTGCTTCCTGAGCGGATTGGTCAACAACAGGAACCGCACCTTTTATTTACCACTAAAATGGCCACCAACCCCCCCCCCCCCAAAAAAAAAGAAGAGAAAAAAGTCCTTTCATGGAACTCCAGAAGTGAGAGACCCAGGTTGCCAATAGCTTCCGGGTGAATCATAATCTTTCACCAGCCTGAAATAAGGTTCGGGGGCTCTTCCAACCACATAAACCATGTGTGGTGAGGTCGTGTGAGGGCTTGGTTGACGTTGGAAGGGGAGCAATAACTTACATTTCGGCAGTTAAGTGGGGATTTCGACCACCAAATCACAATAAGCAAAAATGTAAAATGTTTCCCAACAACAACCATGAGGTCGCTATACTTCACCCAGCCGCTTCCGACGGTTTTCGTCGCAGAAAGCACGGCTCGCAGCTCTTCACTTCTCAGGTCCGGGCGCTCTGATGATGGCCCAGGCCCTCGCAGCTTCGCCTCGCATTGGCGCATTGAGGAGTGGAGGCAGTGGAGGGGGAGGTTTTCGTTGGGCTTCAAGGAGGGGGGGTTCAAGGGGAGGTTTAAGGGGGGAGAGGGGCGAGGTTTGGGGGGTGGGGGCTTGGACCTTTTGGGGGGGCGGGGGGCTTCCGGAGGCTTGAAGGGGCAGATGGCTGGCTCCTTCTGCTTCTCCGTTAAAGATCGCCCCAAACGAAACTCACTCAAACCTGGTACAACAAGTGATGTTCAAGGTGGACTATAGAGAAGTATCTAGGGACGACCAGAGTTTGCATTGGGAAAAAGGCAACTGGTCCCACGGCGTTGGGGTCGGGGACGCATGAAAGTGGTGACATATTTGAGGGTCCTCCACATTACATGTGGGCGTTGTCTGACCTCAAACCACCGCCAGTTGGAACTTCTGAGGGTTTCAGTCTGAACGCAACGGGATTTCTAGCATCGCTTTGGTAAATCCTCATCGGGATTCTAATCATGTTTGTTTGGTGTTGCCATTGTCTTTTCTCCTCAATGACTTGTGTGCTGTTGACTCAGCGGGTTCTTTCGGCTTGACCTAAGAAGCAGATCCGCCGAAGGCCCTTCAGCCCATCGGCGCTGGGCGGCCCGGCTGAATTTTCAGGACGTCCACGATGGGAACTGGGGCCTGGAAGCAAAGCATCGGGTGAGCTGAACTAAGCCTTGCCGGGCGTTTGGGAACATGTGACGTAGAACATGAAGCTGTGGCGGTGGTGATGGTGATGGTGATGGTGATGGTGGTGCTGGTTGTGCTGGTGCTGCTAGTGCTGCTGGTGGTGGTGGTGGTGGTGGTGGTGGTGGTGGGGTGTCTTATCTCCACAGGCCGGATTACGGAGGTAGTGTTGGGGTATCAAAAGTGTGGGTGGGTGTATCCTGGAACGATCCCAGCAGGTATGCAAGTCATCATGTACAAAAATTCGAATTCGCAGCACTTGCATCCGGTTGTGTGTGTGTGTGCTCATGTTGCTTTGAAGGGAAACCTACAGGCAAGCCATCATTTTTGGGATTCCACTGTTTTGACACAAACCCATCAGCCCCCAGAAAACCTGCAGTAACTTATATGATTTTGCTCGGTCTACGTTTCTCCTATCTACCAAAATACACCAGCCACATTTCATGGTTCGCCACATTTTGAGCCATTGATTCGACACTGAGTCGTGTCAAATGGCTTTTCGCTGGAGAATGGCTCCATCCCTTGTGGCTGAAATACGTATGCTGAGGCTGGGCTCATGGGCACTGGACCTTTTTGGGGTCCAAATTTTCTCTTCTGGCTTGGGGAAGCAGACACGAAACCAAATGGAGACAGGCGCATTTTATAGACTTCATGCGAACAAACTTCAGGGCACGATATCTCACAGGAATCCTTCAAGAGCTTTCACGGCATGTTCAGTCACAAACTTAAACGCTTTGTCGCGAGAATCCTATCTGTCGAAACCGAAATTACGGGAACTCCTAGAACAAAGGACCTTCATCACAGGATAACTCGTTGTACTGGGTGAGTTCGTCATAATCTTTGCGCGTAACCCGAAGCGTTTTGGCCCCAGCTCGACATCCCCCGAAGTCCAATCAACTACGAAGGACACATATGCCTCCAGACGTCAATTTGCCTCAAGGAATGGCTTCGGCATTGGCGTGGAGCTTTGCCGGGCTTCTTGTGATGTAGTTTTGAAAAGCTTTCTGGTTCCAATCGTACAACCAGGCACAAAATCAACAAACAAACATGATAACTCTAGCATACTCTACCCCTCCAACCAGAACGCTCCGCCCTGGACACCTTCCACCCGCGCGGAGGAAAAGCTTCACGGCTCTTGGTTGCTGAAACGACCCCTCTGCTTAAAAGGTTGTTCACTCGTGGGTCCCATTCGCAAAATCCGACCTGTTTCAACCAAACAGTTGTTCAGTCCAAGGCTGATTCCGGGAATTCAATCTCAAAATAGGAATCGGACTCCTTGGATGGTTTTAAGGGGAATTGGAAGGAAGTTCACCTGGAGAAATCCCCGAGCGCCTTGTTGGAGACGCCGCAACCATCGGAGTGGAAGGGCACCAGCGGCACTTCCTATGCGCTCGATGGGCGCCTCGCTGTTGATTTCTTTGCGGATTTTCAAACATGTCCGCACAGCTTGCTAGAAAAAACTCTAGAGAAAATGAGGAAGAGGTCTGGTGATTTGTGTCTGGCTTGCCACCGGCGATAGTTATCCAGATATGCACCCAAAGTCGTTGGAGTGGGTTTTGGGCGCTGCTCAGTTGTTGGTTGAATGGAGCTGTACCAACGGTTTTCCCTTCCGATACCCGTCTGCTTGCTTTGCCGGCATTGGCCCGTCCGGACATGGTCCTGTTAGATTAACAACCAACCCCTCGAAACACACAACGAAATGGAGCCCAGTGAATCCAGTTCTCGTGCGCAAGGGGAAAACCTCGACCAGGATCGAAACGCCTGGGTCCGGCACATCCTCTGCCCGACCCACAAAAACCCAGGGGGGAAGAAAGAAAGGCCAGCGCGCAAACAACATGCATCACAAGTGACCAGGAAGCCAGGCCAAGACGCAGGCCATTTGAGTGCCTGTTGTTGGGGTTCAATGAATGGCCTGCGCAATTTGGATGAAACTGCTGAACTGTAAACAATGGCGGTTATGCGAACCCCCCATCTCTTTCATGGTTCCAAAGGCGTGAAGCCCTCATTGATCCGTGGATCAACTGGCCACTGGGCAACTGTCCTGCGACCGTCAAGGCCAGTGACAAAATACATTGCCAGTGAATATGCAGAACAAAAACATAGTGATCCTGGTGGAAAAGAAGGGAATCCCCGTTGGGTGTCACCAGTATTGCTGGAACCTCCACCAATCTGTGACACATCAGGGAATTCTCCATGAAGTTAGCCAGCCTAACTCCCTTTTGTGTGGGCAATTGGCTAATTTCCAGAACCAAACAAAAGGAAAAAGGATGCCCCTGAACCCGATTGTCTCACTCGCCTGAGCTCCAGAGACAGGTGTTGTTGCCTGCAGCAGCTGGACACGCAATGAATCAGGAACGTCGAAGTCACAAATCAGCAACGAAGTCACAAGCCGGAAATACCCCCTACTTCAAATTCCCGCTCTTTGTAGGGTATCATGTTAACCCTTTACAAAAAAAGGTATTTACCTCGGGGAAAAAAAGGAGGTTTGTCAAACAAATACAACCCTGAATAAGAGAGAGGGTATTTGGAGTGGGCATGGAAAGCCGTATGCAAACCCCTAGAAAAGGATCTTGGGCGAGCTCGATAGGCAATCCCATGAGCTTACAATCGGCCCAGCTTTAGTCTACTCCTTGGCTGTTCCCGACCACAGCACCATTGATCCTGATTGAGAGACGACTTTGATTTACACCCGGGGTGAATCCTCTGCCACTTGGTGAAAGTAACCCATTGCTAAATGCCAATCCACCTAGACTTACTCACGGCACACCTGCACGCCGTTGGCCAATTTAGCACAACCGGCGTGCAAGAGGCCCGCTCAGACTATGTTTGACCACATGCTCGGAATTGCTCGTCTTGCGTAATTAAACACAACGTTTGCCATGAACTGACCACATCATGGGTATGTGTCAACTACAGGACATGGGCGGTTTTTAGGATAATGTGTGAGTAAAACCAGGAGAGAATCGCTACGCATCACCTCGTTGAACGGACACACACGCCATGGGTTTCCCCCGTATTGTGTGCAAGAACACGAACCAGTTCAAATCCCCAGTCTTCCAGCAATTCAAACCAGCAATTGAATGCAACCTGAAACATAACCCATTCAGAGCATCAACGTCTTAGATTCATCAAAGCGACATCCTCAAAAAGCTGTCATTATGGATGGACTCCAGCAGAACGCCCCAAATCATATTTGGGATTCAGTTGCCACCATTAACACAATGGTTGGGCTAATATAACCATCATTGTTTACTGTTCAGGGAATTGGGTTCTTGCCGATTTGTTTTGAATTGGACATACCTGGGGCTGTCCTCAGTTTACTGAAGGCTTCATCTTTGGTCAAATGGACATCCAACCGCTAAACCAGCTAAAAACCTGAAACAACTGGCAATCCAGCCACTAAACCAGCTAACAAGCAAAAACAACTGGCAATCCAACCACTAAACCAGCTAAACAGCTGAAAACGAACCCCAAGGAGCCGGGCTGGGAACTGGCTGGTGGCTCCCCGCGCGCGCTCCTGGCCTTACTCAGCGCGTGACGACCTTGCTCCAGGCGCAGCGCCACCTTGAGTCAAAGTCCGCGAGTCTCGCATGACGAAATGAGTTGCCGTGGGTCGAGACTGTAACAGTTGCTGGTATTTACTCAGATGCCCAGTGGCCATGGGAAAAAAGGGCACCCTGTTTGGACTTTAAAGGGACACCCTTCCCTTTAAAAAAAAGGAAAAAACAAGGGCACCACTGGGCAACTGGTATGTATTTATTAGGGCAACATCATGCGACTATTGCTGGAATTTACTGTCTTTTGCTGGCATTTACTGCGATTTCTGGAAAACGTTTGTTGCCAGAAGAAGGGAGAATTGAATAAGAAACCAGGGGTTTCTTAGGTGGTGCAAGATTTCGTCCAGAGTATTGGTTGGTATGTATATACAGGGAAACCAAATCGAATCAGAAAGGAGGAGTTCTGAACGGTGGCGCGATTTCTGCAAACCGCAGCCAAACCAGTAGGGGAGTGCTCCCTCCGAAAGTAAAGAAAGGCTTCCCTTGAATGGGTAGCGGCTTGAGCCAATATCTAGCATACAGGATTGTTTGGGAATGTTGACCCGTAATTACCCTTCTCATAGGATCACTTCCGATGGATTGGCCCAGAAAAAGTCACCAAACTTTTGGTTTAGCACCAAACATAGTCCAACCCCAAAAATATTGGAGATGTTCATGTAACACTCTGGATTTTGCGAAATCCGCTTCTCGTGCCACTGTTCAGCAACGCAGCGGTGTCTGATTCGATTCCCCAAGAAAGTATCAAGAAACTTTCTGGTTTCAACCATGGTTTCAGAGGTGGTGCGAACAGATGTCGTCCATCCACAGTAGGGGGGCTGCTCTCTCGAACAGCTGTCTGATTCCCCAACAGGGGACGCACCCCAATCGAAAACAACCAGTGTATTCATCCGCGTGGCCATTCCAGAAACATTCTACAGAACTCCTGGTTGCTCCTGGTTGTTGGTTGGTATTTGGCCAATATTCCTTGTTCAGATCGGGGCTACTGTGGATGGACGAAATCCTGCACCACTTTCAAACCACAACGAATTGTTGGTATTTGCAGGGGATCATCATTCCAGGGTTTCTTAGGTGGTGCAGGATTTCGTCCATCCACAGTAGGTGTCCTTGTGAAAACCGAGATGCAATCAACAAGCAATGTTGCTGCTGGAGGCTCCCAACTGGCCTACAATGCCCTTGGCTTTTGGCCGGCTCTCTCCGCGCTTGTGGGGGAGGGGCTTAACACACCTGCTGTTTTTTTATGTTGATGAGTGCTTCTCCAAATAAGGGACTGCCACAAGAGGAATACTTCAGGGCGTCGTGTTTTAAATGCCGTCAAAGCGCCCTGCGCGGAGAGCTTGGGTAAACCCTCTGTCACCAAAGGCAAGCCCCTGTGTCTAATCCCCAGAATTTGGGCTCACCCAAATGTGTTCACAACACCTACCCATCCAAACATAGCACCTGTGGGAGGGAGGGTACCTGGAAGATCAGTTTCCTAAAGGAAAGCTCTGTGAAGTGCTGTGGAAACGTGGGAAGGGTACGTAAATCACCCGCATGAGTTCGGCTCAGCCAAATCGCTCGGCCTTGCGCTTGGGATCTCTGGCCATCTGCTCCTCGCGCAGAAGAAGGTCGTCTTGAAAACAAATCCTGGGGCCCTAAAACGGTCTGTGGTGGGGTCTATGGTCGAAAATTGTTTCCACTAAGGCCTTGGGGCAACTGAGCCGGTGACTTTTAGATTTTTGGAGTGATCTAAGATGGTTTCCACGACCCCCAAGTCGAAGCTACCCTTTATGTGCCCCAATTTCCCTTGGGGTAGTGGCTTGGGGGTGGCGAACATCATGGATATTTGGGGGGGCCCTGGACGCTGGAAAGGTGAATAGAACTTGCGCAGCTCAAAACCTTCGGTTTTCCGACAGCTCCGAATGACCGCTGTCATTACCCATGTCGGGCAAGAGGGTGATTTCAAGTGTCAACTCCTTACGGGGCAATGTGGAATCGGGTGACCCCCAAAGGGTTGAGTTCCCTCGGCTTTTCTTATCTGGCGAAATAGGAAATCCCCACCACCACTAACCCAACCAACAAGATCTAAAAAGCTAGTGAACCAAATGGCTGGGAACCACCGCTTTACCCTGACAGTCTGCCTTCCCGGCAGGTCCTTTCTCCTCGCTCGCCGAAGCTCTGCCTGCGCAAAACAAGCACAGAAGCTGGGCTTCAAGCCATCGATTTTCCGAGGGGAGCGTCTATAAAACCTACGACTCACAGGAATCTTTTGAGGCCCACCAACTTACCAATGATGCTTAGGGAATCGATCAACATATTTGTTGCAACATGTGGCCCATCAAAACGCATGCACCCACATGGCTTGGTGTAGCCTACTGGCTATTGTAGAGCCAAATGGACCCTGACTGGCCCCTCAAGCTAAGCGCGGTCATGCGACCATACAAGGTCTGTTGCAATTCCTTCAACATGGAAGATACAACAAAAAACACCAGGGATACTGAATGTCATCTATCAAACATATTATGTATGTCTCTATATATATATATATAGATAATGTTGAATTTGTATGTCTGTGTAAGCTTTGTTTGACATGGGACCATCCCTGTTCCAGGCGTGTTACAACAGATCCCATATGTGCTGCTGTCAAAACAGATACTTCAGTCAGACAGAAACATGTATGCTTCTTGGTTGTTTTGAACAGCTACTACCGGGTCAGCCGCGGATCGAGTTAACAAGTGTGTTTCGCGTGGCAGGCGTGGGGCGGTCAATTGTCACGCAACTTTAAACATATAATAATTAAGGGCTTCCCGGATCCAACATTGACCGCGCTTAGGTCTCTCTTCCTGAAGGATTCTACTGCCAAGGGTTGTCAGTTGTACTCGCTCTGACCCCCCAGAAGCGCAACTTGTGTCTGGCCAGTGTAGGTACTGGTTGCTTTCACCATCCTGGCTGTCACCCGCGATCCGGAATTTCTGCGAGAACCCAGCTAACTGCCAACCGCTAACCGATATATGGAAACAAGGACCAAGCATGGCAATGTTGCGTTCCATGTGCTGGCCGCTTGCATTCCGCTGGGAGTCAACCACCAATGAAAACAACAGACACAACCCCAATTTGGAAAAACACTCGCTTCACATGGAAAATACCCACGCTGAGGGGGTCCCCCTCTCTAAAACACAGGGGGGGTCTATATAACCACCAGTGTTTACCTCATTTGTTATTTCATAAATTGGGTCCTTGCCATCATTTGAATGTTGTTTGAACCCTAGCGATGCCCTGCACGTGCAAAGACCCTGGCCGCAAAACCAAAGGACACCATACGCCCTTTTGCAGTACATGGACATGGCTTCCTTAGTGAGAAGCCTCAGAATCATGCGGGCTGCTCATACTGGAGTGCTGGCCAATCCAAATCCACAATCCCTATTAGAAAACCACAAAGCGGACCCTTTCAACACCAAGCTAAGGATTAACCATTGTCTGTGAACAGCCAATATAGCTATAATGATTGTTCACATCCCGGCTAAGGGGATGATGACGATCCCAAGCAACTCCAGGTTCCTTGGCCATGGCACATGTGCTAACAAATCACTATTTGATTGAACTGGCCTTCCAAAATCGAGATCCTAAACCCATAGATGCCTCGAACATAATCAGACAACAGCTACAAAAAACTACTATTATCATCCTATCCTGTCCTTTTCTCCTCTCGTCCTTTCTCTAGGATTCAACGAATAAAGAGAGAAATACAAACCCCGGTCAGTTCTCTGGCCTCCTTTTCGCGACGCGCCGCCTCCGCTTTGGCCGCGATCTTGGCATCCCCTTAGTGCGCAAGAGTCCCCCGCGAGTCCGCGAACCCGTGCGGAGAAATGGCATCGCACCTTGGGCTTCTGAGCAAACCAAGGAAACCCGTGTACTGTTTACACGCTTTGATGTGTTTTCAGAGAATTCGATTCGTTGTAGAACACTCAATGATAGGGGAAACGAAAGACACCCGTCCGAGGCAAGCAGGCCTTGGAGCATCAGTTTCAGTCCACAGAGGGAAAGAATCTTCGAGGGGTAACTTCACCATTCTTTCCAGAGATCCTTCTTTTTCAGGAAGAAACACAACATCCTCTGACAACAGCTGGCTTTTGCAAAGAACGATGGTTCAACAAAATCGGTAATCCACCCCTAGAAGAAACAAAGGACCCACCCCTCTGCGGATTAGAAGGCATAATGGCCTAGACGCCCCATCACAAGGTACCCAATGCCAATTCATCAGCAGGGTCACCACAAGATACATTCCAAATTCACATGTGTCTCAAAAGGATCTTCTTCATCAGTTGGTTAAGAACAGAGATGCGTCTAGTTGTCGACGTGGCCAAACATTACATGTGTTTGCAACCCTCACTCGGTTGCTTTCTGCTCCCCTGCTAAAGTTCAACTTTTAGTTGTTCAATGGAAAACCCCCTTTGTTGGCAAAAAAAGAGAGTCCTAACATCCAAGCAAAATGCACCAACCCTCAGTCTGAGCCCAGTCTGAGCCCCAGCGATTCTTCTGGAGATGCTCCAATCGCAAACTCCGCGACAAGTCCTTGGCATCAGCTCCAGGCCAGCGCGTCTCTAAAATCAGCTTCCCCCCAGATTGGTAGTTTGGAGCCCGGTGGTTTGGTGGTTAAGCTCGGGTTTCCCATGTACCTTCTACAAGAGCCAACCCGTTCAAATCCGAGATCCAGCCGGTTTGGGGAGAAGCTGATTTTAGAGACCCCCCCCAAAAAAAACAACACAAAACACACACACACACACACACACACACACACACACACACACACACACACACACACACACACACACACACACGCGCCCAACCTAGGCCTTAGCTTCAGGGCAAGCCCAGATTCAAGAAGCCGTTGGGGCAAAGGTCAAAGCACGGGTTGGAGGAAAGTTTTCGGGGAGAAGCTGAAGCTGATGGCTATAGGCCACTTTCCGACTGAGAAACATGATGACTTCTGCAATGCGTGGCTTGCGATTCACGCCTATGCTCCAAGGGGCAGAGTACCTAGCAAGTGGATAATCACCATGGTTATAACCCAATAAGACATGGTTATAAGTCTCCCAAGTGAGTTAGAACCAGTCTTATCAACCACTTACTAAGCACACTGCCCCTTTAAGTGGCGGATTCCCCATATGTTCTCAACCACCTACTAAGCACACTGCCCCTTTAAGTGGTGGATTCCCCATAATATGTTGCAACTTAATTGGCAAACTGCAGTGAATTTCAGGCAACGCATCACAGCATGAAAAAAAACAAGACGCACCTTGCCTCAATGGTGTGCGAGAGCTGGGCAACCTCAGCAGGAAGCTACAGCGGTGGAAACTCGCTATGTACATGCGTAATATAGAAATATATGCCGGTTGAAACACAAAACACCAGAAGCCAATCCAGGAAGGGTCTAAATCATCAGAATAGGGTTGTGGGGTACTTTGAACACAAATTTAAGTTCTGATCATAGGATAATAATGCGTGTAATTTATCTAGCTCCTTGTATTGCCCAACCTGCAAACCACATGAAAGTTCGCCAACCTTTGATACAGTGGTAAATCGTTCTTTGCTCATAAGCCCTTCATGGATGGACCAAATGGCCCAAAACTCCTATGGACAAATTATGAGTTCCCCACACCTGCGGGAAACATGGGAAACTTGGGTGGGCCTCTATGTCCTCTTCACAAGACCGTTCTCTGTTGTACATATGGGCCATAGGTTGTGGTTCCCTTAACAAACAGTAAATTCTTGCAGTGGCTACCAAAGCACATCCATTTGAGCCGTTGTCAAAGCTCCTTAGGCGGCTGCCCTTGGGACGGTCATCTTGTAATGGCTTGGACTAACCACCCAAATGCCTCGATATGGCCTCAGGTAGGCCAGGCCCCTTCAAAAAAAAACCGCTACCACGATGGCTTACCCAGCTCAAGCCAGCGTTTATCCGTTGATCCCCATTTGGAGGAAAGGGACGCTGATTGGAACCCGCCATGGTTCGATGTTTCCAAAAAAAACGACTGATTCTAGGGCTCAGCGCCCTCACTCAAACGTTCCCGGCACTGCTTGTCACTTGCACCAAGGCATCCCTGCATCATCTGCAAAGGTCTCTGCATCCAAGGCATCGTCCTGAGGGATGCTCCCAGGACCAATTTTCTCGTTGGAGACATTGAGAAGTTCTCGCTGCTTGGCGTTAGCAAGGCACTTCTTTGCAAAAATGGGTGTGTCCAACGGGAAACTGGCCATTTTGGGGGGGGGCGGTCCCTTTCAAGACACACCCAAGATGGTACAAACCCAGAAGTCCATGAAGGGATCCAAACCCAGCTGCAAGATGCGTGAGTCAGCTTTACAGGAGGACCATGGAACCTGAACCGGTGCGAACCGCATGGGTTTGGTGAGCCCTTTGGAAATACCCGAAAAGTGTGCTGAGGGTCCCCATCTTCACCCCTTTGCGTTAGACACCATGAATTGTTGGGGAATTGTGAAAAGAAGGTTCTCTGGACATGGGGGATGAGGGTTTGCCTGTTGCCACTAGGAACATAAGGGCTCCCTTAAAATTGCATCGAGGTCAGAATTTACCCAAGGGGGGCCACTGGAGGTGTGGCAAACTTGGCCTCTTCGTCTGCGTCGGGCCTCGGCGCATGGGACGAATAGGGCTCGCTGGGTCTTTGTGGGCGGAAAATTCATGAGCCCCTTGAGCCCGTGCTTGTGGGGGAAGTTTCTAGGGGTAGTAGCTTCCCCATTCTGTCCAGGGATCCTTCTTTCTAGAAAACCACCAAACCCCCGGGGGGAAAGGCTGGTGTTTTGAAAAGAACGATGGCTGAAAAGAATGGGGAATCAACCCCTAGCTCCCTGTTTCTCTGGGGAACATGAGAAAGTCCCCCTTCGGATTGACTCCTCCTTCATCGACTATAGAAGCTCCTTTCAACACCTGGAATGAGGGCAATAGCTGTGCTGAGTCCCCAAGTCTGATTGACACTGATCAATGCCAGCGGGATTTAAAAACCGCTTAGAGAAGAAAAAAAAAACGTTGGCCTTAGGCCCATTTTTCCGGGAAGAAAACAATGGTGTGAATGTCACCACCATCTATCATGTCCTTACAGACCTCCTGGTAGCTCCATAGCTCCCTGCTTGACAAAACAAATTCTGATACCCTCAGCTCCCTAACGGCTCCCTTCCAAGCTGGTCGTGTAGCCTTCAGATCTAAGTTCTCATCTAAATGGGGTCTTGGGCCCTTGTTTTAAACCTTGGTTGACACTGAAAGGGCAGGAAAAAGCATTTTAGCAGTTAAGTGGGATCTCCCACTAAACCACACTAAGCAAACAATGCAATATGTTTCCCAACAACAGCCAAGTAATGGGAATCGGCAAGAAATCCTAGAAATTCTTTGCGTCCCCTGAAGGATCCCTAGGCAGGGTGCACCTGTCCCAGCGGATCCCATGCGTTTCGCTGCTGGGTAAAAGCCACATGCTTCCTCGGGTTTTAATGGGTGGTTCCCTAACCCCGAGGATTGGACCTGTGCCATATGAGGGCCTTTGACCCCGCCCAGGCCTGACATCTTGAGGTCTTGGGATCCTAGGTTGATCTGCGGTTTTGATTGCGCACGGCCAAGCCCATGACCAAGCCGAAGTGCCTGGCAGATCCGTGGCGGCTCAACCAGAAGGCGGGAGCTTTCGGATTCCGCATCTGATCTGGGCAGATTATGCGTCACATAACCTCACATAAGGCATGTTCAAGTATGCTTCCAAAGTTTTCCCTCGCTTTCCTCCCAAATCTGCTGCTTCCCAAAAAGAGGCCAACCCCCCCCCCAAAAAAAAGAGCACGAAAAGCATATCCCTGCGCCTTGGCTGCTCCGACATGGGGGTACAGGTGCCCAGCTCAGAGAACATCAACATCTGTGGCTTGGATCCACGAAATTTAGAGCGACACCCAGGCGCATCTCAGCTGCACATACCCGGCGAGGAAGGCAGCCCTTCACGCAAAACATGCGCAAAACTCACTGGCTGAGTGGATGGCCCAAAAAAGGTCCAAACTTTATATTTACCACTAAAATGGTCTTCCCAAAAAGTCTAAAGTTCATGAACTCAGGAAGTGAGAAAACTTGATTGCTGATAATTTGCTCAAGGATGCCAAACCATTTGTTCAACATCTGAAGGAAAAAAAGCAAGCGCGTATGTTGGTGAGTTGTACCCAAACCGAGAACGGCACCCAACTTTGGTGGCTCCGCCTTGCGATTCCCTGTCCATTTAGCTGTAGATATCGGCCGCGTGGAAACCTAACGCCCCCATTGGACATGCTTCCACCAGGCCCCTCATGGAAATATTGTTTCGCCCAGCACGGGGTTTCTCTGAAAGAACTACCAAACATTTAAGGGTTGCGGGTTGCCCTCACACCAACCCACACAAGGGCGTGCGAAAATGGCCCCTGCCCCAAAAAACGACAATGGGGGGGGGGAGGGGGGATGAGTTTGCGATCGATGCATTTCCCACGTCTCTGATGCTGTTTCATCAGTTTCATCTCGCCCCCTAGGCCAAACAAGGCTCACCTTTGGAGAGCTGTTGGGTCCCTTATAAGACATGTCGTTCCACAGGGGCTCTCCCTTCATTTTTCTTCGACATGTTCTCACTCCCGATGCAAGAGGGCTTCAACCACAAACTGCTACTGTCCGGAGTATACCCTGTACACACTGTTTATATAGTGGGTGCACATACATTTTAAGTTGTTCTGGTTTTGTTCTTTTCGGGGGAGTTTTTTGGGAGTGGTGGACACCCTCGCGGATCAGTTGCAGCTTGCTGCTCGGCCTTCGTCTCTGGCGGCGTCCAAGTGAAAAGCGTACCTCGGCGGACTTGGAAAGGCGCCTCTTCGCGGCGTCTGGCGCCAGGGGCGCTGTCGGTGGTTTTGGGATAGAACTCATTGATACCAGGGTTGAGGGGCTTAAAAGCAACAGGAATCAACACCAACGCACGGCCTCAACGAAGTGTTGATGACAATATCCAAAGTGAGGCATCGCTGGGCAGCCACAGCATATCCTTAAAACATTCACCAAGATTCTGCCCTTGAAGTTTGTCATAAGGCTCGGAGTACCGTTGACTGCGGCTCTGCGCACTCAGGGACTGAGGACATCACTTCATCCTCAACGAGTTCTGCAGCCGCGTGGGAGTTGCAAGCCTGTCGGAACGTCTTCACTCACGCGGCTCTGTTCATGCATTGACGAGAGTTATCTGGGTGCGTTGGTTTCATTTTGGGACAATTTGAGTGGATGGCCCCCAAAATGTCCAAACTTTCTGTTTGCCGCTAACATGGTCCAAACCCAAAGAGTGACTAAGGTGCGAAACGGAACTCAAAAAGTGAGATAAATCAGTTTGGTCTAGAATCGTTGCGCAGCACGTGAGCCACTTGAATCTAACTCCCACTTTGTCAGAGACATGCGTGGCTCGTCTTGCTTAGAAAATCCCCCCAAAATGGAGTTCGGTGTTCCCTTGGTTTCCTTTTAAAGGTCACAAACATAGGACGAGCATCCTCAAACAGAAGACGAGCCATGGTGCAACTTGCGCGCAACAGGCCAGGCTTGCCCCGAGTCTTCGCATGCATCCTGCAAGCCACATTGGCTTCAGCCGCGAACGAGAATGATGAGCTATGTGCTTCCCACCCCGAAGCCCCATTCTAAAGGGCCTTACCATTTCATCCTCTCACAAATCTGCACATATATATATTATGTATAACACCATCCCACTGGAAAGGAACAGCAAGAAGACCCCTTCTGCCAATGTTCTACCAACTTGTGGTTTCATGGCTTTGAGGTTCGAGTTGCTCCCAGAGATGTCCTTTCGCTGGTCATCGGCTTTCCACTCCTGCGTCAGGTCGCGGGACATGTAGAAGCCGGAATCACACAAAGGCCAAAAAACAAGCACGGAGCTGAAATCAACGCGAGAGGACACCAAAGGAAAATGGCTGGCTAACATCTCTTTTGGCTGGTAGAGGGGGAAAAACCAGGTGAACTCAATATAAACCACCACTGCGTAAAGGCACCGTTCCTGAAGATACTTGTTTCACTTTGGAAGTAAACCATTCAACGTTGGGCACATGACAGCCGCCGTGAAAACGTCCCTTGGGTGCACTCTGCCATACAGAAAGCTTGCATTGTGGGGATCTGGTTCTCAATTGAGCAATTGGTTGAATGTTTCAAAAGAGACCAAGAGGACTTGGGGTGGCCTACCATCACCACAAATTCGCACAACAACTACTAGTACTACTGCCAATGTATCAATGGAGGCCGGGCCACGCTCTAAGACATGGTTAGCTTCGCCGTGCCCGAGGTTTGTGTCAACTTGAACCACCAAGCAACCAGCGGCCACGTAATTATTTAGCGAAAACATTGTTGCTGCCTGCGTGGAAGACGCATACTTAACACGCAACATCCACACGAATTGTGAATCCAACATGTGCTACTAGTAGATTCGGTCGGCGGGTAGTCCCTGGTTGATTGGGGTAGAGTCCCGAATTTTACAGGCCACCCGTCGCTTGAGAATACTCTCCCTACTAAGCCGCTGGGAATCTTGGGTCGACATCTCTGTGACCTGAAGATAACCTGTCCTTCTTGAGGTTGCTGACTCACGACACCTCCTTATGCAGGGTTCCACTTTATGGAGAAGCCCCCAAAATAGACTTAACCCCGGGAATCGGTTCTCCTTTTGGGTGGAAGGGAATGAACCACTGGGGTCCAAAAGCAGAAGCCTGTCCCTATGAATCTTCGAATCCGCAAGACTGGGTCAACCTTTCCACCTAGCCCGAGCCAAGCCATGGGCTTCAACCAACCGAAAAGAATAATGGCAACTTGGGATCCAACTTAGATGAAACTCCTTCGGGCAAAAATGGATTATGGCTGCGGTGTTCCTTTCGTTCCTCTTTCAAACCACCAAAGGTAGCATTCAAAAAGACCCCCCCCCCCCCAAATGGAGGTTCTATCAACCCAAGCATTGTTTTAATGGAGGTGTGAACCCAATTTTGAAAGGATTTCCGTGCTGAGCAACATGTCTCAACTTGGGCTTAAGCCTCGGTTCAAGTGCCAAAGCGTGAAAACGCGAGAAAATAACTTCCCCTGACTTCCTACAAATGAACATTTAACCCCAAAGCAAGGTCACTTCCCACTAAAAATGGAGGGAGTAGCAATACAGGTCCCCCGAACATCAAAGGCCCTCCTCCCAGCTCTCAATTGGGGATTCGATTTAGTTGGGGGCAGGGATTCCAACCGTTGGGCAATGCTGAATTCTCACCGTGCCTGCCGAATTCTCAGTGTGCGCCCTCCAGCCTGCGCGCACTATGCAAGTGAGAAGTATGGGCTTCCCTGTACATGTGGCTGAAACCTACCTAAAATCTGAAACCAACCTGAAACCAAACACGCCGTTTCGTACCGGTGATCAAAAGGTCCCAATATATGCTTTACCCCCCCTTTCTGGCGGCTTTTTGAAGGATCAAACCACTTTTGACTCGGTGATAGTAAGAAGTAGGGGGAACGTCAGTACACGATGCATCAGGACTCGCCATTTCCGAAGAAGCCCCCTCATTCTTCGCACTTTGTCGCTGCCCGAGTGGATCAACCAAGAACAATCTCATGTGCTTGTGTCCTACTGACATAATCCTCGCAAACAAGTGATTCACAACAACAAACAACTAGAGAACTGAGCCTAGGTCCTCCAGTAGAGAGGTTAGAAGAAGGGTACCCTTCTTTTTTTTCTGCAGTCTATTTTAGGTGATATCCCCAACAGCATGCGGTGCTCTTTTTAGTGCTCGCACCACCCCGTAGGCCTCGCAGAACATGGTGGAACCCTGGTGGAACCTTACCTCAGGCCCGGACCACCCTGAGCCTATCTGGGCTGAGACCCCAAAGCTTGCAGCTGTTGGGGAAAAAGGGGAGAGAAGGGCACCATCCTGGGGGACCTAGGAGCATTCCCAGGTTTGCTTGCCCCAGGCCATATGTTACATGGCAAACGAAGTATACGGGTACCTGGAGTCTCCCTCTGACCCCCTTAAACATGGTCATTACCCGAAAGTTGAGGTTGGTTATGACTCCGACGAATCGCTTCGCCGCTTCTTCGATCGAAGGCGCGAAGGCACCTGCAAAATGGTCTCTTGGGCTGGCCCTGGCCTTGGCGACGCCGTGCGAAGGGCCCATGCTGAGTAAGTTGGGGAACTCGGTGGTTCCATAGGCAGGGAACGGCTGACCCCTATAAACCATCCCCTATAAACCACCCCTATAAACCATCCATAGCGTGGAATTGGAACTGGATGGGAATTGGAATTGGATGATCCCAAAAAAACCATCCCCTATGGTTTCCTTTGAGGGAATCCCCTTCCGGTTCATTCCCAACACCCGGAACGGCTGATTCCCTACTGAGCACCAGTAAGGTATCCCAACTCTTGTTTGGCCTCGGTGGAGCTATCGACGCTATGTAGGCCCGAGGTTTATGCGGGTCTGTCGGATCTTCTTGAGAAAAACAACAACAAATAATTTGTGGTGTGAAAGGGAAACCCAAAGGAACCCACCTACCTGGACTCTCCATGACCCTTCAAAAATGGGACCATGACCCCATTATTTTGGGTAATGGCCCCACTTTTTAGAGGTCATGGAGACTCCAGGTAGGAAGTTCCCCTTTTGGCCGCCAATTCTCCTTTGCCCGAAGTAAAGTCGAACGCAAGGTCTTCAGAGATTCGGCTGTGGCTCAAAAAATCGTACCAAATTGGCACCTTGGAAACTGGAGCCAAAGACTACAACCTGTGTATTTTTGAGCCACACCCATTCTTTGTCTGAATTTCAACAGGGTGGGGATTCACTACCAACCACTTTTGGAAGACTCGGGAGTGAGGAATGAACCGCAAGGGGCTTCCCTTTGAGGAAACCATGGGGGATGGTTTGTAGGGGTCATTCCCTCATTTCCTGCTGAGAACCAGCAAGATAATTATTCTGCAGAACATCAATTTCTTTCAATCCATCCTAAGTCTTAACATGTCCATAGCTGGACTACCAAATTCTTTTTAGAGACCTAAACAGGGATAATGAAGCATTACCAAAAAGGCCACAAGTCAAAAAGGGTCAGCCGACTCCGGCACTGTGTTAAAAAGAAACAGCACCCTGCCCCCCGTTTCTCGTGATGCGTTCGCGACCCTTGCCCATGACAATCGCACCAACTCTCCGAATAGTCCCCCTCAAACATCACAACAACAAATCGGAAACTCGTCCAAAAGTGGCCACCCAAAGGTCATGATCCAAGAACTTGGTCCGCTGCTCCCAGAAAAAAAAAGGAAAACAACTTTTAAACGGCCGAGAAATGGACTTGGAGCCCTGACCGAAGGCTCGATGCCGAGCTTGAAGGTCGGCCTCGAGAAGAGCGCCATACTGTGGATGGACAAAATCCATTTCGAACCACTTTGAAACCATGGTTGAATCCATTGTTTGTTGATATTTGCAGGGGAATCGAATCATTCCAGGAATTCTTAGGTGCAGAATTTCGTCCATCCACAGTAGGGTTTCGGTGGAAGCTTCTCTGGTTTCCGAGGATTCCCTTCAAACCGTGCCATATGAGGGCCTATCCCCGAACACCTCAAATGAGGTCCAAGGGGCTCCTAGGGAATTGCTCCAATTTTTTAAAGGGGACCCAACAGCTTTCAGAAACACCCCGTGATGAACTTTGCTGTTGACAGGAAGCCGACAATTGGGGATCCCAAGTTTAAGAAACACACCTTTGGCTGTGCCTGGGCAAGCTATACAAAGTGTCAAACCCTGCTGCCTGTGCTACATGTCAAAGAATCAGAGGTGCTTGGTTTGAGTCCCTTTTGAGGCGCACACACACACACACAAAAACCAACGGTTTGGGTTGTTCAACATGAGCCGATCCCGAATACTAATTCGCAGTCCGTGGGACATACAAAGATCACCGCATCCTGGAATGAGGATTGACTTTGAAGAAGCAATACCTTGTGTTGGCTGGGAAACAGGAACAGTTCAGCAGCGTCCAAAGCCTCATGTTAGAGTCGCGTCAAATCGACCTGTGCGTCAGCAAAAACTCCACGCGTACGGTGGCATAAGCTGGTGGTATGGGCAAAAAGGTATGACGTAGCAAATCATGACACGTTCAGGACGTGGCTCAAGTCAAACATCAAATCAAATTCTGGTCTGAGCCCCTTTTGTCGAATGTTGCTCCTTGGCCGGCCAGCGCTGTGTTTTTTCGAATGAGTTCCCGGGTTGCCCACTAGCTTGGAATCTTGCGGAGGGGTCCTGAAGGCCTAGGACTCGCAATAGTCCATGTTGGTGGACGGGGGGGGGTACCCTTTGTACCCAACCAAGTGATTCCATGTTCTCATGTCAACCAAAGGAGTGAGGGAAGCACCCTTTAAGACGAACAAAAATACAAATGGCTGATTATCCACCTTAAGTCTGGGCTGCCCTCAGATCCCCTGCTAAAAGTTGAACTTTTAGTGAGTTGCATGAAAACTACCACTAAACCCTAAGAGCCAAAAAGCTAAGGATCCGGATGGGGAGCCACCAAGAAGTGGCGAATCGAGTCTTCACTCACAACCAATCCGCTTAGGCTTGGGCCAGACTTGGCAAGGCTCGTGGGCGACCTCGTTGACTTCAACTTGCCCCCAGCATCTTTTTGGGGGCGCGGTGAGCACGTGTTTACCCAGAGTCTCCATGACTTTTAGAAAAAGGGGTCATAACCCTTAATGCCTAATGACCCCATTTTTAAAGGGTCATGGAGACTGCAGGTACCGGGAAAAAAGTGGCTTTGAGCAAATTCCGGAGCCATTCGAAGTCGGAGCCCATCATCTCTGCTGAACGGTGGCATCCACTCGGAACTGCAAGAAGCCTCTCGGTGTATATCAGTCGCGACGGTGCCGATGTTTTGGGAGGGTGCCCTGGCATCATTTCGGAAAATGTGGACAGAAGGGGTGTGATCATGCACAGGTCCAGCCTCAACCCCACAGCGGAATCAGCGACCCTGCGCTCGCCCGTCAACAAACTGGCTGAACAAATGCTGCACCTCCCAAAAAGCACTGTAATTACACCCAGTTGTGCGGGAAAAAAAACAACTTCTTGCTCCTTTCCGAAATAGAAATGCTTCCAAACCATGTCCACAAACAAAGTGCACGCAACTTTGCGGGAAAGAACACCTTTTCGTTGCCTTGCTCAACAGACATGCCTTTAAACTTCACATTCAAAAATTGGCGATACACGTGCCCACACTTAATTCACGTTGGTCATCCCCCATGTGGTAGCCTGAAAGGAAACAAGACGAGACATAGATGACTTGGCAAATCCCATTGATTGCTTAGCAAAAAACAAATAACTGCAAAGTCCCAGACAGAAATATGGGAACGATCCCAAAAGCAGGAACTATCAAGATGTAAACTTCTGGATGTCCAAAAACAAAATGAATGTTGATTGAATATTGGATCAAAGAACGGTGTATTAGAACGAAGTTCACCCCAACAAAAAAGTGTATCAAACACGATACACCAACGCGTCATGTTAATAAGAGCATCAAAGCAGTACTCAAGAAAACACACATGAATCATGAGAAACTGCCCCGGCTTTGTCCTCAACAATTTCACTTAGAATCATATGCCCAGGCAAAATAAGGTCTACAGGTGGCAAAATAAGGCCCCTGTACAGATGGCGAATAGGGGTGTGTGTGTGTGTCAAAAAAAAGGGGGGGAACCACCCAAAACGATCTCTGTCCTTCCCTTAGGTGTCCTTTTGGGATAGTTGATTGAACCACCAGGTAAACCAGGGCCCTCTATTTTTCAACCAAATCAACCAAAAAGGACACCTATGCTCCTTCCGTTTCCCTTCAGTCAATTCCATTGACTTCAGAGCAACTCAAAAAAAACTCGCCGAGGACATGGCAGCAACTCGAGAGGCGCAACCTGGCAAATGAATCATGGACACGGCGCTGAGGTCATGATCCAAAGGTCACCGGTGTCCATCATGAAAAACCTAGAGGTACTTCCATTTGCTTAAGCCGCCTGGAAAAAAAGGAAAGTATGCCCAGTAGTGATAGATTCCCTTTAAGACCAACAGGGAAAAAAAACAACAACTCTCTTTCAGCAAATGGAAGGGTACAAGTACCTGGTTCCATGAAAAATGGTAAGCTAGGCCACAACTACCGGTTCAACTCTTGAAAACTAGAGGTTTGATGCCAGAATGTCATGGACCCTAAGGCTCCTGATGCTTTTTGGGCCTCAAAATGGGTTGTTTTCACGGGCCCCTGAGGAATCGGTCCGGGTTCCTCATTGGAGGGCCCGCCCTGGATTGAATGGTTTTGGTCATGAGCCTTAGGGGATGTGTTTTTGTTCATGCCAAGAATTCAGAGCCAGGAGCCATGGGTTTCGGCCTTCGAACGTCTTTGAGATCTTCAGGTCATCGGCCAACACCTCATGGGCAGAATGAAATGCCTGAACTAGGTCCTCCAGACTTGAGAGGTTAGAGTAAGGGTGCCAGATTTTTGTTCGGCTTTGTCTATTTTAGTAGGGGAACCCTCCCGCAAAACAGGGTAAAAGGGCACTACTGGGGGACCTCGTTAAAGTGTGAATAGCGGAACGTGATGCAAGGTGTGGAACTCCAGGATCCAGCTGTGATGGAACTCATCAAACAACTGTCTGCATGCAGCCAGTTCAAAATAGATGCGGATTTCTCTTGGGGCCAAGTTGTTGCTGCCCGGAAACTCACCACACAAATGCAAGGACATCTTGACAAAGGATGATGCGGTTTCCCTACCTAAATCCTCTTTGCCCGCCCCATCTAAACTGCTTCCTTTTAGTTCTCCTTTTGGCTTCAGTCTTCAAACCAAACCGGTTGTCGTTCTGTGTCCTTTTGACCATGGGTCAACCGCCCCGCATATTTGGAGACAAAAAACTAAACATACACATAGCCCTCCCTCCACAAAAAACAAAAAAACAAACAAAAAACAACAAAACCAAAAAAAAGCGGCCCCAAAAGAGGAGCATCGCGCTAGCAAACATGCCGCTGAAGCCCCGCAGGGCCGGCGTCGCGTTTGCAACCTGAGAGGACATGCCAATTGGCCGACGCGCCGAGAAGTTGGGCTCGTTCTTGTTTTTGGAAGTCGGACCCACCCTTTTGGTCGGATTGAAAGGAAAACCAAAAAGACACCATCCCCATTTCTGGATACCAGTTTTGAGAATGAACAAATTGGGCGACTGGTTGGGCTTGGCAATCTGGACCTGGAAGTAAAGCGGTCGTCTTTATTGAGGGCAAAGATGTTAGATGTTTCCAAACGTTCACCCGGCCAGCGTGCAATGCTCCATGACTACAGTTTGCGCTGAAATCCCAATGGGGTGATGTGCGATTCAAGCAAACCACTTTCATGGCCTAGTGGCCCAGTGGCTGGTTGCCCTGACCGCTCCAAACACATAACCACACTTCTGACACCAGGCGTGTCGCGGCAAGGAAACCACAAAGACACAGCAGTCCGGGAGGTTCGGATACTTCACATACTTTCACAGGGATCGGGGTGGGAGGAGGGGTGGGGTGGGATTCCTAACAAGCCCAAGTCAACAAGCCGCAACCGATCGGGGTGCGCGGAGAGAAGTCTAGACCCTCGCCATTGGAGGAATCTTGGCGCTCCAAAGCAAGGGGCCACCCGAAGGGTCACCCCTCAGACCCCCGAAGCCTCCAATCGAGAGCCCCCACCCCTCAGCCCTTGGAACAAAACTCATTTGGAGGGCCCAGAATCAATCAGGACTCTTTGGGCAACGTGGCAAACCTGGTATCAAATGAATGTGCTTCAATCGATAGAAGGCGCTACAATGGCTTGAAGGTTTGGCATGTTCCATCTGAACTAGCATGTTCAATCGAGCTTGGACGGTTGAAGCCTCAAGCAAGCAAAAAACAAGCAGGACAACCTGCTTTTGCAGGGCTTCGGCGCCTCCTCCATGTCCTGCCGAGTTAAAAAGATATGCCAAGCGTTTAGGGAGCTCAAACTAGACTCACTGGGCTTGGGACTGATCTGGAGAAAAAGTCTCAACGTGGGACAACGATTCAAAATCCCACACGGCCTTGCGGCAGACAGGTTCATTTGGGTATGGGTCAAGATCAAACCACCAGGTTGTGGACCTCAGATTTTAGTCCATGTGTCCATGGGGCAACCCATTTTGGGGTTAGCCTATATTTAGCCCACAGCCATTAGAGTCAGAATCAAGACCCGGTAATTAACATGGTCTACCCAGAACCATGCTTCAAGAATTAAGAAGGCGGATATCCGCTGCTATTTATGGTTGGGAGTATCCCTAGCCTTCACCTACCCGGTTTTGAGCAAGTGGCTCATTTGTCGAGTCTGGCACTGGGAGCGGCCATCTAAGCCCCGCACTGGCCCTGTGAGCGAGGTCGCTCCAAGCCGTGTGCCATTCGAGCCTCAAGCCACAGGGCTTTGGACCTCCCAAAATGACGGTCCCTTGGTTTCCCTTAAAACGACCACCCAAATGGGGCAGGGTACCTTCCCAAAAGCACACACGGCTACGAGAGGAAGCTAGCTTACCTTGGAGCCCAACGTCTGCTTCCATTGCAAATGGCAAAAGAGGGCACGTCTCTTGGTTGCTCTTGACTTCTCTGCAAAAAACTTAACTTGTTGTGGGTTCAACGGAAAATCCATTGTTTCCCAAAAAGTGAAGGACCGAAGATCCAACCAAATAGCCACACAGGTCTGGGCGTCTGTTTTTTTGCGGTAGGAATACGCGCGTCAGCGACCCAGGGGTCCAAGAAGAACCCACTGGAGCCTGGCTCAGAGGTGTGGAGGCTAGTGGCTCCACATGATCAAGAACCAAAGGTTCAAATCCCCTGCACAAATCCAAACCGAAGGCTTACCTGAACCTAACAATCTTTGCGGTCCGTCCGCTGGTTTCTGCCCAACAAAAACACGTCCAAAGCCGAGCCCCGTTTTGTTTCAGTGTGGAGTGCCGCCCAAACCCCGACTGCTCTCACTGCCGGCTGAGCGGCCGGCCAGGCTGAAACATGCCGCGAAGGTTCTACGTGTTCTACGGTCTCCGACGGGAGGCGTTGCAATAAATCATCGCTAAAAGTTTTCTCAAAGTCAGTCAGTTTACCTTAGTGGGGAAGGGTGCCCAAACTGACCAGCTCAAGAATATGTCAATGTCAGCGAACGCAGCGGACAAGGAGGATTTAATGAGACAGCCAGGCATGGCCGTAAGAGCAGGTCTTGTAAACTCCAGATGTCTTTGATCACATGGGCTCTCATGATCATGAATAAGTGCGCTGTTGATGACGTGGTCTCCCCGACATTGCTGCTTCTACTGCGCGAGAGGGCAGCGGCCACGTGGTTGCGATTCATCAATCGTCCACTACCCCACTGTACTGCACTGTACTGTACTGTATGGGTGTGTATATATATATATATACGTATGGGCCTTCATTGATTCATGAAAACCCCCGCGACGTCAGCAGGTAGACGCCCTTACCACAATCGTCAGCAGGCCTTGTGGACATGCCTTTGGTTTGCGCAGGGACGCCAACAGACGGAACTCACTAGTGGGAATTGGTGAGCCGTATCCAGGTTCTGCCAATCACTGTGAAGGTTCATCTAGCTCGCAAAAAGCAAACAAAAAACCTGTGAAGCCAGGGATGGGTCTGTATTTCAGGGCCACCTAGTGGGTTCTTTTGAAACAAAAGAACAAGGAAACACCAAACTAGGAAAGATCCTGTCGTCGGCACACCGGCGTCGCTTCCATGGGCCTTTTGGCGCCCTTTAAACCCCTTGAATACCCCCACAACCTGCAAATACCAACGGCTTTGTTTGGTTGGTATCATGTCAAGTCACGAAAAAAGGCGAACTTGTCCATGGAAAAACGGCTAGTTGTTCAACAAATACAACGCAAAAAAGAGGGTGGTCGGAGTAGGGGGCAAAGAACGAGGGATCCGCACCGCCAGGAAACTGAATAAACACTGGCGGGCCCCTTTGCTTACGGTCAAAAGGCCAACTCTGCCAACTGCGTTCGAAGCCCGTCGCCTTGCCTTTCGCAAAGAGGCCAAACCAAGTTTGACACTGCACGTGAGTCAAATGAAGCCTTTGGGGGACACGAAGAAGACCGGAAACAGCATGAGCATTTAAATTCATGCATGAAAGGCCAGTGGCTCCGCCTGATGTGTGCGCCCAGACTTCTCCAGGGTGCACGCCTGTCGCGTTCCCAACGGGTGAACTCCGTGAGACATTGCCAGGTCTCTGCGAACCCGCGGAGTGGTTGGACCGTTGCTCATATATATACGCCCTGTTCTGAAGCCTCCACTCCGTTTGCATGTCCGTGGAAAAGCAACAAGACACGATCCCCTGGAAAAGAACGACTCAGCGGTTGCTTTAACTCCGCCCCCGAATGGAGAGCACCCATGGAGCGAACGTTGCCGGGAATAGACCAATGCAGGGATTCCAAACCAACCAAGCAGGTATCAACTGTCAAAACCATGAGGTCCTTCTCCAAACCTGCCATCCAAATATGATGATGGGATTCCAAAAGGCTGAGCCAAATCTCTTGGAAGCACCTGTCGGAATGCAAGTCATAGTTTTCTTCGGGGAAGAATCGGTGTGAAGGCACTGGCGACCTTGGCACCTGCTTCCAAGGCACTGGCTATCAGCTTCAACAAAGGCTGAGTCATCATATGCGCGTGTACTCACATTGCCGCTTTGTGCATGTCTATACATATACATATATATATATATATATATTATGTGTGTTCTACATTTTTAGAAGTAGACCATTACATGTATGCCATTAATATGGCAGTATATGGAAACCAATTGCATGGTCAGCGCATAGCTACCAGCCAGCTTGAAGCGGCGATTTGAGGGTCAAGCTCCCAAACTCGCAGTTTTTCAATACGAAAGTAGGACAAAAAAGGTGAACTTCCGCAGCCCGGCTTGAATGTCGCAGCGTTTGAATACGACAGCCGTACGCGAACTAAACTTGCGCAGCCTCGAAAGCCAAAACATGTCAATACGAAAGTAGTACACAAAGTAAACTTCCGCAGCCCCAGCTCGAAAGTCGCAACCTGTCGGTTCCAAAGTAGCGCGCGAAGCGCGCTTCCACAGCTCCAGCTCACACAAGCCGTGAGCTACACACAAGAGGACCCGTTGGCCTCATGTCCGAGGTCCGTCAACTTTCGCGAAGCTTTCGCGGATCTTACGCCAAACATTTGCGAAAATCTGGCTGGAAGTTGCACTCAACTTGACACGAAAGCCAAAACTCCAACAAGCTGGTTTCTGCTGGCTGGGGGTTGCTTTTGCAGCGGCATATTCTTGCAGCGACAACCTTAGTCTGCGGGCATTCTGCGCGCACTGCCGATAAATACACCTGGTTCATCACTCCAGCTTCCTGTTAGCAAGCCATCCTTGCACAAAACTTTCGCACAACAAAATAAATTTCGCAACCGCCTTCGCAGAACTTTCGCGGAGGTCAACGCTAAGACCAAAAGGTCTTCCCCTTAGCTCAATACAAGGACCTTTCGGACGACTCTCATGTATGCCATTCATATGGCAATATATGGAAACCAATTGCATAGTCAACACATGGGTATGGGTCAAAAATTTTAACCACCCGGGGACCACAGGTTTTAGTCATTGTTTCCATTTCCCAGGGTTCCGTTTTGGGGTTACCCTATTGACCCACACCCACGCTACCAGTCACCTTGCGGAGGAATTCGCATCCGCTTCGCCGCCAACCGCATGCCAGGTCTGCCAGGAGGAGGGCGCCGTTCTTGCCCACGCCTAGGACCTGCGGAAAGCACAAATCACACGCTTCAACATCTAGGTCCTCCAGACTTGAGAGGGTAGAATAAGTTGGTACCCGATTTTGTTTCCGGTTTTGTCGATTCTAGTAGGGGAACCCTCGCCCAAAAAAAAGGGTAACAGGGCACTACTGGGCGACCTAGACATGGGTGGGTTTGTAGGGGAACCCCCGGCAAAATGAGTGGTGTCCCTATGGTCTCCCCCTAAAAGACCACCCCAAAGGCGCTTATTACCCAAAGACCACAGCTTGGAATCACTCAATTGCGTGTGAGCATGTCACAATGTCCTTATCAAAATCCACAATCTGATTGCCTCCCGAACGGAAACGCTTAATCTCACGGCTCATGCCATCTGGCACTTCAAAAAGAAGCTGCTCCCACTCGAGAGCAAATCATTCAATCGGCTGTACATCGCACAACTCAACCTTTGGGTGGGAAAGGGTCCGACAATGTTTCGCCCACTTCCCATTTGCCGGTTTCCCCAATGTTCATCCATGTTCATCCTATGTTTGCCAGACCTTTTGAATAACCCCCCAAGTGGGTAAATGGTGATTTGCTCAATTGCCCAAAAACCGTTCGATGAGCGGCTCCTCCCCAAAAGGTAAATGGTTTTCGGGGAAATTTGGCTCGTCCCCAAACACCCGCCACCAGGAACCCTCGGTTGCTTTCTGCTCCCCTGCTAAAAGTGACTAACTTTTAGTGGTTTAATTCGGAAACTCATTAGTTGGCAAAAAGTTCTCGAGTCCGAACATCCCTTGGCAAAATGCACCAACGAACCCCCAGGGCCCATTTGGCTGTGGGTCAAAAATAGGGTAACCCCAAAATGGGTTGCCCTGGTAAATGGAACCAAGGACTAAAACCTGCGGTCCAATTCCCGGCGGTTTGATTTTGACCCACACCGAACCCCCAAAAGGAGTAAATACTCACTTGCTGAGTGGATGGCCCAAAAAGAGTCCAAACTTTAGATTTGCCACTAAAATGGTCTTCCCAAAAAGTTTAGAGTTCATGAACTCAGGAAGGAGGAAATACTTTTTGGGTACATGGCTCCCCAAACACCTGCCAAAGAACCCCCAGCGAATACCCCGCCGCCTCGAAGCGAGTGGCTGCGGTCTGGCCTTCCAAGTTCACCGCGCGCCGCACCGGATCCTCCCTCGAAGTCGAATCGAGGGAAATCGAGCATGCGTGCCTGTCTTGGGGCAACTGGGCATACCTCAGTTACCTCTACCTAGAGGGAATGGGCAGGGTACCTCAGTTACCTCTAGAGTCTAGAAGAAGGGTCGTAACCCCTCGATTTTGGGTCATGACCCCATTTGTAAAGGATCCGAAGGAGATAGGTGGCCTTTGGGAAAAATAGATGGCCCTGGTACATGGAACCCATCTAAACCAGTTTCATCTATTTTTCACCAGGCTCACCCAAAAAGGACACCTATGTAACGGAGCATGTTTGCCTCTATCTTGGGGCAAATGGGCGTACCTCAGGTAAAAGGGTAGTTACCTCTACCTAGAGTCTCCTTCTGACCCCTGGAAAAAGGGCTCATAACCCCTCAATTTTGGGTGACCACAGTTTTAAAGGATCGGAAAGAAACCCCAGGTACTCAAAGAGTGGGTGGCGAGATAACCCACAAACGCCGTGGTTATAAGTCTCGGTTCAGTGGGTTACAGCCAGGCTCACTAACCACTTACTAAGTACACAGCACCTCTGAGCCCCAGTATAATGGTAACTGGAAGCACTGAGCCTCACATGACTTTCGGAGCGAATCAAACTCGAGTGCTCGGCGAGTCGGGATCTTTGCCAATCGGTGCATCCACTACCTGGCGGCGGCGTGTAAAACCCCCCCCCCTGCCCCCCGAGGATATGGTGAAGACTTACTCCCTTGCGAATAGCCACGTCTTATTGGTGGAGTTGGTACAGTTGTCAGCTTTGGTAATTGGCTTGCGACTTCTCCATTGGCAGGCGCAAAGCGCAAGCGCTCACTGCACTGGCAAGGGCGATACTTGTAAACACGTGCAAGGCAACCCCTAAGTTGTTTGAAGCAAGCAGGCGCAACGTGTTGTTGACGAACATCAAAGGAAGTCTTGAAACACTGATTGAAGCAACCAGGCCGGGAGAGGGATGCTTGGCTGAGATTTAGCATGACAGCGCAACGTGTCATCTTCACTTCATTGAAAGGCATATTAGCTCCGCGACTCAAATCCGTGATTCGCGTCGACGCTACTGTCAAAGGAATGTTTAGGTACCCCTCCCCCCAATGCAAGCCCTCCAATGAAGAACCCTGAAACGTGACAGTGGCTTGGCTTACTTAGCCAGCGAGCTGAGCTGTGAACAGCCTTGTAAGCGGAACCTCACAAGACGCCATGCATGACGTTAGCTGACAACTCTGAATTTCCCGCGTTAGGGTCAGTGTCCTCATGACTCATAAAGAACCCGAACCAATTCCTCAGGGCCCGTTGATAAAACAAACCCATGACCCCTCCAATGCAGGTTTCCGGGTGCTGCAACGAAGAACCCGCACCCCTCCATGTTGAGGGCCAAAAAGTCAATGGAACGGGAGGCAGGGGATGCCTGATCATCTTAACCTGTGCGCGCGCATTTCTCCTCTCGCCACGCGAAATCAGCCGCCAGGAGGATATGGTCCTTAATGTGAGCAACAGTTCGGAGAGCCAGGCTAGATGCGTTTCGCAGCCATGCTTGCCACGAATGCACCTGGTACATAGATTCATGCCTTCTTGCATTTTGCATAATGGAGAGTCTGAGAGAGAAGGCTCCACACAAAACCTGAAGGACACCCTCCGGACCGCACGTCCTTAGTTTCACCTGGGTCCAGTGAAGCAACATCCCTCAAAAACACTCCCCTCAACATCCAGGGTTTCCCACTCCCAAAAAAGGGGGCAACTTTGCGAACCCCTCAAGATGTAGCCATTGACTTCAGGTTGTTCGACCCCTCTGGAACGTCCACTGCCAAGAGTCGCTTGGAAAGCTTGTGGATGGCAAAGCGGTTTCCGCCGCCGCGGCCTGCGCCGTGGAAAGCGCGTGGCGAATCGGTCAACCCCGATGAAGAAATGAGGGACCTGTTCTCAGATCCCCTGCGAAAAGTTCAACTTTTGGTGGGCTAAATGGAAACCCCCGCTAAACCCAAAGAAAGTCAAAAGACTCAGGGGATGGGGAGCCACCAAGGGACCACCTTTGTGTGGAGAAGGCCTTTTTGGCCTTCACCCGCGAGGAGTGTGACAGGTCAACAGGATGAGGGATGAAAGAGGAATCCAACCCTCGAGAGATGAATGCTTGCCACCAAGGAACCCAACTCCCTAAAACCATGAATGCTTGCCAGCACTCCCGGAATTGCAGGACACCTCATGTTGTGTGACAAAAAAAGGTACTGAACCCACAAATTGGGGGGGGGTTCCTTTTGATTGCCCCTTACACACCTATACGCTAAAAGGGTGCCCTCCACAACACGCACGCGCATAAACACACACACACACAAAGACACATGCGCGCACACACACACGGGGAAACAAAAACAACAACAACAAAAACACACACACACAAACAAGCGAACACAGAATACATACGCAAACACACACACAACCATGAACACAGAAACACACACAAACACACACACACAAGCCAACAAGCAAGCCAGCCAGCCAGCCAGCCAGCAAGCAAGCAAGCAAGCACAGAAACAAAAAAACAAACAAACAAACAAACAAACAAACCAAACAAACAAACAAAAAACAAACAAACAAACAAACAAACAAACAAACAAACAAACAAACAAACAAACAAAGAAAGAAAGAAACAAACAAACAAACAAACAAACAAACAAACAAAACAAACACACAAGCACACAAACAATCAACCAACCAACCAACCAACCAGCCAACCAACCAACCAACCAACCAACCAACCAACCAACAAACAAACAAACAAACAAACCAACAAACAAACAAAGCAACAAACTAACACAGACACACACACAAACACATATAAGAACCACGTACAAGCATACACACGTTATACACACGCGCACACACACACAGTTGAAGAACACACATAATTACACACACTCACAGTAACATGCAAAAGCACACTAGCATGCACAAATGCACATGCACACAAACACGCTCACAAAACACACACACACACACAGACACAGACACAGACACAGACACAGACACAGACACAGACACAGACACACACACACACACAGACACAGACACACACACACACAGAAACAGAAACAGACACAGACACAGACACAGACACAGACACAGACACACAACACACACACACACAGACACAGACGCAAACACACACACACACACACAGACACAGACTCGAACGGAGACACACTCGTGACTCACCCAAAAACACACACGCACACACAAATGTCCTGTGAACCCCTGGACTTGGTTGACGTTGGAAGGGCAGCAAAAAATTGAATTTTAGCAGTTATGTGGGGATTTCAACCACTAAACCACAATAAGCAAAAATGTAAACATGTTTCCCAACAACAACCATGTGGAGTTTCAGGAAGCGCTCATTTCTTTGGTCTGCAAGCCTTTTGCCCTAGCCTCACGGCTGGGCATGGGCGCCTCTGCAACCTGTGGAAGTGGCCGGGTGCGATCAATAAACACATGGGCTATGCAGCTCCCATGCTCACTTGCTGAGTGGATGGCCCAAAAGAAGTAACCTAACTTTATATTTACCACTGAAATGGTCTTCCCAAATCCCAAAAAGCTTGAAGTCCATGAACTCAGGAAGTGAGCATGTCAAATGAGAAAAGTGGAGACTTCGAAAAAGTGGGCGCCCGATACCTTGTTCTGCGCAGGACTTGGTCAAAACTCCTTACGTCAGCCATCTTCCATGGTCAAAAAGGTGGCAGTGTCTACCATGGAACCAGGTGTTCAAAAAACACCCACTCAAAAAAAGAAGCAGGTATTGGGAATAGGGAGTTGTTTTGGGGTTGCACAGTTATGATTCCCCACTATACCTAGGGACATCCCCTATCAATACACTGATTCATACGGTGGATGGACGAAATCCTGCACCACCGTTCAGAATCCCTGGTTTCTGATGATTTCCCTGGAAATACCAACAAACGATGGTTTCCAATACTTTCAAAGTGGTGCGAGTTCGGATTTCGCAACCATCCGCAGTTCTAGCTCCCTGGATTTTGGGTGGCACCATTTGTCTGGTCAGAAGGTGTTGGTCCATTCTTGCCATTTACCAGGAAAACCATTAGGGTACCTAGACTCTCCATGATTCAAAAATGGGTCCATGACCAACCATGATTTTGGGCAATGACCCTCCCCATTTTTGGTCAGGGTCAGAGGGAGACTCCAGGTACCCATTTTTGACCCAGCCAGCTTCCACAATATTCTAGGGGTTGATTCCCCATTCTTTTCAGCCATCGTTCTTTTCCAAAACCAGCCATTTCCCCAGGGTTTTTGGTGGTTTTCTAGAAAGAAGGATCCCTGGAAAGAATGGGGAAGTTACCCCTAGAAGTATGGGGTCCAAATTGGGCTCTTAATCGCCTTCTCGAAGGTCTGCTCGTCATAAAGTATCCAATCCTCAGCGAATTCGAATTCAGCGAGGGGCTGGGTTGGTATACGTAGGAGACCCAAAAACCTCTAAACATGTCATACCCCAAAAAAACACAATGTGTTGTTTATTATGTTTTTATTATTTTTTGTTTCTGAAAGCATGAGGTTCTCAGATTGAGTGATTCACAGGTTTTTGAGTCTCCAGGTAAATATGTGGGTTGATCAAAAGGTCCTTTGCATGGGATGACCATTGGGGAAAACTGCTACAAAGATGATATGTCCCACGAAATGGGAAAAGTTACTCATGGCCATTTGAGGGGCCAGGAATATTGATCAACCCATTATATGAGCCCCTGGTATGAACAGTAAGTTTCCTTATGAACGCGGAATGTTTAAGGATTAATTAACCGCTAGCTATGGCTCTATAAGAAATGAGCCCCCGACAGATCCTGGGGTCATATATGGACCTATCAGCCCTTGAATTCAGCACGGGCTGTCCTTTAATGAATCATGGACGGGAACGCGTTCAAATGAGATGAAAGCAAAGCCAACAAGATGCCCCCACCCCCCCACCCCCTCACACCCATGTTCCGGGTTCCCCGATTTTTTGATACATCCCCGCATTCTGGCCAGATGACTCGTCGCATTCGGGAATCACCTGCACTGTCAAGAGAAATGCCTAAGCAACTTCATCACGCGAGAGCTTGAGGTGAGCTTATATTCCAAAATGCGTGTCTTTTTTAGGGGAGCCCCCCAAAATGGTGGTTTTCCTTTTGGTTTCCCTTCAAAAGCTAACCAAACAGGGGGGTCCCCCGCCCAAATGCAATTTTGGTCAGAGGTCCGGCCTCCAGCTACAATGTGCCACTCCCCTTTGGTAAACGCTGACACCTTTTCCAGAAGCAAAACCCGGCAAAACCAAATGGGTCTCAGTTGCCCAGTTTGGATCCCAGAAATAAAGGATAACCTTTTGGGACCTGTGCTGAAGCAAGCCCAACACGTGAAAACCAAAAGCTTTGGGCAACTGAGAGGTGGCATTTCAGCGGAATCCAAAGAAGGAGGGCTCAATCATCGGTAATTTCAGGCCAACCACGTTCGTTTTTCTAGGGGTTGATTGCCCATTCCTGTCAACCATCGTTCTTTTCAAAAACCGATCGTTCTGTTTCCCCTAGGTGTTTCAAGGTTTCCTGAAAAGATTCGGATCCCTGGAAAGAATGGAAATGGAAAGTACCCCTAGAGGTTTACCCAAACTCACCAAAACAGAACCTGACTCAAGTGCTAAGCACCTGGCCAGGCACGCCTCGTAGCCGCCTACAGGAAGTCCCCGATCCCAACTTCAACCAGTGAGAATCGATCTGCATTAACCAAAACCTGGGTTCATTCAACCACCCTCCCTATCGCACTAGCAAGTTGATCCATACCATCTTACAAAGTTTACTACAAGGTCAAAAGCTGGACTAAGAGTTGGATCCCCCCAAAAAAGGACTCTTATCATAGCTCGTTTTACCCATCGGTGAGCTCGCTATGACCTAGGCAGGAGTCTATGGAGGGGTGAATTAGGCCTCAAGAGGTTTGCATACGACCAGGGAATAGCCCCAAGCGGGTGCCCGGGCGTGCCTCTGAACAGGTGCTGTGGCTTGTTCCGTGAGAGCCTCAAACAAGAACCACACCTGGCTTCTCAAAAATGAGGAGGATCACTCATCCTAACTCAAAAAAATCGTAGTGGGGCACCACTAGAATAATATGAGGTTGTATAGAAAGTAGGGCTATGAACTGAATGAACCATTTCTTGTCTCACTTGATGTTATTGTGTTTGTTATCGCGTTGTCGTGAATCGCTTCCAAGGACATTGTGAGTCAAATGCAGCCATGCCTTTCGTCCTGTTTCTTCGGCCCAGCGCTGTACGCTTGAACCACACCTCTTCGATCAAGCGTCAAAAGCTCAACTCTTCCCATATCCTTATTTTGTTAACTCTTCATCGCGTTGAAGGGGACACTGCATGTTTGGTCCAAACAGCACTGCCCGCAGCTAGAGCCCTATTCCCCCCATCTCATGCAACCCTATCAGACACAAAGACTATCGAATTTGTAAAAAAAAAAAAAAAACGTGCGCTTGCTTTGCACGCTCGGGTCCGGTTTTTGGTTCAATCAACCTACCCGTTTTACCCCCATTTCAAAAAGGTCACCAAAACCAACAGGTCCTCTCACCCGCTGGTGACTTGGTGGCCCAGACAAGCCGCAGGTCACCAAACTCGACCTTGGTTGCTGTGGACCGATGGGAAGTCCGACCTGCTTCAACCAAACAGCTCAAGACAAAAGATCCGCTACCAAACCGCAATAGACTCCATTTCACCGTAATTGCCCCTTCACCAAAAAAGAAAAAGCATCCGGCGTCCTCGACTCGGATCACATCGGCTCGACGGCCCGCGCCAACGAAGTTGGTGAACTCCGCATTCAACGCCGAGGTGAGAGGCGGGAACGGGGACTCCAGCTGCAGGCCCAAGCCTACAGCGAAAACCGATGCATCCGCATGTAACGCTCTGAGTTCATGTGTATATATATATATATATATATACACATACATTCACACTATGAACATATATATATATATGTATGTATACATATATATATATATATAAAGTGTATATATGATCACATCATATTATACTATATATGTATATATATATATGTATATATATATATATATATGTAAGCTACCCCTTCCCTGCAAAACGAAAGAATAAAGCAGACTTTGCATGTGGATTGTTGCATTTACATGGCATTCCAGAAGACTAATAGTCGTGTGGAGAAAGCAACTGAGGATGGACAAGCAGACTGTGCTCAGGATTCTTTATTTTGTGGAATTGTAAAAGGGGACAGCTGGCCACATTTGCCGCATCTGCAGTCAGTCACTCGACACATCTGAGTAGTCCTTCAGATTAGCAGCACGTTTTCTTCAGTCTAGTTGCAGCAACAGTTCAATCTTGGTGTAGTGTTGGTTTAGCGTTGCTGATTTTCATGTGCAATTGTCTTTGGAAAACCTAGGTTGTCCGTATCGTAGAGCAAGCCGAAGCAAGACAAACAAAACAAATCCCTGCAAACTGCAACACGTTTTGCGAACACACACATTCAAAGGGCAAAACCTGTTAAAGCCATGAAAGGTGATAATGTAAGGATCTACACTTTTGTTTACGTGTGTTTTGTTGTTTATCATGTATGCATCCGCTTTTACTGGTGGGGAGTGGTAAAACACGCAACACATCCTGAAGTCTGGTTGTAGATGTTTTGCTGTTTTTACTTTTGATTTTGTTTGGGTCCAAACTCAAAACGTGCTGTTTTATTTTTCGCTGTATTGTGTTTCCTGGGGTAAAGCAAGAAAGACAGTGCAATCTACTTTTTGCCTGGTACTGGCTCTACAATGGAGAACCTAGGCTTTGTTTGGGCACTACCATACATATTGTATATATATATATGTATTATGTGTTTGCTTGCGTGTTTGTGTGATTGTTTGTTTGCTTTGCTTGCCATCTTTCTGGGGTTGTTCAAGAAAATCACGGGGAACACACCCATTTTGGGGAGCCTTTGGAGACAAAACCAATATCCTGAGCCGGGCTACTTATTGCGCCTTTGTTTGCTTCTCCGTTTATGTTCTTTCAACATGACCCCTGCGAGGTTTGTCCCACATCCTGCTATTCAGGCTGATATCCTTTCCGCGACCGTCTGTTTTGACCCCGGCACACACGGCGACACAAGTCGTCCACTCCCTCCAGTGGGCCTGGGAAGAAAGGACGGTATCAACACAGAACTGCTGTCCAAGATCAGGGTATGAGAATGAATTAGGGACATGTACGGACATGTAGGGACCCTTTGGTAGACATCGTTTAAAGGGATTCATGTCTACCAACCACTTTTCAGGTAGTAATACCCTCTATGTTTTGAGCATCATGTCAACCCTCTACTAAACAAAACAGGTATTTGCCCTGGACAACCCGAAACAATTCGGGTACTTGGAGGAGGCAGGGGCACTATCTCCACTGCCACTTTGAACGCCTCTTTCCAACCATGGAGGTGGGCTCCGCGGTTATGCAGGGGCTCCACCCAGCGGAAGGCTTCCTCACAAACTGCAGTCAGCTTGCATGACTCTTGGAAAGAGGGCAGTGCAGGAGCATGGTAGACCACCCTTTGCCTAAACACGCTGAGGCCAAGAATGTTCTTGCGCAAGCTCCTGTTGGTTTTTAGTTTTGAAGGAGACACGGATCTGAGTTTGCAACCAGCCCTGATAGCAAATGCGAGCCTGCCAGTGCTGGACCCTCCTCAGACTCCTCCTCCAGCTTCTTGGCCACTGCCTCAGCAAGCAAAAAAGGCGCAATTGGCTCTTCCAGGTGACACGTTTAGGATGGGGCCCCGGTTTTGCCAACCACACTCCTGTTTCTTGGACCCATGAATACAAGGTAACATGGAGGTCGCGCAACAGGTTTGTGGTTGGGAAAACCGGGGTCCCACGGCGGGTTGAATGGGACATTTGACACGCTGACCGTCCCAAAAGGGCCCTTTGGCCTGTTTTGGACTTTATGCTTGCAACCAGCAAATGTGAAGTGTTTGCAGTGGCTTGGGTCAGTCTGGCTCAGTTTCACTAAAGGTCAAGATATAGATTTTGCGCATGGCCGGTGAATCAAGGAGGCTGCTCGGTCACCCTTTCAAAGCCTTTGCTAGAGGCTCTAGAAAAAAAACAACAACACGGGAAACTAAAAGCTCAAAAGGTCTACTCGCTTTGGGCAGGCGGCAGGCGAGTTCTTGCACAAAAGATTCAACTGAGCAGCAATCAAAACCCACTGACTTTTGGTTCTACTAGATGTCTCTAACGGTTTATGCAAGCATTATATACTGCAACTCCAATTGAACCACGTAGTAGAACCTACTAAAATGCCCAATAAAAGTTTTGGACACTCAATCGAGTCGAGCCCCAACCGAACCTTCTGATTCACTTCCATTTGCTTAACCTCCCTGGAAAACATATGAGAAACGTATTTCCACTAAACAACCAGGTGCTTCAAACAAAAAAACAAAACAAAACACACTGAAAGCACGTTGCCCCCGCAGAAGTGCTCCGGGGCCCTGACCCTCTGCTGCTCCACTGCGATTTCGGTCTTCTGCTTCACGACCTGCTTCGGTTTATTCAGGGTGTTGGAATGGCGGGGTCTGCCAGGCTTCTTTGCTTGTGAATGTTTGCTGGTTAGTTCGTCAGGTAGGTGGTTACTTAGTTAGTTCTAGTTCTAGTTCTAGTTCTAGTTCTAGTTTGCTTAGTTGTTTGCTTGCTTGCTTTTCATACGGTCTTCGCAAAAAGCGACCAAAGTTCAGGAACTCCAAGGCTGAGTGGCCATGACTCCAAACCCGGCCTGGGCCAAGTCCTGCGTCGCGGCTTTGGCCTCAGCGAAAAGCAACCCGAGGGCTCTGTCAACCGTTCTGCCAAAAAACCGGGGTTGACCAAAAGGTCCATGAAATAAATCCATGGGATGACCATTGGGAAACCACTCAACCGATTTGATATTTGCCACATGGGAGAAGTTACCCACGGTCATTTGGGGGCCCTAAATCTAATATTGATCAACCCCCCAAACCGGGCCCCTTGAGGGATAAATCAAAAAACATCAGCTACATGCCGAAACCCGTCAAAACATCGGGAAATGGAGGCTTTCAGCTTGGCTGGGAGACAACATATCAACATCTCTCTTATTCACCCAAAACCATGCCGTTGGCTTGGAAAAATACATGGTGCAAACAATCCTATGCAACCAAACACTCCTGCAAACCAACAGATCAGATTTCGCTGACTTTGTGCAATCAAAGTACACATTTCGCCCCGTGAACCAACACCCCCGCACCTCTCGCAACATCCTACCCTAAACCAAACCACCCTGCAACCCCTCCTTAACCCCAACCTTAAGCGTAAATCAACCCAAACCTCAAACCCACCCGAAACCCACCGCAAACCAACCCTGAACCAACCCTGAACCAACCCTAAACCAACCCACCAAGCCTAAACCAACTCCGAACCACACCCCACCACCCAACCACCCCACCCCCCCCCCCCCCCCCCCCCCCCCCCCCCCCCCCCCCCCCCCCCCCCCCCCGGGGGGGGGGTGGGGGGGGGGGGGTCCACGGCCTGGAACATATATATATATATATATACATACACCCAAAATACATTTCCAGGGGCATGACCCCCATGTTTGATGGGTCGTGAAGTCTCCAGCAACTGGCCAGGTGAACCCATGATTCCGACACGATCCAAGTCTTCAACCAGACCTCTAAGCAGGGAGCGGCTGCCAAATCATCTTCGCAGAGTTCTAGGACCTGGCAATTTCTGAGATGAGATACCTCTCATGGGTAGGCTTAGCCTAGGCTTCCTCTGGCTGTGAATGTTAGGGGCCCACTGGACCACCGGATTCGTCATTTTGGGTTCGCTCAAAACAACTCATGGTCTGGCTGTCTGGTCTGGTGGCTCCGGAGCGAAATAGGGCACCACGCAGCATCGAGAACGCAGCAAGCAAACCGAGACAAAGACGAGCATCACCACAAGGCAAGGCGGAACCGAGACAGAGACGCGCCCAATATCAAACAATTCTATCCGGTCTGGTTCAAACAAACTCAGTCTGATCGCTCAAACAATTCTAGGCGTGCAAACTCAGCCTCAGGTTGCGATGAGATGCATTGACTTACAGCCACACGAGCTCGGGGCTGGCAACGACTCTAATGCCTGGGACGGTGTGTCTTTCTTCGGTTGGAGCCCTTCCCAAGGGGGTGGATTTTTTTCGGGACACCCAAAGGCCAAAAAAGACACATGCACTGGTTTCCAGTAGGCGATGCCAAATATCTTGAGACCTGCCAAAGCTGCTGATGAGAAAACGACCTTGCACTAATCATCATGCCCCACCCCCCGAACTCAACAAAGGCGTGCAAATCAATGGCATCCGCCAGTTTTCCAGCTTGTTCAAGCAACCCTGCAATATGACTGGTAGATACTAGGAGACTTACTCGCCTGAAATGAGTCACCACACCTAAAACGGTCTCAGAGAGTCGGAGAGTGTTTGGATGCAATTGGAGGACCCGAATTGCCAGCCAGACGAACCCCCAACTGTACACCATACTTTGGATGGTTTCGATATCCGTTCGCACCACGTTGAAACCATGGGAAATGATGCTTTGCTGGTACTTTCTGGGCAATCATCATTCCAGGGTTTCTTAAATGGTGCGAGAAGCGGTTTCGTCCATCTATAGTCGTACATACCATTTCCTGACTAGGACACCAGCCCTAGCTGAAGAAAACGATTTCCTCAGGGTTCCGAGGCAAACACAAAGCTCCTTTGCCTCTTGGAGACCCGGAAATCAAGGGTTCACCTTTTGGAACCTTGGCAATCCAATTGCTTAAGCCCATGGAAAAAGAAAAAACCCAAAAAGAAACAGTAGTGATAATGTCCCTCTAAAACCAACAAGGGACAATAACAAATTTTCTTAAGCAAATGGAAGTGACCAAATATGGACCAACTCAGGGAGCAAGGTTTAAAGATAAACTCGCTTTTGGGCGAGTGAGGAAGCCAACAAAATCATCTACAGCCATAGGTGAACTTTTGGTAAAATGGATGGGTGTTCTGCCTTTCCACCACTTTGTTCTGGGTCAAAGGCAGAAAAAAGGGGAATCAGTCCACTGGGGTCCCAGGCAACCAAAAACTTCCAATTCTTTAAGCCCCACGAAAAAAATGGACATAGTTTCCAGCAGTAAAACCGATTCCCTTTAAAACGGGGAGTTTTTGTTTGTTTAGCACAAAGCAAATGGAAGTACACGTAGTCTAGAAACCATATATCCACTATTGATTTTGTGCAGGGTGTAACAATATGTTCGTTTGTCTTTACAGTTGCGTCTGGTCTCAGACTCCCTTTATAAAGCAAATGGAAGCACAACGGGCACGTCGAACGCCAAAAATCACGCCGAGCAGACTGGCTCCAGCTTGAGCCCGGTGTCGAGCGCCAGCTGCGCGCAAGCCACCGCCGTCTGAGAGGCAGAGATGGATGCAAAGATAGGGTCATTCCCTGGCCAGTGAACGGAGACTGAAAACCATAGTTTTGGTGGGCTATCTCACCAGGGTGACCAACCCACTTATCCCTTTTCCTTTTGCACCTTACTTCCATTTAATATTACCCCTTTTTTGTTACCTCTAGACTTGGTCGCTGGGTTTTACCATGGCTGCCATTTTTGTGGAAGCACAGGGTTTTGTTAGGGTCGTTCCCCGGGCAGACCAATCCACACACACACACACTACTAAAGGAGCCTTCAGGAGCCCAAAGGGTGACGTTCCACACCAAGATGAAAAGTTCCCTGGGCGGAATCCCAACTAGGACAATTAACATTCTACGGATTGATCCTAATACCTGGGATTACGCGGGAATGAATCTACTGAAAGGGGCAGCGTACTTAGTAAGTTAGTAAGGGGCATTCCCTCAGCGTCATCCACGGGTTGTATTAGGACAATGCCTAGGACCACAGAAGTTCTGGGAGCACTGAGTCACTCATGTTGACCCCATCATCGCCAGGGAAGTGGTTAGTAAGCCTTGTGAAACAACCCACTGAGCGGAGACTTAAACAAACATGTTTTTTGTGGGTTATATATTTCACTATGGTGATTAGGCCACTTACTAAGTACCCGATCGCCCCTTTGAGTAGGGTCATTCGCCCAGCGTAATCTACAGGTTGCAATAGGACAATCCTTAGAACCAATGAATGTCTGGGAGCACTGAGTCACTGATGTTGACCCCATATTAATCAACCCCAGTTTAGTAATAGGGGGGGTGTCCCTTAAGTTTAGTGGGGAATCATCACTTGAGGGGAACAACCCCCCTATTCATCAACTGGGGTTGATTGATATGGGGTCAACATTAAGCTAGGTTCTCCAGTAAAGAGGTTAGAATAAGGGTACCCTTTTTTCTGCAGTCTACTTAGTAGGGGAACCCTCCCCCAAAAAAGGGGAGAGAAGGGCACCTAGCTTGACCGAGTTAAGCCTCCGACAGAAGTCTTGAAGGTCTGCTTGGATGCCAGCAGTCCCGCAAGCGCGTCCCTCGAGCCGAATCTCGCGAACCCAGAAACGCACACAACGCCGCCGCGTCGAACCGAAGCCGACCAGAAAAAAGGCACGGCGCAGCTCGGATTTTGCCATGGTCTGCACGTTGGGTTTACAGGGTTCCAATGAAGCTGCCACTGGAGGTCCGAAAAACTGGGGTACCCTTTTCGGGGAGCAGGGAAATCAAAGTGAAAACCACCTTAGTTCGTGCATCTCTTGCCAACTCTTAAGCTTTTAGTGGGATGTCTGATAAAGCACCCGCCGAAAAACGCAAAGTCTGAGGAACCGTATGGCTAGGAACCGCCAAGATACCCAATTGGCAGCCCCCTGGCGCCAAACAAATCGCTCCGTCTCTGAGGCCGGCGGCCACGGCGAAGCATCGAGCGGGAGTGCCTCGCAGCGGAAGGGTTTTTGCGTCTATTTGTCTTCGATACCCTCACTGCATGGATTGGCTACCAGAACGTCCAAACTTCTGATTTACCACGAAAAATGTCTTCCCAAAAAGTAACTGAAGTCCAGGGAAATCAGGGAGTGAGTACACATTCAAATTGAGTTACGAAAAAAACAAAAATGACACCTGAAAGGAACCACCTGGAAGACATCGCCTCCAGGATTTGCCGTTGAAACAAACCAATTCCCAGCGAGTCCACGCTTTGGGTTGAGGTCAAGGGAACCAAGCCTTAACCAGAAGGATGGCGAAAGGATACTCACTCCTAGAAATGAAAGGTGTTCGCCTTTTCGGCGCATGACTAGACGACCAAGAGGAACTAAACTGGGCCCTCGGATGCCCCGCTGAAAGTTAGCTTTTAGTGAGCTGAATGGAAACTACCACTTAACCCTAAAAGCCTAAAAAGCTAAGGAAGCGGCTGGGAGCCACCAAGTAAAAGGTCGGATACGGTCGATTCGCTTTGGGCAACTGAGGTTACCTATGGACCGTAACCTTTCCGCTGCGCTGTCCTTTTGGCCTTTAAAGGCGGCTTGGGATGTCCACTGAGCTTAGGTCCATCAACCGATGGTTCAACTTGCAGGGCAATCTGGGCACGTGACTGTAAAAACTGCCAATCCAAGAAATTGGGGTGCTTTTTTGGAGTGTACCCCTTTGTTGTGGCTGAAAAAAGGGACAGGCAAACATTGGTTTATCCTTAAACCAGCCCAACCAGCAAAGGGTACCCTCAAAAGAAGTCGCACTCTCTGTTTCCCCGAGGCGGGGAAGGTGAACCCTGTGCTTCGCCAGGCCTCAGCAGCTCACAAGAATGTGTTGACCCATGCTCACCGCCCTTGCCGCAATATCGACCCACTGCTCCACATACCAACGCTTTTTTGCCTGGGTTTCAGTACCACGGAAAATCACATACCCTGCAAAGCGCTGGTGTTTGGAGTACGATCTGCATTTCTAGTCGGGGTTCACATCATACCCTAAAAGAAGTGCGGATTTGGGGTAGGGGGTAGCAGGTATTAACCCTACAAACAAAACCCGCCTATGTGAACTGGGGATATTACACACTTTCGAGGTGCTGGTCATCAAAGTATCCTCGCATCACCTACAGCTTTCTGCCCCGCCTGATCAGCTTGACCTGGCGGCTCATCCTCCTCATCATCCTCCAGAAAAACAAGCAAGCTGTGTCACACGAGTAAGCCATGCTGCCCAGAGTTCGGGGCTGCATACTGGGCCCCTTCAAGTGGCTACAGTATTTGAGGGGGTCTTCAATTGCTTTGGGTAGGACACCATTCTCACTTGCCCGAAGGACCTGCAACTTGACTACCCTTCGATCCCCCGCTAAAAGTGAATAACTTTTAGTGGGTTAAATGGAAACTACCACTAAACACTAAAAGGTTAAACAGCTAAGGAACCGCATGGCTGGGAGCCACCAAGTTGACTGTGGGCCAAACCAGGAAAACCCCAAGTTGTCAAAAGGTGGATTGCCATTTGCTTAAGCCCCCTGGAAAAAATCAACAGAATTCCAGCAGTGAAATCGATTCCCTTGAAAACCAACGGGGGAAAATAACAGATAGGGTTAAGCAAATAAAGTGGATATTCTCTTTGGGCAGGCCACCTGCTTGTGGTCCAGTCCTCCTCGCCCTCGACATGGATACCCAAGGTCACCAAGCAGGAACCTCGGAGCACGGAGCTCTCCCCCCCAGAAGCGCACAAGGGCGATCACCTTCGGTTTCGTGGATGGGATAACCCGTCGTTTCAAAAAAAGAAAGGTGTAAGGAGCAGAGGTGGCCTTCTGGAAAAATAGATGGGTTTCCCTGCATGGAACATATGCCATCTATTTCTGACCAGGCTCACCTAAAAAGGACACCTATGGTAAGGGGGCAAGGGTAAACCAAAGACCAGCCAGGCAGCCATGCAATGCACATTAATTATCCAGGTTTCTGTGGTTGAGTATGGTTGGTGTACTTGCAAAGTTCAGGGGAACCTTGGTATCATTGCAAGTGTCAAAAGAGAGGGACCTGCAAATGGTGGCGATCTTTCTGGGTTTCTTGACCAATGATAGAAAGGGTGGCCTAAAAAACGCAAGCTGATTTGGAACAGCCACACCTCGGTACCATAGGGAGACCCAAAGGAGAATGATGAAACTAAGGAACCCAGACCCCACCCCGGTGGGCCTCATGTTCGAGACTTGTGGCTTCAACAAGTTGCAACAGTTGGCCCATGAGGAATCAGAACTCGGCTATCTCAAAAACACACACCACGTCCAAAAAAAACCGCTGGGTTGCACCCACGATTCAAAACACACATCCAATTCAACACACACACACACAGACCCATCGACAACCTCCTCCCGAAATCGCAAAGTTGCAAATCCTCTTCGCTGAGTGCCATGGACAAAGGGGCAACATCGAGCAAAACACGAACGGCCGCAAACGACACAAGACACACGTGGGCCAATCAACTTGTGCATCTTTGCACCAAAAATAATGCCTCAAGCGTTAAATCACGTCCACTACCTGAAAGTGAGGAAATGAGCTCTCTGTAAAAAGGCAGCCATATTGCACTTCATGTCCCTTTGCATGATCTAGGTCCTCCAGTAGAGAGGTTAGGATTAGGGTGTCTTTCTTCTTTTTTTTGCTGTAGTCTATTAGTAGGGGACCCTCCCCGCCAAAAAAGGGTAAAAGGGCACTACTGGGGGACCTAGTGGTCTCTCTGGCATGGCTGAGCCCGCAGTGGAACATGAGCTTCTTCCCTCTCTCACACCGGCAAGCAACGATATTTCTTTCCAATGATTCACCTCCGCGGAAAAGTGGCTGGGATCAGCCTTCCTTTGAGGGGTAGCGGCCCAATTCACTGGTTTCTAGTCTTCCTAGCAGATCCCCATCAACATCCATCGAGGGATGTTCGCGTCATTCTGGAGGGTTCCGAAAGCTTCAAGGAGCTGGGTGCTTCTGGGGATACCAGAGTAGTCAAAGCCCGGTAAAATGGTGGATCCGAACCATGTGAAGAAATATGAAGGCGGATCTCCGCAGCTATGGTTGGGATCGTCCCTTACTAGCCTTCATCTACCCGGGTTTTGATTGTAGCTCACTTGGGCTTCTGCGTTGGATGATTTTGGGAAACCCATCCCCGCATCGCGCTGGAACCGGAAGCCTGGTTGCAAGCTGCAAACCCCAAAGTTTGAGGGCAGAGATCCCACGCGCTACAAATTAATCCGCTCCCCCTATTAATGAATGACCCCCATGAATAATAAATGCAAATCCGGGGCCCGAGACCAGATTTCCACTCCGCACAATTGATTTTCCATTGCGCCAATACTAAACCAATACTAAAGTCTTGGAATCCTTATTAGGGGGCACTTTTAGCAAGCTTCCAGCCTCACTTTTAAAAAGGTGCGTTCCTCAATTCCCTAAAAGGTTGCTTCCCCAAAAGCTGGCTTCCCCAAAAGGTTGGGTTCTTGTGGTGGGTTCCCCATAAGGTTGTTCTTGACTCTCTCCCCAAAAGGTTGTCCCTGGTTGTCCCTGACTCCCTGACTTCAATGCAAACAAGTTTCAATGCTTTGGGGGGTATTAAGGAAACCAGTGCCTCCACAAAGGGTTCGAAGGGGGTAAAAGAACTGGCTGCAGACTGCGTTTGTCACCTGGCGGCGGTCTGTCTGGTCTGGCTGCCTGGGCAGAGCTCTGTCCTGGGCTTGCCCCAAAAAACTACGAAACATCCTTTCTGCCTGGCTGTCCCTCTTTTTGTAGGGGTTATGAAAAACGCAAACCACACTTACTCCGCCCTGGCTGCCTTGCCTGCCTGGCTAGCTGCACCCAGCTAGGCTGACCTAGCTGTCTCTGTCTTGCCTGGCTGGCTCCAAAAGAAGCACTCCCAGCAGTGCAGCTCAAACCAGAAAAGCAACAACAACATCAACAACAGCTAATTGGCTTCATATGTCAAACAACTGCATATATATATATATATATACATATTTAACAACACCAAAAGCTGCATTGCTGGGGCGCTTTCGAGGCAGCCTGGCTGCCTTTCTGTCTGGCTCACCTATGCCCGGAGGCAAAGGGTGATCCACGAAAAAGACTCCTGTCTTCTCTGCCTCCTGTCTTCTCTCCTCTGCAGCCTGCTCCTCTCTCTGCCTGGCCTGCTGACCACACAAGCCGGGGCTTGCTTGCTTGTCTGGCGTCTTGCCGAAGAAGTAGTCCAGTCTGTAAAACACTGGCTTGCCTCTGCCCATGCTCTGCTGCACTGGAACCATCTGCCTGCTACTGCCTGGGCTGGGCAAAAGCTCCTGCTGACTCGGAGAGCTGGCGGCCCTGACCTTGCTGGGCGGGGTTTGAAATGAAGACTGCCTCTTCATGCTTCCCGTGCTGGCTTGGGCGACCTGTTGCGGCTGGACGGCTTCTGACTGCTGAGGGGCATCCTGGACTGTCTGTTCACTCCTTGCAGCCTTCTTAGACTCGGCTTGTCGTCAAGGAAATGCTTGATAAAACACCTGTGATGCTTGATAAAAAAGAATCGCCATTCTGAATTAGACCAATGTCTGATCTGCATCTACCCCTTCCCCCTGTCCTGGCTGTTCTCCAACATCTGGCGCGAGATGGCCATCTGGCTGGGGCCCAAGGACTGCACGAAGCTCTGTAAGGACTGCTCGGTGTGTCCATCCTGGCTACCAGTCTGGCTGCCTTGACCATCTCCAGCCATTGCAGCCGCCCAGATCAGCAAAATGCTGTCTGCTCTGAGTTTTCTGCCTTGACTGCTGGCTGCCTTCCTATCACTGAATGCATGTCTGGCTGTCTTAAAACCCACACTGCCTTCTCGAGCACTGGACTGTCTAGCAGTCAATCACAAGCTGGCTACCTGACCTGCCTAGCTGCACCCAAATGTTTTTTTTTTTTTTAATTGGGTCCTTTAATTATTGGGGTGTCCCTCAAAAGAAAACATGTCCCCAAAAGCTGTCTAGCTGCGACTGTCTCTCTCCCGTACATGCTGGCTAATTAACCTGCCTGGCTGCAAACAAACAACCAGTAAACTGGTAAACAAATATAATGATACATCAAATTTCCTTATTAAACCGCTTACTCGCGGACCTTACAATTCAATCCATTTCCTCCAAATCCTATGTGAACCCTCACATTGTTGGAAAATCAAAAAAACAAACCCCAAAAACCACAATTATATATATATATGTATATATATATATATATGGGGGGATTTCTTTATAATAGGGGGGGGGCGTATTTATTAATAGGGGGAAGAGATTAGCATGGAACCTCAAAACACAATTTTGTTAGACCAATTTCCCCTTCAGGGGCCCCTTCTTTGGGTTTCATCTTCATTTCTAGAGGAGAAACGCATCATCTTGAACAAATCGCCCTCCCCCCCTCCAAAACGAAGGGAAACCAGCGGCACCATCTAGGCCGAGCCGCGGATCCGCTGGAGTCGCTCCATGCAGGACCGGAGGGTCTCGAAACCGTCCTGGTCAGCTGAGTGGTCTGAGGAGCCTCGTCTCCGGTACCAGGCGTCTCAACGATTGCTTTTTGGTTGCCGTACTTGGAGTTTTGGACATGGGATAAGTGTTGGTGGAGTGTTCGTTGAGCTCGGTAACTCACTCAGAAGTCCCCCGTGCTGGGGCGCCCAAACTCAATTTGGAGTCTCCAAGAACGTGCGGGGGTGCTTGTGTTTAACTGCCTGGTTTGGGTATGCGTCAAGGGATCCAGACCCCCAAAAGGTCTGTTTGCTACCAGTCAGCTCAAAGGTACCCCCCGAGACTCAAGCAAAGGCGCACCCTGGAGGTTGAGCAAATCTCATCTTTCTATGGGAATAATTACCGCACCCTGGGGGTTACACGCCCTCATATTTAGTGTCCAAGGGGGCTCCGGGGGATCCTACCCACAGCACCTGGAAAATGTGAGGTCAACCTTTCAAGACCTTGGCAAGACGTAGGGTAGTGTTCATGCGATATCCACACCCCTAACGGGGACAACATTTGGCTCGGGGAATGCAGGATTGTCCTTTTGATTCCCGGGATTTACCCACTCCAACCGCCTCTTCTACTGCTGGCAACGCTTTCACCAAACGCACATTCTCCCCCATTCCGTTTTAGGGTTCTGGCTTCAGTACTTTCAATCTCTCCCTGACGGCATCCTGATCAAACGCCCATGCCTCTGAAACATCACCCTTGTGACAACTTGGCACCGCTTTCGGACTCTGTCATCTTGTGAGGGGTCCAGTCCCAACAAGAAGTCCTCCAAAAAACGTCCCACGCGACCCTTTTCCCGGCATAGACAAAAACACGTGTTGACTTCAGAAGAACGCCTCTTTGCTAAGGTTTGCGGTGTTTCCGAAATTGCTCTTCCCCCATTTTGGCTTTTACAAGCTCTTCAACCCCAAAGTAGACAAGCGCAGCCCATGGCACCCCCCAGCTCGCCCCACGACCTTCTCCGCCAGCGCTGCATAGGCCTCTTCCCTGGCCAATTTCGGCTCCGAGCCGTTGGCTCGCTTCATTCGAGCGACAAGTGTCCTATGGGCGTCTGGGTGTCTCTTTACTAAACCTGGCCGCTCCCAAAATGGCGCAATGGCCTCCATGTTGTCTTCTGCTTAAAACCACGAAAAGGGTACCAACTCCGAAAAGGGACGAGCCTCGCCATTTGCTTTGAATGCGGACCCTGTGCCTAAACTAACCCATACCTTCGTTGGAGGGTACATCTGTTTGTGGCTCCTAAAGAGGAAATCAAGAGGAGAACCACTTTTATGGGGTGGGGTCCCCTAAAGAAAGACACACTCACATGGTTGAAGCTACCTAATCATTGTAGTGACAAACTAAAAGCACTCGGGTGAATTGCAGAAAAGCTGAGATGCTGCACCGCATCATGAGGTTTGAGGTAAACCCAAACCCATGATCCCACTCCCACCGCCGAAAGCCGCAGACTCGTAAGCCAAAAGTAAAAACACCAGAGTGAGAAATAGACCTGACATAAAACTATACAAACACAAACGCAAAGACACAGACAAACACATACATCCACATCCTGTTGGTTTCCTTTTTTGAAAATATGATAACAGTAATCGTGGCCTGCTTGCTGCTCAAGAAAACGTGACACCGCAATATCCAGTTTGTAAAGCTCTTAATGCTGACCTACCTAGAGTCTCCTTCTGACCCCTAGAAAAGGGCTCATAACCCCTCAATTTTGGGTGATGACCAACCATTTTTACAGGGTCGGAAGGAGACTCCAGGTACTTTAGGGGGCTCCCCTAGGGCCCTTCCAATGAATCCGGGTGACCACGGCCGCCCGAGAACGCTGGCGCGCGTCTGTGCAGGCCTCCTGGGCGAGCGCATCGCCTCCAGCATCTCTCGGGCAGCCCTGCGCGAGGATCCATGGCCCCAACCTGTGGCCATCGGAGCTGCGTGTCTTCCCAAGATGGGCGCCACTTTTAAACCACTACTCCAGGGTTTCATGGGCATTTACAGCCGATATATTGAACATAGATCTATAGAGGGTAAATCATGTTCCACCTGCAATCAGGCTTGGGCTAGGAAACCATCTTTGCTTGTTGGTTGGTAACTTGAGAAAACCATTGGTTGGAAACCCCACATGCTGCACATTGTCACATTGTGTGTGTCTGTGTTTTGTATGAGAAAGCCCCGAAATGCTGGCTTTCCTTGTGGCTTGAAACCAACAAAAACAAGGATACCCGTCAAAAACAACACACCGGTGTGAATTCGTGCCTATATCCCACGCCCTCTCAGAAGCAGCACGTCTCCCTGTTTTAGTTGGTTTTTATCCCTTAAGCTCATTTCCCACTAAAATGGTCTTTCCACAAAGTGAATAAAGTTCAGTGACTCGGGAAACTAATAAGACCTGTCCAAAACGGGCTCCAGATTTCAAGACGCTCCGCGAAGAAGCTCAGGCGCTCACGAAAGGTAGCGCACCGGGCCCAGTCAGGATGGGCAGCGGAGACGCGTCCTAACTCGAATTTCTCGTGAGCTTCTGGTGACCAACATGGACATGGATACCCGAGCCTAAGAAAGACCTCATTTTTAGGCCTTCGGGGGTAGGCCCTCATACTTAGGGTCCAAGGAGCTCCTAGGTTCACACAATCTGCCAGTGACCGAAACATCGACGGTTCAAATCAAGGCTGCCTTGAGACCTTCGCACCAATTCGATCTTCGGATTTTGCCAAATCATGTCCAAGTCTGCGGAATGGGGGCCAAGCAGCTGTGAACTGGGCGTTCCCCAAATTACCAAAGCGAGGGAAGATCGGGCTGGCGGGTTTCCCCGCCTTTCGGTTTCCAATTTCAAATCCATGCTCGCAGCAGACGCGGCAAATTATTTGTTGAGTGACCGAAAGGTACACACACACGGCTGTTCCCATTTGGGTCGCGAGCCTCAAAAAAGGGCTGGGAACCCTTGAGAACTCGGGGAGCACAGAAAACTATTCAGCTTCAGTTTCATATTCAGCAAGGCGCGCTTCCCTGCAGTAATTTGAATTTCTTGCCTGGTTTCAAAAACTTGGCTACCTAGCTTTGTTACGGACACTGGGCTTTTCGGCGGTTCCAACTTGGAACCACAAACAGATGGATACCTCACTTGCTGAGTGGATGGCCCAAAAAAGTCCAAACTTTGTATTTACCACTAACATGGAAAAGTTTAAAGTTCATGAACTCAGGAAATGAGATACACCTTTCGGGCGCCGGCCTTCTTGTAGGAGAGTGACCGCCGCGGTGCCGGGCCTCAGTGCGATGCAATCGCAATGCAACCGAAATGGATGTGTCGTCAAGGGGGCCCCATGATTGTGGTTTCCCTTTGGTTTTCCTTGATTTCGGGATATCCATTTTGGTGGTTTCCCTTTCATTGTCCTAGAACCCCCCCCAATAGTGGTTTCCCTTTGGTTTTCCTAACACCCCCCCCCGCCTCCCGCCTTCCATGGTGGTGGTTTCGCCTTGGCTTTCCCAGCCCAAAGATGGTCAAACAAATTGACACGCCCAAATGTTGCAAAGGGAGAACCAACAAACCGACTTTGGTGGTGATTTACCGTAGATTTACTCGTGGTTGTTTTGGCTCTGGTTGGATAACCAAGGCAACCGTCCGGCAACTAAGGCAACCACCCCCCTTGGCTGAAAGTTGTACATCTTTCAATCCCCTAACTCCAAATCAATCTGTGGGTGTGTCGTTTTTTGTTGGGGCACCTCTTTTTGGTCGCTCTCTTATGGGACACCAAAAATGAAGACAGGACTCCCCCCCTTCAAGCGCTATTCTAACTCATCTTTCTCGGGGTTCACAAAATAGTGTTTGGGCGGGGTCAACCACAATGTTGTGTCGGACCATTTCTTCGAACGTCAGGTTCCATGTTAATTGGTGGGAGGCTAAACATCAGCGGTATTGTTCAGCTCATCATGATTGTCTGTATTCTCTATGTTCGGGCACAAGCGCCGAGAACGAATTGGTTTAATGGCAACACTTGCAGCATGCACACTGTGGACATGTTGCTTCCAAACCACACATGTTGAGCTGGGTGTTAAGTAGAACTGTGGAAAGATACGCATTCCCTGAAATCAATATTATGGGCTACTCAGCACCCAGTGAACCTCTATTAAGACACTATGTCACTTGGCCTGAAACTCCGCAAAAGTCCGAAAGGGCGAACTCTTTAAGACGCCCTCCCAGCTTTCAGCATCTCCCCCGCTGTGTTGCATGGAGCTTGGCCAAAAATGTGCTCAGAGCAAGGCTCCCTTTGGCCAGGCCGCCAGCCCCGAGCTCCAAACTCGCTGGCCCAACGGGGTTTCCCTCGACGCACCCGCCGCACGCCGAGCGGCTCCGAGTTGAGATCTCCCAAGAAGAGCAAGGCCGGGCGCCGGCCCAACCTCCGCTGGGGGCAAGCCCCTTCGGGCCATGTGAGGGCCTTGAACAAAGGCCTAAAATACGTGAGGTCTTGGGCTCCTAGGGTCTTGGGATCCATATCCACATAAGTCGCGGCGGAACAACTGGGTGTGTCCTGGTGTGTCTATTTTTGTGAGGCTGGTTTGAAGGGGATTTCAAGGGAAGGGAAAGTGGTTTCTTTCTTGGAGGCAAGCTTCCAACCACATATGTTGAAACCGCCCAACTTTTGAGGGAGAGTTTCCCCACTTTGAAGGCCAAATTCCACTCGTTTGGGAACGGCGGTTTTTTCGGGACGGTTTGGGAATGTCCAAAATGTGGTCAACCCTGGATGGGTGATGTTGGGAAGTTTGTTTGCACATGTTCTGAGCTCCCATGTTTCGAATCGAAGCAATTGATGCTGATTCACAGGTCTTGTGCGTAGGAGGATGTGGACGACTTACGCAAAACTGCTTTGCCCTCAAACATCTGCTATCGAATCCCGCTGTTTATTTTGAGACAATTGGGGATGCTCCCTCGCATCATTCTGTCAAAGCTGGCTCCGTGAAATGCTGAAGTCACTAGCAACTACACTTTTCCTGGCCATGATGATGCCATGGCCAACCAAACGCAACAATCCTTTGGACGGTGGGTGAAACCGGAAGGCTTGGCCGTGGCCCAAGGAAAAAAAACAAAACAGCTCCTTCGATGATGTCGGATGCAAAACTGGCTCACCTCCAATTCAAGACCTCATGACACTTGCCAAGACTCAGATCGTTCAGCGATCTCAACTCGGATGAATCTAGAGTGTACTGATCAGAATTGGCGGCCCCTGGGAATCGATCGGGGATTCCTCTCTACTGTTACTGGGCAAATGGGTGGGTCGCAATATATAGATCCCAAAAAATTTTGCCTTCCCTTTACCCCCCCCCCAAAAAAAAAAAACGGAACCCCCCGCACAAAGCAGACCCAAATATACCCCACATGAAACCAGAAACCTGAATTTCACCCCGAGCCTCGCTCGTTCGTTGCGCGCGCGCTGAGCCGCTGAGCATCCGGACTTCTCCTCCACGGTCTTGGAAATGAGCTCAGCCTGAAAAATCAAAGCGGTCAAACCCGGAGAACCTGCGGCTTTCCCTTTGGTCTCCCCTAGGTCCTCCAGTAGAGAGGTCAGAATAAGGGAAACAACTTTTTATGTAGTCTATCCCCCCAAAAAAGGGTCAAAGGGCACTACCGGGGCACTACTAATGATTGACCCAGAACCATCTAAAGAACTAGAAAGCGGCCGCAACGAATTCTGGCTGGGTCTTTCCCTTAGTAGCCTTCACTTACCCGGGTTTTGATTGTGACTCATGCGGTTTTCCCTTTGGTCTCCCTTTGCACCCACCCCCAAAAGGGTACCCACCAAAAAAAGGCAGACGCACATGGCCGTGAATTTTGTGAGTTGGAGCCACCTCAACACAGGGTCGAATTTGCGACATGAAGCCCCGCCCAATTGGTGTCCATCTGGGGGTCCCCTGTGTTCACGTGGCTGCGCACCCAGTTGCCCAGTGGCCCTGGTAAAAGGCCCCCCCCATTTTTGGGGGTTCATCGTTTTAGTAGGGGAACCCACCAAACCAGAGGGAGTTTCAACGGTACCTTGTTGGCCAGTACCTTATAGCGGTGAAGCCGCCAAAGGGGAGTTGGTGTTGTCTTTTCATCGGGAACCCACCTCACAAATTGTTGGACATGAATCCCCATTTGAATGATGTCCACCAAAAGGGTCAGTAATTCATCTCGCACCCCATTTAAACATGATGCTGCTGAACAAGTGTGCAAGAAATGGTTGAGAAATCACAGATCCGGACTCCTTCACGTTCTTGACCTTGGGATCAAACACTTACGGGAAAAACCGGATGGCGGCCAACGAGTGGAACCAAATCTTGATACCAGCTCCATCGATTTTCAACCACATTGACTCACAAAGAACACCTACTGCAAATGGACGAAATCCCTTCGCACCACTTTGAAACCATTGTTGCAGCCATAACGGTTTGTTGGTATTTACAAAGGGGAATCGACGCATTCCAGGGTTTCTTAGCTGCTGGCTCAAAGCCCCTTTACATGGCCCATGGTGACAAGCCCCTTTCAACCAAACAGGGCTCCCTACATGGGTATGGGTCAAAATTAAGCCACCAAGGGACCGCAGGTTTTGGTCCATGTTTCTGTTTTCCAGGGTTCCATTTTGGGTACCTGTTTTTGACCCACAGCCACATTATTTCCCCCGACATCGCCAAGAGGACTCTCATCTACACGGGGTTCAACAGGTGATATGTATCCACAAGCTGAAAAGGACAATGCGAAAATGGACGTCTGCTAATTTTTCCCAAAAAGGCTTTGTGGCGTGCGCCGCGTGCCTCTTCCAGGATGAGCGCCACTTGCAGCACCCTGATGTGCCTCGTTGCTTCTCCCAAAGTATTTGTTTTCTCCCGTGACCGTGCTCGCAAGATCGCAGGAACTACCCCTTCCCACCAAAAGTCAAAGCCGACAGGAGGATTTTCACAGAAGGGGTTTGACAGACTATCATCATCTTTAAACGGCCTGCTGTCCACTTTCTGCATGTTGGAAAGAGGGTATGTACGCCACAGTAGTCACACTGCTCCGCCAAACAAGGGAAAGCATTGCCGTTTTTTCCTTTATTTGTGTGGACTTGCGGCCAGTCGTCAAGCGCCAGCTGTCGTCAAGGCAGGTTCCTGCCTTGCAAAGCCAGCAAAGTAGAGGTGGGTGTTGCAGACAAGGATCAGGCGGCTGGTATCCTGAGAAAAAAACACCTCGCCGCTTTCTCCGATGGTCGGGGGCCCCCCAAAGACGGGACCTTTTCCCCAAAAGGAACCCGATTGGCCAATCTCTATTCGCCCCTACTGGGATTGGGCGGCCCCGATTGGCGGACCTTCCGCGGTCTCCCCGAAAAATGGCACAGGAATCCCCTCTGCACTTGTGGCCAAGAGCACTGCAAGACCCCGGAACTCGCTTCTTGAGCATTGCTTTTGGTTACCGCTGTGACAATTTGGTCGTCCAGAAAACCGAAGGCGTGCAACAAAAGTCCGATCCAGGATCGGACTTTTTGACCATAGGGTAATATACAACATTTGTTCTTAAGCAAATGGACGCCCCCTATTAATAAGCAAATGGAGGCCCCCTAATAAACTTGATCGACCTTGTTCTCTGGGACTCCACGTTTAAAATGGACGCGTGCCCAGAGCTAATTGCTCCGATGCCTTCCCGTCCTTGCGGCTCCTCAGAAGCGCGAGCTGCGCCACCGTGCCCAGCCTCGGGGACTCGGAAGTCGGAAGCAGCGCATGGCGCATGGCACGGCTGAAAAACACCGACATGCCCAAGCTGAGTTGGTCCATATCGCCTAGGTCCTCCAGTAGAGAGGTTGGAATTCGCGTGTCTTTTTGTGTTCTTCCTTTTTTTGCTGTAGTCTGTTTTAGATGGGAATCCTCCCGCAAAAAAGGGTAAAAGGGCACTACTGGGGGACCTAGTAGCCTTTACGCTAACCCAAAGGCAAACCCCGGAAATGCGTGCCCAAACAGCGATGCGGGGCAGGATCGCCTGCATAGTCAGTCATGACCACTCAGGTGACCAATCCACTGCTCTGCAGCTCTCTCTCTCTCTCTATCTCTCTCTCTCTCTCTCTCTCTCTCTCTCTCTCTCTCTCTTTCTCTCTCTCTCTCTCTCTGAGACAATGCTTTGCACGGAGCATCTGGTTCGCATGGGCTTTATTACCACAATGCCGAAGGTGAGTTGGTCAATAAAGGCTTTGCCAGACCCTCCAGGTAAACCCGGGTAGAACCACTAAAATGACCAGGCTGAGTGTTGGGAGCTGCTCATTTGGCCGCTGAAAATCAGCGTCCGCTGATTCATAGTTAGTCTATACATGTAACAACTGTTTTTTTGGAGGAGAGAAATGGGTCAAGGACAAACACCCAGGTGCCACAGGTCAAGAGATATACTTCTTCTGCGCCTGGAGTGAGCTGGCCAATGAAATACCCTTCTGTTCTTGGTGCTTTTTGAAAAACCGGGTTTTCCATGGCACATACCACCGTTGTTAGTAAAACAAATACATGATAGCCTCAAAAAGCAGGGGTATTTGGAGAAGGGGGATGCTGTTGATTCTTTCCAAGCGTATCGGTGCTTGCAGTCTCCGTGGGGGAATGCCACACCCAACCAAACCCTGAATACCCAACAACGGGAGGTGACTGACGCGTTTCCCCCATTGGGAAACAAAAAGTTGCTTTCCAAGCTATACTGAAGACTCACAGCCGTTTTGGACCCTTATCTCAAACGCAACAGCTCCAGACCAGACTGTTGCCTAACGCCCAAAAGTATCCTCCCTCCCACGCTGCCATGGCACCTGACAGGGGGTCCCTTGAAAAGGAAAGCAAACATCCAGGTACCCTCCCACAAATGTTGTGTTTGCGGGAGGAAGGGTAGTATGCTTGATTCTGGTCCATATTTAGCGAACTTAACAATGCACCATCGTGTCAAAAGAGTTCTCAGCCCCCAAAGAGACTGCGAATGCTCCAGCCAAAAGACCGTGCGAGCAGATTTGCCGCGGCTCAGCGGTTTCTGCGGTTGATCGTCTGGGGCTTTCAAGCTCAACTCTTCAGCAGCGCCCGTTTCATACAGCCAGGTATTGTTGAACCCATATTCATCAACCCCAGTTTACTAAAGCGATGTTTCCCCACTAAACCCAGTGACACCCCCCGTTTCAGAAACAGGGGTTGATTAATATGGGGTCAACATTAGACAGGGCCCAGTAGCATAATCGAAGCCAAAACCGTTCACAGAGCAGTGCCCAACAGCTATGAACTGTTGTGCTTCTACCAAGATGGCCATGGTTTCGAAACATCAACAAAACACAAACCAAGCAGTAAAACCACCTACCTTGGAACTTCAGCCCTAAACTGGAATTACCTTGTTTCCTTATTCAATTCACATGGGGATGTCTATGTTTTCGTCCCAAGCGTCGACCCAGCACAGCTTTAGGATGCCGCGCCGCGGGAAGATGTCCTCTAAGTCCTCGAGAAAAAGACAAACACAAACACGACCGAGACACAAAACACATCTGGGTGCCTTCCCTTCTCCTCTCTCTCTATTCCTTCCTATGTCACTCCGGAAAGAGCGAGTGAAGGAAGGTGACATGAAGTCTTTATTTGTCGGGAACCGTCAAAATGGTGGAGATCCCGAATTCCTAGTAGTGCCCTTCATTTTTTTTGCACATAAAAACAGAGGCAACCTCTAAACAACAAAACAAATCAAAAACAGGGGTAACCTCTATGAGCCCCCCCCCCAAAAAAAAAAAGAAGAAAGGATCTGGGTTTCCTATGTTCACCCTTAACACATCACCCCTTCCAGCCACCAAAGGAAAAACGTAACTTGGTGCCCAAAGGGCGATGATTGAAGCTGCGGTTTCGGCCAGAACTCGACCCAAAACAACCAACGCTGGAGCCCTGGAAAAAATGGGAACCCCAAAGACATGTCTTCAACAACTTGAGTCAACCAGGTCGGTTCATATTTGTGGGTTCATCAACAAGGTCCGTGAAACATGGGATGACCATCAGTGAAACCACAAGCAAAGAGGACTTTCACCACTACATGATAGACAAGTCACCCATTATCATGGTCAAAAGAGGACTCTCACCACTAAGTGATGGTCATTTGGGGGCCCATGGAATATTTCTAGTGCTGCCTTCCCCATTCTCTCCAGGGATCCTTCTTTCTAGAAAACCTCCGGAAACCCAGGGAAACGGCCGGTTTTTGAAAAGAACGATGAGTGAAAAGAATGGAAAAAGGAATCAACCCTTAGAATATTGATATCACCCCCCCACTTCGCCACAAAATGACGGACTTGCACCACAAAATGATGGAAAAGTGAGCTAGCCATGGTCATTTTGGGGCCCTAAAAGGAACATTGATATCACCCCGTCCGGTTTCACCCAGCGCCTTCCCTCGGAATCCGAGGCCCCAGCCGGCAGACGCCCCATGAGCGCCCCCACGGCGGAGTCTGCGGAGGGCAGCGAAACCGCCTGCGGGGCTGGGGATTCCCTTGGCGCCATTTCCCATATCGAACTTCAAGGCTTGAAACGTTCCGGCGCGTCCATGGTCATTCCTGGATTGAAGAATGTCATTCCTGAAGCAGGATAAGAATGCGCTTCAGGATTGAAATGTCCCCTTCATTCAGGAGTGAATGCAGGCCCGAATGAACCTTTAGCCGCTTTGGATCCGCCTACTATTTCTACTCTGGAATTTGGTCAGATGCGCCAAAAAGAACAGCAAAGAAGAGAGTCAACTACTCCGGGGCAGACCAACATGGCGGCGAACTTTAAAGGCATGGGGTTGGTTCTGCTTCAGGAGACTGCTCATCTTTCTCCGGCAAACATGGGATTGGGGAAAACCACCAAAAGGATGATATGTCCCACTTGAATGGGAAAGGTTACCCATGGTCATTTGGGGGCCAGGAATACCCCCAGATGAACACGGAACCCAAAAATCGAGGAAGCGACTCTTTTGGGGACCCTTTTTTTGGTTCCATGTTGATTTGCAGGGGAGAAATTAGAATGGGGTTGTGGGGTAGATCATTGCATAATCATGGTATTCAGCCCCTCATAGTAGGGTAGAATCAGACCACATTCCATCATGATCATCGATTCTATAGCATAAGGTCTATTGAGAGATTTTGAGGATAGGATGGGTTTGGGACGTTGTTTCCTACATCACGGGGGACAATTTGGTGAAACCCCAGCCGACCAGCTAAGAAACCTAGCAACACTGAACTGGCAACAAGAGAGCAACACAGCAATTGTCACTGAACAAGCTACTCCCCAACAAGAAAAGCTGTCCTTTCCACAGGTCCTAAGTCCTACGTTTTTGTTGATGCAACAAACCATGTCAGAAACGTGCGCAGCCACTCAGCACCCAAGGCCCGTCCATCAGCTTCGGCTTAGGGCTCTGAGTCAAGCACAAATGTTGGTGACTTTTTTCAACCGGCCAATTCTAGGTCGTCCAGTAGAGAGGTTAGAAGAAGGGTACCAACTTTCTTCTGTAGTCTATTTTAGTAGGGGAACCCTCCGAACCAAAAAGTTTGTAAAAGGGCACCGCTGGGGGACCTAGAATTGGTCCGGAAGTTCCTTGCCTCAGATGCCCAGTGGATTTCCATGAAAAACGGGCCACCCTTTATTGTTGGATGAGTTTAAAGGGATCGGAACCCTTACCCCAACAAAGTTGAAAAAAGGGCGGAATCCACTGGGCAACAGAGTTGTAGCTGTGACCCAAAGTGGAATTCGTGAGGGCCCCATGAAACTAGGATCCTCAAAATTGTTCTGAAAACCAGAACGAGTTATCAGTCTACAGGTCAATCGAATCTCCCAGGTAGCGGAGTAGCGGGAAGAAACAGCTGCTTTTTGGCATCCGCTGGTTCCCAAAAGATCCATCGTGTATCGACACGCAAAGGCCTCGTCTAGACCCCGATCTTTGGCGGTCGGTGATCCGGTTTGCTACGTCCATGTGGTCGTGAAAAGGAAAAGGAGCGAATGCCTGGTCCATGCAGGACTGAGCGGGCACCATCATCCAAACACTTGTCAAAATAATCAAGCAAATCTCGGCGTTGCAGCAAGCAAAAGAATTTGTGATATGTACGACACTTCCAAACCTTCTTGTTCATGTCTGTCACCGCTTGCTGTAACTTCTCGCGCAAGCGTGATTCATCGATGACTTCCGCACGCTCTGCGTTTTCCTTTTGCCGTGTTTTCTTGTTCTTCGACTTCCGCGTGGAGGTACATTGGTTCCAGCGAACTTCCACTTCTGCCCATTCCTTTCTGAGCTTTAACTCCTGCCATGCTTGGTCGACGAGCTCTTTGCCCAGGAGATCTTCTGAAATCCAGCGCTTCGTTGCTTCGACGTGCCGCAAATACTTCATAGCTTTTGCAAGCAACTCCTGTGCTCGACTCAGCACTTCATCTTCTTCACGCCCAAATTCAAGGCAATGCACAAAATCCTCTTCACTTACATGCAGCAGAGACTCAGAACATATCCCATGCTGACGCAGTGTGGCTACAGCAAAGTCTTCTGCTGCTGAATCTGTGGCGAAAGCAGTTCCTATCTGTAGCAGTGTCTGCTGGAGGAGCAACTCCTCATCACACAACGCTGGGGGGAAAGAAAATGGTAAAGCAACACTCCGTCCAAGATGTTTCCGATCAATGCGCAGGTCCAAACCTAGATCATCAGACACTTCCAGAATCCGTTCGATCATCTCCGCGCTGTCCACCATGACAACATTGGCTGACTCTGAGTAGGGATGCTGGCAGTCAAGGCAACCCATATTCTTAGCAATGAAGGCTACCGGCTCCAAACGCTGTGCCTTCTGGGTGTATCGCATCAAATCGTCTTCGGTGAAGGCCGGAAGTCGCTTGCTCAAGAGACCTCTGTAGACACTCTCATCATGAGCTTGACGCCCCGGAAGTGAAGCCGCCCTGGCCCAAGGATTGTCCAATGTAATGCAAAGATGCAGCCCTTGACAAACATCAATGACACCACCTGGCAAGACCCACGGAAGAATCACGCGCTGCTTTTGGTAGAAGGTCTGGTCTGGCAGTGGGTATGCCAAAAAGGCACATGGGTACAGAGACCGTTCTCTTGTGGTCGTAAAACGGTGGTGCTCGGCTACCGTCGCAGAGATGTACAAAGGGAAGCTGTATGCAGGTGAAATGAAGTGGAGTGCCCGGTCGCGGTCCACACGCATCAGGTCTGGAAACTGGCTTGGCCCAAATGTGCACACGATGAGTTTTTGCAATGCTGCAAACTCCCACCGGTTGATGACGTAGCCATTGTTTTCAATATACCACTGTGCAGAGGCTGCAAAGCGGCTTCGCCCAATCAACCTGTCAGCAAGTATGAAGACTGCCCTCCGGATGCTTGCCCTCATGTCAAGAGGAATACTCGTCAGCAGTGCTTTGCCAATACTTGCCTTCAACTCATCTGTGTTGTGCAGGAAATCTGTCCAATACGGAGGATCAATGTTCTTCAACGAATGCTCCCAATGCGCAGAATTTGGTGGCATCAATTCCAATCTGCTTCGAGTGGTCTCCCATCTATCCAACGCAGCTGTGAGGCCTTGCAGCTCCTTCTTGCTTGGGAGGTCAAAGCTGGTAGACAAACTCAAGGTCATGCATCGAGGTGAAACGGTCACATGGTCACATGCGACTACTAACAAATCCTAGGCCGAGTTTGAACCTGGTAAGCAACTCGCAAGTCCCAATGTCAACGTAGACGATGGCACATTGATGGGCTTATGTCAGCTATCATTTCCCCTGTCTCACTCCCGATCGAGTAGATTGGCCAGAAAAAGCAACCAAACGTTTTGTTTACCACTAAATATGGTCCAACCCCAAAAAGTTCAAAGTCCAGGCACTCACGGTGTGAGCTATGGAGGTTTGGGGTTTAGGGTTTAACCACAGAAAATCCAGGCCCACGCCTTTCATAGATTATATTCTGATTCATACATCTTTTACCCGAAAACATCACATCGAGGTGGAGGCCCCAAATATCCTCTGAACAAATTTTGTTCAGAGGATATTTGGGGCCTCCAACACGACTTGATGTCTTCGGGTAAAACAAAAAAAGAGCTCGAATAATGGAACCTGTCTGGCTGTCTTTGAAGATCTGGGCAACTTTTCCCTTCTGGAAACTCCAGCTGGGGATAGGACCCCAAACGTTCGGTCTGCGTTGGGACCTCAGAAGGCTTCAGTGTTCTTACGCCACCCGGACAAAAATACGGCACTAGGTCCAGTAGTGATAGTTTCCCTTTCACATCAACAGGAGGGGATAAAAACATATTGAGCACATGGTTTGGCATGCTGTCCTTTCAACTAAGGCTTTGCAACTTTGCGGCAACAGATCCAAACGCGCACTATTCGAATCCGCACTACCTGTTGATTGAGACACTGGTCCGGTACAAAACTCATCCGTTAGATCGAACATGGGGGTGACCGTTGTTGGCACATATGGTGTTTCTGTGGGGAAGTAAAGGGGATGACTAAACCCACATCCCGACTGTACCCCCTCCCAATTGCAGCTGTACCATATCCCACTTTATTGGAGAACCACACCCCATGTTTGCCGACCGGTTCATCGGGATCTCTTTGGTTTGGGACCCAAAGTGGGGCATATGACAGTGCCGAGTCATGCTACACTGGAAGTGAATCCCAATCAACTCCTCGTCAACGTTCCGGTATTTGGGTGGCTCGTCCTTTTTTTGAGGGACACCTGTTTTTGGTGGTTTTAAATGGGAAGAGGACAAAGACCCGCTTTGGGGCTCCCCTAGAAAAAGACACGCTCATCTTCCCCAAGTGCGAACCGCGGTCCGCTCTCCCCTCTCCTAGCTTTGCCCCGAGCCCTCGAATGATCTATTCACTTACCTTGGGGCCAAGTTGCTGGCAAATATATGCGCCACAGAAAACTTCGTTGCAGAAGGCAAGCCCTTTTTCCCTTGGCTGAGTGCTTGGAACTCCCCCATGGGCTTCGAGTTTCTAGATTTCCCTCACAGCAAAGTGGCGCTCAGCAGGGGTTTCCCACGGCTCTCTCGGGACGAATGGCTTTTCGACTTTTCGGGGCCTCGGATCCGTCCACCTGAATGACCCCACTCCTGGCCGGCTCGCTGTGCACCGCGGGACGTTTGGACAAACATGTTGCGCCCATACTGTGGATGGACTCGAATTCCGAACTCGCACCACTTTGAAACCACGGTGAAAGCCGTTGTTTGTGGGTATTCACAGGGGAATCATCATACCAGGGTTCCTTAGGTGGTGCAGGATTTCGTCCCTCCACAGTATTCATCAACCCCAGTTGGTTAACGGGGGGGGTGTCCCTCGGTTTATTGGGGAATCATCACTTTTGGAGGGGAACACCCCCCAAATTAGTAAACTGGGGTTGATTAATATGGGATCAACGACTTGTCCAGAAACCCCTGAGGTCAAATGTCGCACTGGGCATCGATGTTTTTGCCGAGCAAACCTCCACTTCCTGTCAGTTCAAGGGAAGACGCTGGCTGGTTTTCTTCTAAGAGGTCGCTTGGAACAAAGACTCAACACAACTCAAACTGTTGCAGCTATGAAAGTACCCGCGGTTCCGGGAGCACAGGGGTTTTGGAGGTCTCAACATCGTGTCCAGCCCAAACGAGCCGGTCGGAAGGGTGCCATGCAGCAATGCTACCATTCCACCTCCAAACTGGGGCCCGACATCCTTTAGCTCCCTTTCAACCCACTCCCCTCAACATAAACAAGGGTGTGAGAAGCAAAAACATAATGTTGACCGTCACCTGTCAGATAAATTGGGGGTGCTTGGTGCTTTCCTTTTAAATGGAAGCAACATCCACTGCTCATCAACCAGGGGTTCAATTCGAAGTTCCTCAGTGAGTGATTTATACTGTGGAAGGAGAAAATCCTACACCACCTAAGAATATTCCCCTGAGTTCTCCAGTTTCAAAGTGGTGCGAGTTCGGATTTCAGTCCATCCAGAGTATTCAGTCTACCCTATGCAAAATCGCATTGGATCGGTCATTGCGACCTTTTAGTCTACCACATCAGCTTCGCCTTGGTTGGTGGCTTGGATTGGTTTCGGCTTTGAACCCCAGTTCCTTTCGAACCCAAATGGGGAAGGCTCCCATCCAATCCACCAAACCACGGATTAGGGGGAAGCTGACCCATCAAAAATGCCTTTTGGCAGCCCGGACCCGAGCCCCTATATCCCTTTCTTTCCTGCCTTTGACACACATAAAAGTGGAACAAAGGCCGAACAACGGGCCTTTGGGGGTCCAGGTGGCCAAGGAACAACGGGTACCCCACCCTTCCACCAATATGTCACCCAGCACGAACATGTCCGAGTTTTCTTTGGGCGGAGCTTGTTTACTAGTAAAACTTGGGCTCGACCATGTTTTACTCAAAGCCTATGTTTTACTGGCAGTCCATTGTTGCTCAAGCTGCCAAACTCCGGCTTTCATACGCATATAGCATCCGCCCTTCCCCCCCTCTCCCTGTCATCTACCCTCTCCAGAAAGGAAACCAAAGTGCCCCCCTTTTCCATCCAAAAGGAGCAGGGTTTCTGTGGCCCCTCTTCCCCTCCACCCCCTGCAGTATACCCTGCTCTTTAGTTTTTAGGGTAAGAGTTTTATACCCAAATATTTTGGGTATGAGTTTCACACCCCGATAAACAACTTGTGTTTTTCCTCAATGTAATTCTAACAGCGGGTGTGAGGAGGGTGGTTGCTGTTCAATAAGAACAAGTGAAACACAATCAGAACCAAGCTAAATACCGTGAAGCCCTGTGCGAACTCCGCAAGCACCCTGAGCGAACACCGTGAGAACCCCGTGAACACTGAATACCGTGAATAGCCCTTGAGAACTCCGTGAAAAACCACCGTGAGAATACCGTGAAAACCCCGTAAAAATACTGTGAAAACCTCATGAAAACCCACTGAACAACCATTCTTTACCAGGTCAATATATTCATGGCCGTCGACTCCATTTCAAGCACCAATTCAATGATTTTGGCCAGCTACAGGTGTGACAGCCGCAATACGAGTGTTTGTGCAAGCAGTCTATTTTCGCACATTAGTTCTGACTGCAGTTGATACGCGCACGATCGTGCGTAAGCCATATGCTGGTTGGCTTATTATGTTCTAAATGTCAGGCGTGAAGATTGCTTTAATCATGAAGATGGAATCAGACAGATAGAATGAATGAGCCGAAGATGCATGGACTGTTCAACACGTTTCTTGGCTGGAAGGGTTCAAAACAATGGCTGGTTTAAACTTGCGATCGTCGTCGGCACTAAACAATTGCAAGGACGGTGCACCGTGAAAGCCGTGGGCTGCTGGTGTGTGCAGCACGTTTCCACTGCCCAATCCTCAAGATCGAAATTTGGGTCGCCCATTTAACACAGGTAGGTTCTGACTTCACTTAGGCGACCCAATAATACCGGTCGTTCTGACTTTACGCGACCAAAGAAAACTTAGTTTTTGGAAGTATTGGGTCACCCGACAGCCGAGAGCGAATCGACCTTTCCGGTGCCCACAGTAGCTATGTTTGTGGACAGGAGGGTACCCCGTAACCCCTCCCCCCCGCCAAAAAAAGATCAGAGGTTGGTCAAATGCAAAAATGGGTACCCCCCCCTCCCCCCCCCCCCCCCCCAAAACAAAAACAAAAGCAAAAAAACAAACAAGAAAGCAAAACAAAAAACAGCAGCAACAACGACCGAAGAGGTACCCCGGAGCCTCCCAAAAACGAGACCCGCGCGCGCTTCAAGCGACTCACTCCTGGGCCGTTCGCAGAGCGGCAGCTCCTCGAGCTCCAGAACTTCGAAGGCCTCCGACATCGACCGTCGCGACCCAAACCCATCGGTCGCAAAACGCCGTGAATCCAACCCGGGAGAGGGCTCCGGGTGAATTTCTTGGGGAGGGGGCTAGACCCAAAACTTCTGGGGGGGCTGAGACTTGGGGTGGGCCCAAAATTTCCGGAGGTCCCGGGGTTGAGACTCGAAGTTGGCGCCGGGAGAGGGCTGCCACTGGTTTCAGGCGGGACCCGCCGGCCTCATCTTTGACCAGCAGAAGGCAGCCTTCCACCGAATCAGAGGCCTGCCGAGCGAGGGTTTTATCAGCAAGCCATGAGCTTGACTTGAGCTGTGCGGCCTGTTGAACCTATTGCAAGTGGCTCCAGTTACATGGGTATTTCGTAGGGGTTTGGACCAGCAAAACGGTGGCTTTCCTGTTCATTCCTTTGGGTGTCCTCTTATCCGGGCCTGAAACGGGTACCCTCAAAAACATACATGCATTTGTACATACATATATATATAATATTTGTACATATATATATATACATATACACATATTAAGTCCCAAAACTCCTGTGCCGATGGGAAACCAGGCACACCATGGCGTACCTCTATTGGAAGTTGCTCACCTCTGCAGGTCTGAGGCTTTTTGAAAAAAATATATCTTCGCAAACAGCTGGTGCGGCAGTTAACCACAAACCACAGTATTGACTGTGAGTTCTACTCTACTGATATGGTTATAAGGGTTTACACATGCCTCAGCAATTTCTCGCCCTGAAGCCCAGCTAGTAAAACCGCCTAAGGCGGTTTTCACACGAGTTTGAGGCGCTCACATGGTTTCCCAAACCGGTGTTCTACCCGGTGTTCACCTGTTCAGAACGGAATCTGTCTATGGTTGGCTTCCTGGTTTCCCTTGGACCTTGGAAATTGAAGCAAAGGGCCCCGACCTCGGGAAGTCCAAACCCAGTTTTGGACCAACACCTGGTGTGAACCAACAAAAACAGCTTCAACAGGGGTCGAACAAAAGGAGCCATTCCCCAAACGAGGGGCCAAGCTCACTTCCGAACACCTGCTACTTGCAGAGGTGAGATGCGTCACTCTGTGTGCCTTCTTTGTGAAGACGCAGCGGTAGCCGTCCATCTCGAATTGTGGCTTCCAATACTCCTGGGAAAAGGAGAGGACACAATACTATTGTCGTCCCAAGGCATGATCCGGCCTAGAGTCAATCTGGGTTTATTTCAAAGGTAAGCAAAACAAACATGGCAGGTGTCCTCTTTGTCTCCCTTGAAAAACCATCCAACAGGGGCCCGGTCGCAAGTGGTCCCATAATGCATATATATATATATACACACGGAGAATCAGCACCTCTCTGACGGTCTGGCTGCACCAATGCGCCATTTTGCTTATGCCATGGCAGGCTGCAAAGGTGCATTGAAGGGGTTGCTGCTTTTCGGCATCGTGGTGGCCTCCTTCCGGAAAGGATTCGTGTCTGGCCTGCGCGACAGCTTTCGCTGGTGCGGAAAGCCAGAAGCAAGAATATGGCCATGGTTGGCATAACCTCTGGCGATCCCATTTTGGGGTGGATGAACGTCTATTTGCCACCTATTTTGATGTTCACCAGGGGTTTCCTGGGTTTTGACCCACAGCCATATCAGATTTGCCCTTTTAGTCTTTGCAGCTCAGCTACCCGCACCTGAAGTAACACCAGGAGTTCAACACTTTTCCGCTAGGTTTGCTAGAATCTGACACGCTCCAATCGCCATACACCTGTCACCACAATGTACGAGGCAGTGGAAAAGGCCAGGCAAGATGGAGCCAGCTGATGACAGTCGTCCGCGTCTGCTACTAGGAACCTCGATAAATAACCACCTGGTTGATCAACAGGGGGGTGTCACCCTCTTAATGAGGATTCGAATCACTTTTGGACCTATTCAGCAGAAACCAATGCCACCATGAGGTTACACTTGCCGGAACCCTTCAACCCGAACAGGCTCAGGATTCCGAAAAAAGGCACATAGGAATGTTGAGGTACCTCAAACCGAATGGCCTTGCCAGGTAGAGGCATATACGTAGGCAAAACAAACGTCTGGCACGCAAGAAGGCCTTGCAAAGGAGACACCCCTCAAATCAATGATGACAACAGTGGGTTATATTATAATATGGGGAATGTTGATTGCCCGAAATGGTGTTTCAGGGACTCATGCCCACCAATCACTTTTGAGGTTAGCAGATAAAGAAAACTAGACAACGAGTGGCCCGGAAGCATAGAGGCAAGTTGATGCAGGTGAGGTAACTCTCGCAAAGTTAGCATGAGGAGTTGGCAGGCGAAGCAATTCTCAAAAAGTTGGCATGAGAAGCTGGCAGGTTAAGTAACTCTCGAATAGTTGGCTGGCAAAGTTGGCGGGTGAAGTAATTCTCGCAAAGTTGACATGAGAAGTTGGCAGGCGAAGTAACTCAAGAGAAAAGTTGGCATGAGAAGTTGGCAGGTGAAATAACTCTCAAAGAGTTGGCATGAGAAGTTGGCAGGTGAAGTAACTCTCGAAAAGTTGGCGTGAGAAGCTGGCAGGTGAAGTAATTCTCGAAAAGTTGGCACGAGAAGATGGCGCGTGAAGTAACTCTCGAAAAGTTGGCAGGCGAGAAGCGCAGGTGAAGTAATTCGAAAAGTTGCACGAAGTTGGCAGAAAGTATTTCTCGAAAAGTTTGGAATGAAGTTGCGAAAAGTTGGCACGAGACAGGTAAAGTATTTCTCGAAAAGTTGGCTGGCAGGTAAAGTAATTCTCGAAAAGTTGGCATGAGAAGCTCGCAGGTGTAGTAACTCTCGAAAAGTTGGCATGATAAGCTCGCAGGTGAAGTAACTCCTCGAAAAGTTGGCACGAGAAGTTGGCAGGTGAAGTAACTCTCGAAAAGGTGGCATGAGAAGCTGGCAGGTGAAGTAATTCTCGAAGTTTCGGCATGAGAAACTGGCAGGTGAAGTAATTAACCCTCAAAAAGCTGGAGCGGCGGAGGCGCTCCGCGTGCTACATTTGCAATTTACAGTTGCGATTTTCCAGCCATTTGTATCTAAAAGTTGCGATTTTCCAGCCGGAGCTGCGGGAGCACGCTCCGCGTACTACGTCTGTACTTAAAAAGTGCGATTTTCCAGCCGGAGCTGCAGCAGCCTCCGCGTACTACGTCTGTACTTAAAAGTTGCGATTTTCCAGCCGGAGCTGCAGGAGCACGCTCCGCGTACTACGTTTGTACTTAAAAGCTGCGATTTTCAAGCCGGAGCTGCCGCGGACCAGGGGGGAATCGAACCCGGGACCGCGGGATTGCGAAAGCAGGCGCGCACACCACGAGACAACTTCCAAAAGCCGTTTCGCGAGCAAGAAAATCGCACGGCGCCACAGCGAGAGCGATCCGACACGCACGATCCCCGCAGAGGGTTCATCGGGCTCAAGACAAATTCGCACGGCGCCACAGCGAGAGCGCTTCGACACGCAGGATCTCCGCAGAGGGTGTTGGCGTGAGAAGCTGGCAGGTGAAGTAATTCTCGAAAAGTTGGCACGAGAAGATGGCGCGTGAAGTAACTCTCGAAAAGTTGGCGCGAGAAGCCGGCAGGTGAAGTAACTTTCGAAAAGTTAGCATGAGAAGTTGGCAGGCGAAGTAATTCTCGAAAAGTTGGCGCGAGAAGTTGGCAGGCGAAGTAACTCTCGAAAAGTTGGCAGGCGATGTTGGCAGGTGAAGTACCTCTCGAAAAGTTGGCATGAGAAGCTGGCAGGTGAAGTAATTTTTCGAAAAGTTGCCACGAGAGGTTGGCAGATAAAGTATTTCTCGAAAAGTTGGCATGAGAAGTTGGCAGGTGAAGTAATTCTCGAAAAGTTGGCAGGTGAAGTTGCCACGAGAGGTTGGCAGGTAAAGTATTTCTCGAAAAGTTGGCATGAGAAGTTGGCAGGTAAAGTAATTCTCGAAAAGTTGGCATGAGAAGCTCGCAGGTGTAGTAACTCTCGAAAAGTTGGCATGATAAGCTCGCAGGTGAAGTAACTCCTCGAAAAGTTGGCACGAGAAGTTGGCAGGTGAAGTAACTCTCGAAAAGGTGGCATGAGAAGCTGGCAGGTGAAGTAATTCTCGAAGTTTCGGCATGAGAAACTGGCAGGTGAAGTAATTAACCCTCAAAAAGCTGGAGCGGCGGAGGCGCTCCGCGTGCTACATTTGCAATTTACAGTTGCGATTTTCCAGCCATTTGTATCTAAAAGTTGCGATTTTCCAGCCGGAGCTGCGGGAGCACGCTCCGCGTACTACGTCTGTACTTAAAAAGTGCGATTTTCCAGCCGGAGCTGCAGCAGCCTCCGCGTACTACGTCTGTACTTAAAAGTTGCGATTTTCCAGCCGGAGCTGCAGGAGCACGCTCCGCGTACTACGTTTGTACTTAAAAGCTGCGATTTTCAAGCCGGAGCTGCCGCGGACCAGGGGGGAATCGAACCCGGGACCGCGGGATTGCGAAAGCAGGCGCGCACACCACGAGACAACTTCCAAAAGCCGTTTCGCGAGCAAGAAAATCGCACGGCGCCACAGCGAGAGCGCTTCGACACGCACGATCTCCGCAGAGGGTTCATCGGGCTCAAGACAAATTCGCACGGCGCCACAGCGAGAGCGCTTCGACACGCACGATCTCCGCAGAGGGTTCGCCAAGGTCAAGACAAATTCGCACGGCGCCACAGCGAGAGCGCTTCGACACGCACGATCTCCGCAGAGGGTTCGCCGCGTCAAGACAATTCGCACGGCGCCACAGCGAGAGCGCTTCGACACGCACGATCTCCGCAGAGGGTTCGCCGCGCTCAAGACAAATTCGCACGGCGCCACAGCGAGAGCGCTTCGACACGCACGATCTCCGCAGAGGGTTCGCCAAGGTCAAGACAAATTCGCACGGCGCCACAGCGAGAGCGCTTCGACACGCACGATCTCCGCAGAGGGTTCGCCAAGGTCAAGACAAATTCGCACGGCGCCACAGCGAGAGCGCTTCGACACGCACGATCTCCGCAGAGGGTTCGCCGGCTCAAGACAAATTCGCACGGGGCCACAGCGAGAGCGCTTCGACACGCACGATCTCCGCAGAGGGGTGCGTTTCGTAAGCTCCCGTCGGGCCTACCCCCGCCATAAAAAGAAGAAGAATTAAGAGTCGAGAAGTGAAGGTAGAACAGAAAAGTTAGCTTGTGTTTTTAGGATAGTGAAGTAACACCCGACAAATTAGCTTGTGCTTTTAGTAGAATGAGATAACAGCCGAAAAGTTGACATGAGAAGTAGGCAGGTGAAGTAACTCTCGACAAGTTGGCATGAGAAGTTAGCAGGTGAAGTAACTCTCGACAAGTTGGCATGAGAAGTTGGCAGGTGAAGTAACTCTCGACAAGTTGGCATGAGAAGTTGGCAGGTGAAGTAACTCTCGACAAGTTGGCATGAGAAGTTGGCAGGTGAAGTTGGCAGCCGCTTTTAGAAGAAGAACCCTTCGCAATGCTTCCGGGAATAATCAAACCCCCAACAGCTGCGCACACGTACACACACACACACACTATACTCACCAATGTCTGTAAGGGTTTGCTGAATCCGTCCACCTTCGGTACGTGTCTTAAAATAGGGGACACCGACGAATTCGTTGTAGTTTCACGTTGCTTCCTCTTGGTTTCCCTTAAGAAACCACTCCAAAAAGGTGCCCTCGTAGAAAGACGCATCCATTCAATCCCCCGGCCGAAGCCGCCGCGAGAAGCGGGGGATTCGAAGAACTGGCCTCCCGAAGGGCCTTTCCTTGGCTCAAAAAAACTGGAGGGTTTGGCACTTCCGATCGACTTCCGGTCGAGTAAACTGTTGGTTTTGCCGCTGAAACGGTCTTCCCAAAAAAGTGTGAAGTCCAGGAACTCACGGAGTGAGACAACTCCCCCCTAGCTTTGGATGTCTAAAAAAGATCTTGGGTTTACCCCCTACTCCAATTACCCGGCTTTGTTTAAAGAGTAGTTCTTGGAAAACGTGGTTCCCCAGAGTAAATGCCTCCTTTTTAGTACGGGTTGACATGATACCCGTAAAAAAAGGTGTTTGGAGTGGGGGGTAAACTAAAACCAACATGGCTTCGGGTTGGTTTAGAGTTGGTTTAGGGACGGTTTAGTGCTGGTTTGAGTGGGTTTAAGGTTGGTTTGGGGTCGGGTTAGGGAGGCCAAAGGGTTGTGTAGGGTTTGCAAAGGATTATTTCAATGCTGGTTTCGGGTGGGCTTGGGGCTGGTTGAGTTTAGGGTATAGGTTTAGGCTAGTTTAGGGATGCTTTAGTGCTGCTGTAGCGTTGGTTTAGCGCTGGTTTAGGGTGGTGGGTTTGCATGGGGTTTGTTTCAGGTTGATTTCGTGTGGTTCAGGGATGGTCTGGTGCTGGTTTCGGGTGGGTTTGTCGTGTTCATAGGGTTATGTTAGGGTGGGTGTGGGGTTGGTTTTGGGGTGGGTTTAGGGTGGCTTCAGGTCCTTTGGTTTGGGCTGGGTTTAGCAGCGGGTTTAGGATTGGAAAGCCACCAAAAGCCACCCGCACTCGCACAAAGCCACACGAAGGAGACGACAAATCCAGCCTGGAGAACTTCAAAAAAAACAGAAACATACACAAAGGACTGACGGCAGTGATGCATGTAGGCCGTTGCTCCAGGTTGAGGTTTGGCGTTCAACTCACCAACCCGGGCCGAGCGACCAACCGAAAGACTGACTGACAGGGGACCCTTCTACGACCCGGCCCGCCAAACCCACGAAAAAAACTCGGGGTCCCCAAGAAACAATGAATCTAACATTGGCTTTGGATGCAGGTGTCTGTCAGAATGAACCCCAAACTGGGGCCCGTCTTCCTTTTGGCCTCCCTGTGCAACTAACAAAAGCATGGGTCCAACATGTTGAGAACCCCATAGTGTTGACCCCGAATGCAGCAATCTGTCAAGTCTCTATGGAGGGTCTACACCCCCGGTCGAGGATCCCCCTGAAGTGGAAGATCCCCCTTTTAACTTCATCCGAGCTTCGCATGATTTTGCCTACTTGGATGTTAAACCTTGAGTCGTTTGTAGCCACAGCCGCGCTAGCCGGGGTTGGTCGACTCATGACCGTTGTAACCTGGGAACTTGATGGGACTCAGCAGGGCCGAAAAACACCTCCATCCTATGGTTTCCTTTAAGGGGATCCCTGGGTTCATTCCATTTCTCATTCCCTAGCTATCGCAGCAGCAAGTAGGCTGAACATCCAACAGATCTGACCCCAAATGGAAGGCTCCGGAGTGGATTTGTGTCCCGATCCGGCGCTTCGTTTTGGGTTCCGCCAGGAACCCCGTGAAGCAGGGAGGAAAGGCTGAATCAGAGAGGTTAGAACGAGGGTACCCACTTTTGGCTGTAGTCATCAGGTTTTTCAGCATTCCAATTCCCTCTGCCAGGCAGCTGGCGCCGGCGCCGCAAAAGCCTCGGTTATAGGATGGGGGTTGATCAAAAGCTCCGCATGAGTCATAATCAGAACCCGGTTCTGGCTGAAAAGATTAATTAGGAAGGTCTACCCAGAACCAAGTTAAAAATTAGGAAGGCGGATATCCGCAGCTATTTCTGGTTGGGATTATCCCTTGCTAACCTTCATCTACCCGGGTTTTGATTGTGGCTCGAATGGGACGTCCAGAGACAACCACCCAACATAGTTTCCTGTTCCTCATGGGACCAGTTGCGAATGGATCACTTTCCATGGGAAAAGCGACATGGTGATTTGGCCAGAACATATTGATCAGCTCCTCACTAGTGATTCCATTTCCTTTTGGCAAAGCCACCTTTGACTCAGGAAAATGTAGATGTGTCTTATATACCTTGAAAGCGAGCCCAAAGGCGTTCCCCAAAAAGACACACCCATGTTTGGATGCCTCTTGCGGCCTGCCTGAAACAGCCGGCTACATCTTCTATCTAAGTTTAGGGAGTTGCCAAGTCTTTCCCAAATGAACCATCAAGTAGATATTTTATATACACCTATATAATCACAAGCTGCACGCCTGCATGACCAAATCAAAACTGCTAGTAAAGGTGGCTACTGTGCTTTCCGCATAATTATACCCTTCAAGCAACACCGTGTTTTCGGGAGGGGGTAGGTTTTCCGTTGGTTTCCCTGAATTACCTAAATGCTATTCGTGGCCCCAGCGACGGCCCGCGTATCTCAAGACCAAGCGGCTGGAGCACTCGCTCCACCAAAGGCGTCGGCTTGACCTGGCGGCGTCTGGAACGACGCATGGGACATGCTCGAGAGCTCGAGGGCTGCCGCTGAATTTCTTGGTCCTCCAATATAGAGGATAGAATAAGGGTACCCTTTTTCTGTTTTCTGCTTTAGTAGGGGAACCCTCCGCTTTATATACTTCCGTGAAAGAGTAAACCCAGGTGGGGGTTGTACCATTTTCTGCGTGAGCCCCTCTTGAGCAACAGTTCTAATCATAGTTGTTCTGGATCATATCATAGTTGAGTCAGTAACGGACGAACATGGATAAACATGGATTAGTGCCAGCATGAAACAATGACGACACTACAGGGATCGATACAGACCATGAAACGTGGAAGAGGTACTGAAAAAAATACCTGTAGGCTTGTGGCCCAAAAGCCACGTGTTGTTTCCAAATTTGTCCAAAACGAAAAACGATTCGGTCACACGACCAGTCACGGCTGGAATTGTGCAGCAAGCTCAAAGTCCAACAGAATCCACGGGGCAGTTCAACCAGGCCTTCCGCGCCCTTTGACTAGTTGGTGAAGCTCGTGTTTAAGTCAGCCACAGAGCGGCTTCTAAAATGGCTAGAGGTACCCTTTTCTGTTTGTCTTTGCAGGAACACCAAAAGGAAGACCGGCATTTTGTGGGTCCCCTACATCGCCAGCATTGCCGAAAGCCGAAACCTCACCACTGGATGCCAAGGCAAAACCCAGCCTGGCGGGAAGGCTTTTGGGCGTTCCTCCACCTCCTTGAAGGGATTCTTTGGACGCCCCTCCTTGGCATCTGGCCAAGCATCTGGCCACGCCTCAGTGGAACCAATCCAGAAGTTAGAAAGCTTCGATGTCGAACATTCGGATTCCAAAAGATGATCTCCTCTTGTTAGATTTCCAAAGACTACTAAATTCCCTAGGGCCTATAGGGTTCAACCGATGTTCATTGAATGGTTGATCATTTTTAAAGAACAAAGTTCCATGGTTTTAAGTGAAAACAACGGTTGTATTGACCCCATCGCTTTAATAGGCCTGTGTGGGCCTGAATCCCAGACAACTTGAGGAACGGATCTGTGGGACACCTCTTCTTGCTGGTGCTAAGTAGGGAATGAGGAAATGAACATGGGGCTTCCCTTGAAGGACACCCCCAGTTGGATGGTTTTTCTTGGCTTCAGATTCCATTTCTCCCTTCCTGCTAAGTCTTGTGGGAACCCTGGATCAACAAAGCCCTGGTTGATTCATGGCACAGTATCTCATCCCTTTGTCGGGGATTTATCCCTTTTCGAGGGAGCACATCCGAAGACCCCCTCATCTTCTGTTCAGACTCCATTTCTCACTTGCTGAGCACCCATCGCAAGTCGTTTGGGGAACCGAAAAAATCTCTCCAAATCGAGGCGCCTCGCGGCCGGGCGTACTGTCCATCTGGCCGGTCCAGCGATCTGAATCGCTCCACGCTGTCGGGGAGCTGCTGGGGGTGCCGTTGGCCAGCCAGTTCCTGGGAATTCTCATGCGAGGGCATCGGACCAGACAAAAATCGCTGCCTGGAGTCTCCACCCCAAAAAAGGGTCCTAACCCGGGTAATGACCCCATTTTTAAATGGTCATGGCGCCTCCGGGTGGTTGAATTGGGCATGTCCTTTTTCCCCAAGAGCTGAAAGCTTTGGGGTCTCAGCAAAGATAGGCTCCGGGGTGGTCCGGGGGGCCCTGAGGTAAGGTTCCACCACGAGGTTTGACCAGGGTTCCACCAGCGTTCCACGAGGTTCTGCGAGGGCTGCGGGGTGGTGCGGGGTGGTGCGAGCACTAAAAAGAGCACCGCATGCTGTTATGCTGTTGGGGATATCACCTGAGCTTATTAGGATTCGGAGCACCATGGCCAAACGGTTTTAAGCTCTTGGTTTCCTGTTAAAACACCCGTCAAAAAAAAAAAACGCACCCATTGTCAAGGGAAACCCCTGCCCCCGCACCATGACGAAATACAAAACTGGGCGGAAACGGGTGGAGCTGGCAAAAAATCGGTTGGTTTCGAACGTTTAATGGCGAAAAAAAAAGAAGGTGAATACAAAAACCACGGGTGCAAGGACTTTCTGGTTGCGACGGGGCGTCGGCCTTCGCCGGTAGCCGGGGTAAATGCTTTGCAGCAGGTCCTGGGCTTTTGCGTCCTCAAGAAGTTCCTGAGCTTGGCAAAAGTCGGAAACGCCGTACCGAGCTGATCTGAGGGTTTTGGTATTACACCCTGCGAATACACCCTGGGAAATGACCCAGAATGGTTCAAAATAACACGTGGGGTCAATACCCAGTGGGCGTATTCCCTGGGTGTAATACCAAGACCCTTAGACCTGAGGAACTTCCTGGCCGCAAGTCGAAGCCTCCGTTTGTTTTTTTTCGCCTGGAACAAATGAACCCAGAAATCCGGTAGTGCTAGATTCCCTTCTAAACCAACAGGGAAAAAGCAACATAAGCTTAGGCATAAGTATGTGACCTTTTCTTATTTTGTGCTGGTTTTTCAGAAGGGCAAACCGGCAAACCGGCGATCACCTCTGCTAAAACGGGAGGTGAAAAGCTTGGCTTCTGGTCCATCGAGCTGCTGTGCAAATCTCCTGTGGCGAATCCTTGAGCGCACCCAGCACTTTCCTGGACCCAAGGACCAAGGACCAGTTGTAGGAGGCGCCTAGAATGCGGGCGCACTCCTGCACGTGCTTCCGGCGGTTGTTGTGCCTTCGCCTCATCTCCAGCAGAAACAACCAGGCATCCTCGATCTGACGGTTGTTGTAGATTGGTGCATCCAACATGCTGGAGTTCGCGGCATCCAAGCAACCTCAAAGGACTTGACATGAACGCAGAAGGGAGCTTCAAGACTGAGCGCTTCAAGTTACCAGTATAGTAGGTAGCCATCATATAAATCCTAGGGGCAACAATGCAATATGGCTACCAATTAGAGTGGTAACTGAGGCACATAGCGGGTGATTCTTGCAATTGGGGAATCCTCAAGGTGAGGAAGCCGAGAAGTGGCATCCGTTTCCATTCAGAACCCCCAGCAACACTTGTTGTCCGAAACAAACAACAAACAACTAACAAACAATATCGGCCCCGTTTCTGAGAAAAGCCAACACCCTTGCAACACTATTTGTGCGACAAAAAATAAGCAGCATACTTCGTGTTTGCTTCTTTGAAAAAAAAAACACACGTCCACGCGCCTTTTCTGAAGAGGGAGAAGACGCGCTCATGTTCGTTCTCCCATGCTTTGATGTCGTAGTATACCACTGGGATCCGCCGAATGGCCTCCCGCTTGGCCGCTTGCAGGTTTTTTTCTGGTGGGCTGGATTGGGTGTTTCAATCCCTGGTGCTGGAGGCAAGGTTTCTTAGGCCCTTCGTTATAGGTGAGTGTTTGTTTTAGAGGCTCGGTGCCCCCAAGAGCGGGGGTACGGGGGAAATCCATGGGATGCCACCATACGCCACCCATGTTGGGGATGCCCCAGGTGTGATACATACCCCCTATTTGTTTTTGTAGTGATTGAAAAATCACGTCCTCCTTGGCAAATACAGTATCGTATTTGTTGTAGCGGATCGACATGATTCTGTAAAGACAAAAAAGGCATTTGGAGCGGGATACTCAAGTATCGCGTGTTGACTTGTTGGAGTCCAAAGTCGAAGCGAGTCGATTTGCTTCGGAAAGAGTTAAAGCGTGTGTTTGTGTGGGAACTAGGTAGAGTGGAACATGATGCTGGCTCCTTTTTTCGTATTTTTTGGGCCGGGTTGTGTCAACGTAAATCAGGGCTGGTGAGAAATAACTGCCATAACAGAACAAATCGAACATATTTACAACTTATTGAAGTTGCTTTTGATGAGTTTGACTTCATGGAATATAGTGCGAAAAAGGAACACAATACATATATCAAGCAGGATAGTGGATCGGCCAAACAAGTCTGAACTATGTCATTATGTACTACTAAAATTGTCTTTCCAAAAAACATAAAGTCTGGAACTCGGGGAGTGCGGTTAATATAGTGTTAAACAAGCATATATAATAGCTTCCATTTGCTTCAGCCCCCTGGAAAAGACATACCTATATATATATATATTATAGTATTTCCAGTATATAGTGATAGATTCCCTGTAGAAAAAAAACAAATAAACACCGCCGCGGAAAATAAACATAAACCATATTCAATTCAGCAAAAATTGCGATACATCTCAACCAGGCTGGGTTTCGCCCACAACGAACCGCGGCAAACCGCCGCCACCCGCAAATCGCGCCTCCAGCAGGCGCCCGGCGCGGTGCCGCAGCGCCACGTCCTGCTCCGTGAGAGGCGGCGGCCACCACTCCCCGTCCTGGTCCTCGTCGAAGCCTCGGCAGAGTCGCGCGGCGCGGCGAGTGCCGAATCGGTTTGGGGGCTGGGGAGGGAGGAGGGGGGGGAGGGACAAGGCCCAAATCAGCCCTTAAACAACTTAGACGGCCTTCAGAAAAGGGTGGCTAGGTCCTCCAGATTTCAGAGCTTAGAATAAGTTGGTGCCCGATTTGTTTTCTTCTGTAGTCCATTTTAGTAGGGGGTTGACCCAAAACCTCCAAAAAGAAACGGTAAAAGGACACCTAGCCGTGGGAGTCCCTCGGCTTGCACAGGTGGATCAAGAGTTTCTGATGGGGGGAACCCCATGTACCTTCCGCAAGAACCAGGGCTTGAAATGAAACAAACACCAAATAACTCCAGAGTTCGAGCTGCACCATGCGTCCAGGGGGAAAAAACAAAAAACAGAACTGTTGAAGAACAAGGGCCAGCATCGAGGTGAAGCACTCTGCGGTCCCTTGTGTCCATAATCCCTTCCCACGAAAGAAAAAACAAGAAAGTCTCGCAAATACTCAAATCGTCCACAGGAACTGGGAAAGTGAGAAACTCGGCCCAAAATGGTTGTTGCTCTGTTGACTTCGCTTTAACCCAACCTCGAAGGGTACCGAGCCTCAAAAAAGGTGCACATCCCAAAAAAGCGAACATTGACATGAAACAAACCCAAAAGGTGATTTCAACCCCACTTGCCCAAAGAACCTAAAGCAAAAGGTTGACCTTTTGGGACCTTTACTACAAGTGGACCAAAACGGGAAAACCCGAACGTTACAGTAAAGGGTTCACCTTTTGGGACCAAAATAAACAAGCGGACCACAAAAGGGAAACCAAAAGGTGAAAAGGTCCATTCGATTTGAGCAATTGAGCAAAGCACATATTTTTCTGAGCTCTTAGCTGTTGCTTCGCTGCCGGCTCACATGCTTTTGCATGGCGGCCGAGGCTTCGCGCGCCTTCTGTGCGTCAAAAGTAAAACAAAGCGGTCCCTTCCAAGCCCAAACCATCCTATGCAATGTTCACATTCACTCTCATGGGTCCAGTGTTGGCATATATTACTTGCATTCCGATTCTCTGGACATATTGAAGCCCAAATAGATCCGACCTTGCAAAAAGTGAAGACATGTTCCTGGAGAAAAATGCAGGACTCATTCCCATGATGAACAAACAGTATCTGCTAAGTCTGGCAATGCATTGGGCTTCTATTGGTTGCCTGGTAGAGCGGCCCCAAACAGGGTTCCATGCTTAGCCTGTCTCTGTTGTCCTCTCTGTGAACGAAAAGCCTTCTGTTTTTGAGTGATTGTTACCATCTTAAGCATCAGCACCTGTAGATGGAAGGCAAAAAAGCAGGTTGTAGGTACAAGTCTGTTGATTGAAGCTGTGCCAGCCTTCAAATTCCGCCCGCCAAGCTGGTTGTCTTTGCACGAACATCCGAATATCCTTTAAACTCAATCCTTTTTGGTGCCTCTATCTCCGACAAATAAAACCGAAACAACGCTACCACCGCCCAATCCTTTGGAGCGGTGTGCTGAGCAAAAGAAAATGGCTGCGATGAGCTGCAAGTCCGACACTCGACCGCCAGCCTCTTGAAATGGCCAAAGCCAGGCCACTAACACCAAAGGGCCTGGAAAAAAGATCAACCTTTGGGGACCTACTTGGGGGCTGTCAACAACCCGGTCGCCACTCCGAGGCCAATGGAAAGAAACATCCGGCCCTGCAAACAGATCGCTCGGAAACCAAATCCATGTGTGCTTCTCGTAGCTCCGCAAGGCTTGCTGTTTTTCCCGCAAATTGGGAGACCAGCTCCGCAAGGGCTCCCCACCTAGTCAACCCAACAGTCTGGCAATGCCAAGTTTTGCGAAGCGACGAGGACCAATAGTGACGATGGTTTCTCGCCATGGCAATGGGGGGAGTGTCAAACTGAGACGCTTGCCTGTTTTCCCCTCCGGCGGATCTTGGAACTAGTAATAACAACCAATATATGAATAATGACAATGATAATACCTGAGTGATACTCACCCACAACAAACCAAATCACACATACACTAATGCCATGTGAAGCTTTCTCCAGGCTCCCCATATTCCCATGAGCACATGTTCGAGGGTGGACATGCTTGTTCGGCATCAACACTAGGACCCTTCCAAAGGTTAGATTGCATGGCTTCACTTACACGTGGTTGCTTTCTACAGTACGCCCTGTAACAATATCGGTGACCGGTCGGGGGTCCTTCCATTTGCTTAAGTCCACTGGGGAAAACAACATATTTCCAGTAGTGATGGTTTGTTTCTTGGAAACTAACAGGGAACAGCAACATATATTCATAAGCAAATGGACGTGTCCCTTTGAACACCGTCCAACACGGGGTCGCCAATTCTAAGATCTGATATGGTCCCTGAACGAGTGGATCCCCGCACAACAAGCTAGCTTGCTGAGAAGGAACAATTAAGGACACCCAAAAGGGCAAAAGCACACACACACAAAACAATCATGGAAGCTGACAGGGGGAAACCGTTTTGCGCTTAGGGAACACGTCTGTCCGCTTCCATGATTGTTGGACAGAGGGTAAACCGGTCGGTTCGTTGTAGGACAAACGGTTGGCGGCCACAAATCCACGTGATATGCATATCCATTGAACCGTCCCCAATTAGACTCACTTCCTGAGTGGATTGCAAAAAAAAGCCAGAGCTATTCATTTACCACTACAATGGTCCAATAAACCTTGGTTGCTGTTGACCCTTCTGCAAACAAGGTTGATCTTTGTGTGAGTCCAATGGAAAATCCGAGCTGAGCTGTTTCGACCAAAAAGTTAAAGTCCTTAATATCCGCTAGCAAATAGCCATAAAGAAACACATGATCTCCAGGAGTGCATAAGTGATGCCCATTAAACAGTTCCACAATATCCCGCGGTCGCGTTTCTCACCGTTCGAACAGGGTCCTTGAACCACGCAGCATCCACCTCTTGCAAGGCAGCGATGTCGGCATCGAAGCTTTGGACCTCCCGAACACTCGGCGCGTGGGGTCAAGAACTAAGTGACCAACTTGGAGACAAATGTCGGCGCATGCATTTTAGTTCGGGGCGGCACATGTTTGATTCTCTATACTTGGGCCCGAAATGGTAGACATCATTTATAATTATAGATGGGGATTCACGTACACGAACCATGTTTTTGGGTGGCTCTCGATTAAACTGCATAGCCATTTCAATTGGGTCGTGGTTAAACATGCCCACGGTCCAACATGATGCTGCCGTAGTGCAGAAAGCTTCACCGTGGAAACAAACGTTGGGCTTCTGGGGGCCCAACAAGTAGCCCCCCTTTAGCTGTTGGGCACCTGCCCATGGTTTGACGGAGGTAGGAAAAAGAGCGGCGCATACACACATTCAAGTAACCCAGACTAGGAGTGCTCGTTTACAATTGAATCTCCAGTCGACAGCATCTTCATCAAGGGCCTCTCCCAAAAATGGTGCTAAATATGCGGCTAATAAATTGTTTGGTCACAAATTGACCTTTCTCCACCAAAAGAGAACCACTAAACGACAACTCGTTTCACAAGTATTGCAATTATTGAACCCGCATAACATGGAACTAGATGGACCCCTGACAAACTCCACGTAGGAACACCAAAGAGGGCTACTTGCTCTACGCATTATATAATTCCGGTGGTGGATTCCTGGTGAGTCAGAAAAAACCATCCCATGCCATCCCGAAGCAACGGAAAATACGTGATGTTAGCCTGCAACTCCTCCTGGTCTGCGATGCAAACTTCTGGGAAGGATCTCTGACGAAAGGACACGTTAGCATCACTCCAAACGCGTACTAAGATGGTTGTACAGACCTTTGCAGGCCTTGATCGAACCCTACAACCAGGTACCACCAACTGGAGGGGTTCGGCGTTGGGCACCCTGTGGTGCACATCATTTTGGTGAGGATTCATGTCCACCAATCCCTTTTGAGGTTCCCAAATCAAATCATGGCCAAACTTTGAACAAAACACACATTCCTGGCGTTACCTGTTGAGAAACAAATTGCTTCAAAGCATTCCCGGGTCATTTGCCAGGAGTGCTAGACTCCAAAAGTTTCAGCTCGTCCTGACATCTGCCGCCACTGGCCGAGGCCCGCACTTCTTGCTGGCAAAGCTGCAGCCTGGAGTATTCCAAAGTCCGTTGGAGGACTGTTTTCGGGTTAGCGGGTGTGGAAGAAACCCAAATAATACGAATAAATTCTGTGGAGGACATGTTTCAGGGTGGTTGGTATGGAAGAAACTAAATGTGAATCCCCATTCAGCTTGGTCTCCTGAGCGACAAAACACAATTAGTATGTGCTATCGAGCACCCAAATAATACGAATAAGTGTTGTTTGGTCTTCATAGACGTTTGCTTCCAAATCAAGTTGTCGCTCGCTTTTTTCGGTCTGAGAGTCAGAATCCCCCAACAAAATGGATCACAGGAAAGCGGAAGCTAACATGGGGACACCCCAAAAATGGTGGCTCCACCTTTACAAGGGGCACCCTCGAAAAAACACACACACACACAAACAAACAAACAAACAAACGAACGAACGAACAAACAAACAAACAAACAGACAAAAAGAACAAAAACAGCCAGATGATGACTATTGCGGGATTTGATTGGCCCGAGAAAGCTGGAAATCACAAGGTCGCCAGAGCTTGCGGGACCGCTAAACATGGCTGCCACCAGGGGAACACCACAGAGATTAAAGGGTCGATCCGCTTTAGGCAAGCGCCCACTCGAAATATCCCTGCGTTGTTTACAGGGTATGATGCCAACACCACACTAAATTGTGGTGTTTACAAGTATAACCATGAAACACCACGTTTCTCTAAATGTGGCATTTGTTGAATTGGGGAACCGTCTTAAAGCTGGTGGACATGAAACCCCATGAATCCTGAACCTCACACCCGTGGTCTGCTTTTTGACGAGGGTCGCCTTGGGGGTGGCTTTCAAGAGACCCATTTTGAGGGTTCTCCCATTGTGAGACAAACCCATGTGCGTGTCTTTCTTTAGGCCCCCCCCCCCTCCGGCGCCCAAAACGTTGGTTTTGCTTTTGGTTTCCCTTTACAAAAAAGCAGCCCAACAAAAAACAGACCCAAGCACCCACCAAACCACGCCTCCGCTCGGGTCTCAGCGTCTCGGGCTTGCAATAGGGGAAGAGCTGGTCCCAATGCCGCCTCACCAAAGCGGCGAGGTGGTAAGGTGAGTCACAATCAACACCCGGTCATAAAATCGTCCACCCAAAAGCATATAAAGAATTACCAAGGCGGATATCCGCGCCCATTTATGGCAAGGGGATTTTCCCTTGCTAGCCTCCATCTACCCGGATTTGAGCAAGTGGCTCAGGTGTCCTAAAATCACCCTACCCTTACTACTGGGTGGTTCGGCTTGCCGGTTTGGAGTTTTGGGCCCCTGGTTCTTGAAGGTGTCCTGACATCAGCTTCCCTCTAATTGGTTTCATAGGCTTTCCGGGGGTGGTTTCGCATGTACCCTCCACAACACCCTTTCAAATCCATCCAAACCGCCAAAAAGCGAGGCTGGCTCCGATTGGCTCGTGCTTTCATCATCCCCCCTCAAGTCACTTCCTGAGTTAATTGGCCCTTCAACAAGCTCACATTGTGTGTTTGCTACTAAAATGGTTCAAACCCAAAAAGTGACCAAAGTCCATGAACTCATTGAGTGAGTAAAACAAAACAACCTTTACAACCATTTTAAAAAGGGATATTCCCTCAAACAAAGACACACTTAAAATGCTGTTCTGATTTCAGGGTTCGTGCTTCTTGTTTAGCATCCAGCCAGCACGCGCATGTCAGCTTTGGGTGCTGATCATCCGTGCAAGCTGGGAAATATTCTTCCCCAGCGTTTGCCCCCGATCCAACATATTAATATGGTGTTTAAGTGTAGTCCATATTGTGTGCACCAAAGCAAAACGAGATCCTTGGCTTACTCCTCGTTTTTTGTTTGTTTGTATTTTTGTTCGCGAAGTCGGCCTGTAAGCGTCTGCGAGCATATTGTACGTCAGCACTCTAAAGCAAGCCTGGCCGTCCTGCGATGCAGGTCGCAACGCTTGCGTTTCGCGGGCTTCGGCGGACTAAAAAAACACCGGATGGGTGCATCCGGTTTGCGCATCATCGCGCCTTTGTGCCTAAAACTCTGATCTTTCTTCGATCCCCGTGGCTACCTGAAAAACCAGGATTGCGCAATCTTCAGAATGGCCGCATGGGCGGGGAAACTGCCAACACGCGACTTCCACGTCGCTCGCAAAGCGGAAGTCGCTCGGACAAGTCAACTACCCGCATTTCGTTCAGGCAAGCGCCCAGAACCGTTGTCGAAACCAAACTTTCTAGTATAGGTGCACTACCCATTTTAGAACCTATTTTAGTGGGGAGTGGGATGTTCACTGGGCGTACCGGATTGTGACCCATGGCCATTTCAGCTTGCAAGGCAATCAGAACCAGCAAGTAGACATTTGGAGAAATGGGGTGCCTGATTCCACATGAGCGAAAACAAGCAAACAGTCCTCACAATTTGAGTTCAAATGGCGACGCTCGCTTCAACTGCCCAAACGGGGAGATGGATACTCCCGTTCTCACTGGGTGGTTCCCTTGGCTGCTCACTTCAGATCGAGTGGATTGACTTGACACAACTGCTGGAACTTGTTATTTATCTCTCAAGTGGTCCAAACCCAAAAGTGCCTAAAGTCCTTTCACGAAACACAGTCAGTGAGGCTATTGTTGACCCCTGATTACTAACCTTTAGGTTATATATCAGGGGAGGTCCCTCAGGAAGGATTCCCCCTGAAAGGGACCCCCCTTAAGTGGAAAGTTTGTTCATCAGAGGTCGGCATTGCTCACTATACCATGGAATCACCGGGGTTCGCCGTCTGTGAAACCCTGTTGCCCCAGCTCATTGCTGCCTGTCCTGTCCCTATTGGGCACAAGCCCAAACCCCAAGTGGCCATAGAAAAACCGTCTCGACACTTTTTGTTGGTAGAAGACTTTAATTTGCAGGGAACCCCCCTGCCAAAAAGAGCAAACGAAGACGACTCGCTGGGTGACTGGGTGTCTGGTCCCGACACCCATGGCAAGGTCCAATTGTGTCGTGCATGCCCGCAATTACTAGATCCGGCAACAGATCTGCGCGGATATGCCCCATGGCAACTTCACCCGAAGACACGTCTCTAGCAGGATCTGGGAAGCATACCAGAAAGCATCTCAGAGCGCGACCGCGCTATCCCCAAACCGCTGAGGGAGAATCGCTTGTTTCTTTTTGTTTTTTTTTGGCGCTACCCCCAAACCGCTAAGGGAGAATCATGTTTTTTTGTTCTTGCTTTTTTTGTGTTCCGTGGTAGCATGTGCTGCTCAGTCCTGGCTGCTTTGCCAGCTGCTCCTCTGGCGCGCCATCTCCTGTGAGTCGAACCCCCCTTTTTCCAAGGTTTGACTACCCTCTCTCACGCAAACCAAAGGGGAGCCTCCCAAAAAAGCGGATATTCCCGGTTCCCTTGTTTGAGACAAACCCAGATGTGCTGCTTCCAGAGTTTTGGCCTCCAGCACGCTCCCACAAACGAACATGGAACCTAAGGTACACCCCATGGAAGACCATCTTTCTCTTCAAGGCACCTTGTTTCAGGTTACTTTCTCCCTCCATAATCTTGTGAGTTGCTGCTGACACGCATAACTTTGTCCATTGTACTTGAAACCACTTGGGAGGGAGGGAGATACCCAAAAAACAAAGCGGAAGTACTCTGAAAGAGGCCAAATCCATCCACTGCTAGCTCGTCACCAGTGTGACATCTGAAACATCCCACCAAAACTGCCAAGATTGACTTCCATTTGCAGATTCCCTGGAAAACATCTGAATATTTCAGGTGATAGATTCGCTTTACGGGGACATAACACATATTATGGCTGTGGGTCAAAACCAATGGTACCATTTGGGGTAGGTGCACCAACCATTTTCGTCTATTTGAGTCTATTTTAGTGGGTATTGGGATGTTCACTGGGGGTACGGGATTTTGATCCATAGCCATATTATTAAGCAAACGGAAGATGAGTTCAGCCCGTTTTGTCCAGTGGGGCATTTCACCGAGGCTCCATCAAGCTTCAACTTCCGCCCCGACGTTGGATTTGAACTGGGGACCCGAAATGGTGGACATCATGTTTGTGGATTCCATTATGTTCCCTAGCCATTGATGAACATTGTTTTGGTAATGCCTGACTTGATTGAATGATTTGGACATGATGTTGTACCAATCTTTCAAGGGTCTCTTGAGGTCAAAATACAAGTCAATAACTGCTCTTTCAGGTCTTATCTTTGGACAGATTTGAATACGATATATTACCGTCTAATATTCAAACCGATCCGAATATTTTCTTGATTATGACGTTCTTGCTATTAATCACGGTACCCATTTTATCTGGTACACTTCTTTTTATGTTGGGGCAACCTGCTGGACAAAGGGTTGTTTCCCCAACAGTGACCAGAGTCTCACTGCATCTCCTTAAAAATTGGATTCCCTTTGATTGAGTGTCTTTCTTCAGGGTATCCTTTCCTGGATGAAGGGGAAACCATTTGATGGGTTCTTCTTTGAGACAACCTCATTTGGCTGTGGCTCAAACAACCGGTACCAAAGTAGAACTCTGGTAAGCGGAAACATGGACCAACACCTGCGTAACCTCTCCTGTTTGATTTTGCCCACACCCATTTGTCACCTGGGACACTCTTAATCCTCTCCCATTTTGTGCAATCGTTCCTGGCCGCCATCCAGTCAACAGCAACAGCGCCGGTTCAAGCCAAAACGGCTTTTGGGGCACACGAAACGACAAAACAAAATAACAACCTTTCATGGGAAAACACGTCGTGTTGCAAAGAAAAGCAATAACGCTTCGAAAGCACTCGCCATTCTGGGGGGGGGAAAAAGAAACAGCCCCCCCTCTCAACAAGAAACCCACCACCCCACGCCGCAAAAGCCTCGCCTCTGGGCGTTTCAGCGCACGAGGCAGCGGGCGCGCCACTGGCTCGGGAAAGTCCCAGGAGGCGGCGGCCTTGCGAAGCGATGCAACCAAGGTTTTTCAGTAAGATAGACAAAACCGAAAAAAATGGTACCCAGAGTCTATCCTCTCTAGTTGGTTTCTTTGTAATTGAAGTCAAGCCAAGACTTGCTGGTGCGATAGGGAATGACCCTAGCTCTCCCAGTAGTGCCCGTTTTCCCTTTTTTGGTTAGGAGGGTTCCCCTACTAAAATAGACCTTCTTTCGGCAGGAACGGGCCGGGGGGGCGGGGGGGGCGGGGGGAGTTTTCAGGGCATAGTTGTGAGCAGTCTCAAAACATCCCCGTAATACATATACCAACATTTGATACATGAGGGTCAATGCAACTAAATATTGCATAGGATTGTCTTGGAATCGCACACCCTGTGAGTGGAAACAATTTTCCACTTGCACCGCTAACGTTGGCCACTCACATGATGAATGCTTGCGGACTCGATCGTCCTGGGAAACACAGGCCCACGCTCCAAAGGACATAAGAGAATTAGTGAGTCCCCCCGGCATTTGTGGGAAATTTGTGAATCCCCCATTTCCCTGCAGGGACGATAATAACGATATTATTGATTGAAGCTAATGTGTTTGATGGAATGAACCAACAATGGGGAACAACGTGTGCGACATGTTTCTGCACTGCAAGAACGATGGTCGCTCGCTTTCCTTCAAAAAATCCAACTTACGGGTGGGTTCCACCGAAACGATCGCCACTTGGGATCCAAAAGGGAACTCGAGGAACCCCTGTACTTTGATATCCACCCGAATCGAGGCTTACCTTAAACTTTCGTCGACGCCTTGTTTCGATGCCGGAAGCTTGGCACGCAATTGCCAAGCATTGGATGATTGGGCCGCCGGAAACGCCATCTGCGATTTCACTCAAATCGACAGAGTTTGTGCGACCAGGCTACTAGCAGTGAATGCATAGTATGAATCAAAGGAGTCCTCCTGAAATGAATTGCTGCCGCTCTAAAAGGCCCCCCAGTGTGGTCCTCCAACTTTGTCCAACACATACATGACCCAAACAAAGGATGCCATGGCTTGTTGCTTAAACCTAGTGCTAAATAGGCCTCTTCTGGTTGCCCACAGAGGGTGTGTCTTAAAACAGGGCACCCCCAAAATGATCAGATTCCTTTGATTCCCTGGAACACCACCACCCCGACCACCCCAAAACAGGGCGTGCTCAAACATATAGCCCAGGTATGTCAACCCAACAGCCTGCCGAAAACCAGCCCAGAGCCTGTTAGGGCGAAGACACCATAGAATTCAAAACAAAAAAACACCCCTTGCTCCAAATATAGTCTTTGTTTGAGGGTATTTATTGAAAAATATGGCTGTCCATGGCAAACACCTTCTTTTCTAGCTGAGGGTTGACATGATACCTCAAAAAAGAACGGGCACTTGGAGCAGGGGGCACCCAGAAGCGACTTCGCGCCCAGATCCACCCGCCTCTTCTTCGTCCAATCCAAGCAGCTGGCTCGTCCTCGCATCCTCCGCCAACAAGGGTCGCGCGATCACCTTCAAGGGCTTCCCTATGTCTGCCTCGCGCCGAGACGGCCACCAAATGAAAACTTACTCGGGGCGCCCACGTTGTTAGCGCGTTTCGCCACCATGGCCTTTCGAAAAAGGATGTCCAGTCGGGTCGTGCCGCTGACATGTGGTATATCTGCCGCCCAGAGGGGGTGTCTTGTGAGGGAACCCCCAAAGTGTTGCTTTTTTTTCTGTGGTGTCCCTTGAAAGCAACCCTCCGCCGGTAACATCAGGGGCAAACAACATCTAGTCGATACCTACGGCTTGCCTGGAAGCACAGGACCCACAAAGAAACACGCCCAAATCGCCCAGGCCGCCATTTTCTGAAAGTCCCCCGGCAAAAACAACATATTTCCAGTGGTAAAAAATCAACAAAGAAAATAACACGGAAACGTCTAGTAGTTTACCCCAAAAACCACCAGCTGGACAAAATATACTTCCAGCAGCAATCCATTCCCTTTCCGAAGAAAATAGAACAGGAGTGAACGTTTCCCGGCAATACATGTAATTATATATGTGTATTATATATATATATGTCTCAGTAGTGAAATCGTTTTCCTTTAAAATCACCTTGATGAAAACATATGGCCATGGGTCAAACTGCGTACCCCCAGTCAACATCCCAATCCCTACTAAATTAGGTTCTAAAATGGGTGGTGAATTCACCTATCCATCCCAAAACGGTTTTGACCCACAGCCAAATGGGAAAGGCCATCCATTTGTTGCCAAAAGGTCTCTCCAGGGCGATTCAGTTGCAAGCAAGGACCGGCCATGAGCACGGGGATGAGAATGGGGAATCACCAAACGGCTTGGTTGCTTTTGTGTTGACCCCTTGATTTCCCAAACAGTTAAAGTCTAAAGATCCAACCCAATAGCAGTCAAGACGGAAGCAGGTCACGCCTCCGTGGGCGTAAAGCTCCGCGTGGTCTCCACCCGCTGCCCACAGTGCCACTCCCAGCGCACGTTCGCGTCGTCGCAGGTCGGCACGAGTCGGAGGCCCACGTAAGGCGTGCCCCGGCAGGTGACCTGCGAAAACAACTTCACAGATGCCCAGTGGCCGGGCATCCTTTTTCGGTTGGTTGAGTTTAAAGGGGAACCCTTCCCCAAAAAAAAAGAAAAAAGGGAGCCACTGGGCATGGGACTTGTTTCTAGGGGTTGATTCCAACCATTCTGTTCAATCTTCCAAAACCGATCGCTATGTCCCAACTGGGTTTTTAATGGTGCGAAAAGTGGGTTGGATATTTGGAGCTAATTGTTGGGATGTTCAGTGGATTTTCTTTTGGACCCACACAAAAAGTTAACTTGCTAAAAAAAGATTCCAACCATTCGGTTCAATCTTCAAACACCGATCGCTATGTCCCAACTGGGTTTTTCATGGTGCGAAACATGGGTTGGACATTTGGACTACCTTTTGGGATTGTCAGTGGACTTTCCATTGGACCCACACAACAAGTTAACTTGTTGCAAAGGTCCAAAAAATGATTCCAAACATTCTGTTCAGTCATCGTTCTTTTCAAAAACTGATTGCTGTTGCACAACTGGGTGAAGGATCCCTGGAAATGGAAATGGGAAAGGTCCCCCAGATTCATTGCGCATGATATTTTCGTGCCGGGACCCGAAAAGGGGGTGCCTTTTCCTCGCCTTTGAGTTTACAAGCGTGCTTTTGCAACTTGCTTCAACCAGAAAGGCAACTCGCCTTTGCAGTTTATGAAAGGGGCGGAGGCTGCCTGCTAGCTTCGGATGCTAAAACTGTTCGAAACCGTTTGGGGTGACTGTTGCTGGGCATGTGAAATCAACCCTGTGAATCCGAAGCAAGCCACTTGTCGAGCTTTATTGCGCATGACAAGATTTCTGTTGTCACTGCGGGGCATACGTCTTTGTGGCTGGAAAAAAACAACGAATGGTACGCGCAAACACATGGAAAGTGACCGAACAAAACAGCATAGGTCTCGTGGTTTTGACCAAATCGAGAAACCCAACTGATGGCTTTTCCAACTGATGGGTTTTGAATGTGTGAAGCCTCTAAAAAGTAACCCGAAAAGGCTTCGGCCTGGTGCTAAAGGGCCCTGGTCTGTTCTTTTGCAGCCACCAACAAACAATAAAGAATCACCTGTCACGAAACCACACACTCAAAATGGACCCCGTTTTGGTTGGTGGCCAAGGGAAACCGAAACAAACCCATCCAGGTTCAGGTTTTCTATTTTGAAACACATCTAGTAGTCCTCCCAGGTGGTGTTGGGTGGTTTGAAGTTCGTAGCTGCCCAGCCTCAGCAAAAACCAGGGGTTCAAATCGCCAAACCCGTCCAACCCCCCAAGGGTAGCCTGACTTTGGGTTAGAACAGCAACCAACCCGCTCCGCCTCTTGCACCCGGGGCCGGTTCAAACGAACCCGGTACAGCAGTCCACCTTGGCTTTTCCAAGGGGTGATGCGGGCGCGTCTCTTGGGGACCCTTCAAAGCAAGCCAAAAGGAAACCTGCCGTAAGGTTCCCCTCATCTTGCATTTGCTTGAGGATACCGGTTTCAAGGGCAACCAATAGGAAAACCGCCAATATTAGGGGTCCTCCTAGTTTGACCCATACACTTGCCCAGTTGGGCCAGGCTTCTGAGGCCCTTCAGGGATTTTGGGCAACCATGGACAGCAGCTCTAACGGCACCGATTCCACTCAGCTTCCAATGACTTAGGAGTTCTGATAAATTGCGGAACGCCCTCCAAAATGGTTGATGGACACAAATGACGATGTAAAAAATACGTCTCTACCGTCTCTACCGACAGGGTTCCTGATACTGATATCACTCCATCACAGGGTAGCGCCGTAATCTGATCACAACAAACCACCGAGTTGGTCGTTGAGAGGCCGAAGGTGTAAGGCTGCCCCCGCTGTAATTCATGTAATTGTTTGTTCCATGTTTCTCTTGTTTAATGGGAAACAAACAGGAAAACAATAATTTTGGGGGACCCCTAACAAGAAAGAGACGCAGTTGGCTAGCAGGTTGTAATTCTGCAATTTCGGGGGCGACCTAAAGATTCAAGTCAAGAGGGAGTGTGAACCTCTCCACAGACCTTGCTTGGGACTGCCAAAGAAAAGAGTCCGAAACTTGTTAGATATGGCTACTAGAGTTAACCAGGAATAACTTTCCAAATGGTTGGCGGATAGAGTTCCCAATCTAAACGAGTCCACAAGATGGTCCACATTAAATCCACACCCAGAAGGATGCCTTGATCATGGCAAGACAGTGATTGCCTCGCAAGAAGAGGCGGCGCTTGGACATGTACTAGAATTCACAGGCACTTTGTATGGTCTGCAACTATTGCTTATTGTCTGCGACACCGCGCTTGGCCTGCCTCCCAATCTCCGCGGGAATCAGATCAAGCAAATAAGGCAGTGATGTTGTCTCTTGCAGTCCTCGAATGGGAATTTTAATTAGGAACACTTTGGTGCACATCACGTGTACCAACCATTTGGGAGAAAACTCCACAGCCAAATCAAGAACCCATGGTGGCTTCCCTTTGGTTGCTTTTTGCAAACCCCCCAAACGGGGTTCCGAACCCACTCTCCACTAACCAGAGCACGTCGCATTTCATGGTACGTCAGGTGCCATGTTCATGGGCCCATCTGGGCCTATCGACCCCACAGCTTCCAGGGGGAAACATGTCGAACCTCGCACACCAAACCGGGGAAAGCTCCAAAACCCGAATCCCGCAACCCAAAGATCGTCGCAGAAACGGGCATGACTTTTCCTGTCCAAGTAATTTCTGACTGTGACAACTCCCAGAAACCAATCGAAGATCACGGCCCCAAACAAAATCTGAGTGCTTGTCAAAATTAGGGACCCCTTCAGGTTGGTTTCCCCTTGCTTGCCACTTACCACGCAAAAAGGGAACACCTCTTTTGAGAAACCCCACACCCACAGCCAAAAAGGACACCTATGCCCACATCTTCCTTCTCGCTGCGCCACAGATCTCCAACAAAGCCGGAGATCTCCGCGTAGCCTCTGCCAAGGTCAAGTCCATTGGGATGGCTTCCCCGCGCCTCAGCTGCAGCCCGGCTCGATGCGATCCGAGCCTAAGACCTCCGGTTTTCGTTGGGTTTCGGGGGAAAACATGAATTCGCGGGGATATGGGGAAAGCAGGGATGTCCGGAGATTCCACCTAAAAACCGGAAGCTATGTCAACAAAAATGGCCGGACAAACGCGTGCCCCCATCCCTGCTTCCCCCGCATCCCTACTTGCTTGTTTGTCTGGTGGCAACACGAAATGCTTGCCACGACTCACCTCCTCTGCCAAAAAATCGTCCAACGGAAGATCCGGCCTGTTTCAATCAAAAGTTAAAGTCCAAAGATCCGTTACCAAATGGCCGTGGGTCATAACCTATGCCTCCATCTTGGTGCGGATGAACACCCATGTACCACCTACGGGTACAGGGTTTTGATCCACAGCCAAATAGCCATACTGTGGATGGACATAATCCTGCACCAATCTGAAACCATGGTTGAAACCACGGTTTGTGGGTTTTTACGTTGGGGACTCGCATCAGAACCTAGGGATTCCGAACGGTGGTGCAGGTTGTAGTCTTTGGTTCCATTCATCAGGGTTCCATTTTGGGTATACGCATTTTTGACCCACAGCCCATGTGGTCCCCAGAGATCTCCGGGGTGTCTCAGTGGAGATCTTTAGGCTTCCACCTAGGAGATGAGCTGTTTTTCAATGGTGCGTGGTGCAGCTTTTTGGGACGAGGGGAACAGCTTTGCAGGGGACGAAGTCCAGAAATCGCACGTTGGGAAGCCCTGGATTCTGATGAGTCCCCTGCAAAACCAACAAACCGTGGTTTCCCATGGTTTCAGAGGGGATGATTGCGAAATCCAGAAATCGCAGTCCCCTGGTGGGTGTATTTTGACCCATACCCACATGGGATGACCGTTGCTTGGGACATGGGATGACCGGTGACGAGTATTTTCGCCACGAAACGAAATGGGACAAGCTAGCCATGGTCATTGGGGCCGAACGGAAGGTTGAGATCAACCCCTATCTCTTTGACTAGGTCCTCCAGAAGGGTACCCTTTTTTCTGTGGAACCCTCCCCCAAGCAAGGGGTTAAAAGGGCACTACTGGGGGACCCAGCTAAGTTACCCATGGACATTTGGGGGGGGGGGGGAATGGAAGTTTATGATCCAGCCTCTCTTTTTCGTCGAGGTGCGCGTCCGCCAAGCGCGCCTCGGGGAGTTCCTCCGGAAGCGCCGACGCTTTTCGGCCCTGGGACTTCTTCGCCTTCGTCTTCGGTCCCTTCTGCAAGGTCAGCGACATCCTGGGGAAAAATGAGGGGGGGAGTCTCAGCTGAGATTGTGGCCTGCTCTAGGGAAGGGCCAGGGTGTTGGGACATTCCCAAGGAAACCACAAAGGATTGTATTCCCTCATTCCCTGCTGAGCACCAGCAAGTTTTCAGGGTACCTGGAGTCTCCTTCTGACCTGTGAAAAAGGGGGTTACCCACAAAGGGGGCATGCCCACCCTTGCTTTGTTATGGATTTACAGGGACACCAAAAGGAAGACCGCTTGGCCATTTTGGGGGTCCCCTTAAAAAAAAAACAATTACATACATCTACGATTCTCCAACCAGATGTAGGGGAACCCTCTGGCAGTCACTTTGGCATGGATGGCCTCTACGGGTTTCCAACCACAATGTTAGATTTGTTCATTGGGTGCGCAGCATTCTGTCTTTGTACTATCTAAACACTCCATTTACTCCCCCATGTGAGCTTGCTAAAATTAGAGTCACACGGTATTAAAATGGTCGACCCAGCACCATGTCTGTAAAGAATTGAGAAGGCGGCCGCAACTATTTATGGCTGGGATTGTCCCGTACTAACCTTCATCTATATACCCGGGTATTGATTGTGGCTCAAAATTGGGAGTTGACCACGTAGTGCTCTCGAAAAGCGGGCACCCACTCAACTATGCGCCGCACAATGCCACCAGGGAATTGGGGCCTAAATAATATTCAACACATAATAACTATCGCGGCTTCTGCGGTCGGTCTTTTTTTGAGGGTACCCTTTTCGGACTTGGCGGAAGGGGAAACCCTGTGGGTCCCCTGAAAAAAGACACGCCCAAAGACCGTATCCCTGTCCTCTGAAGCACTTTGCTCAGAAGCTGACTGCGAGGTCGATCGAATTGACGGAAGGAGCCGTCCTGCGGGAACTTCATCACAATCCTTGGCCATTGTGCAACACTCAACCGAGAACTTAATACTCTATCACCGCCCTTTTATTCTAGAGCAATGATGTAAAATGGTACTTGACCCCACAGTCCTCGCTTGTCAATCGACCTCGAGATCTCTGGCGTGCCAGGGTCAAACTGCTTTGTGTGCATCAATGACAGCGCTGGTTCATTCGTTGCTTTCAACGTGTCCGCCTGGACCCCTACCCTTCAAAGTGAATTCACCCATAATTTTAGGGCAACCTGCGTTTATGGTCTTGAGGATGGCATTTCAATCTCAAACCCAAAAAGGCCGGGTGCGGTCGATCTGCCAATGAGACTCCGTACATCTCCATCATCCTCGCAGAAGAAATCCACCACCTCCACGGCTAGTCAGCGAAATCGCCCGCGGGCGCCCGCTAAGCCAAACATATCAGCCCCCACTTCAAGCATCAAAAAAAAACCCTCCATTGGACGGACCTCCCAAACGGGGGGTACAAGATGCTTAGAACAGGAGAGTCTTGTGATAGCTTTCCCAGCCCGATTTAATACGCCTTTGCTTGTTTCGGGCGACTACCAGTCAATGCAGTTTTCAGCACCCACAAGAATATCCCTGACTCCAAATGTCCATACCTCCAAAGCAGTCAAAACAACATGCCTGGAACTTTCAGAGCCATGGCCACTTCTATTGCCAGTACGATCCCACAGTCTTTGGCCAACAGTCATAGTCCCTGGTTTGGCATTTCCAGATCTCAGACATCTTCGCCAGAACCTGCTATTCCTTCAGTATACGCCTTAACCCAGTGGACCCCAGGCAAGCCTCTCGAGCAGGCCACCCTTCGCACTCTTCCTGTTGGTCGTCAAAGGCTGCCTACAAGGCCTACAAAACCCGGGAAATGGTGTGTGTGACTTGCTCGAGGGTACCCCTTGTTTTTCTGGGTTTTAAAGGAACACCAACAGGAACACCCACCCAGTTTGGGGGGTGCGAATGCTCAAAATGGCACCCCAAAAATGGAAAGACACCCCCAAATGGAACCCCCAAATGGAAAACACACACCCCGCCTCCAAGGTGGCTACATCCGCCGCCGCCGCAGCCGTCGCGCTCCGGCGGCTCAAGCGGCGCTCCAGCCGCGCTCGAACCGCCCAAGCCGACGCGGCGAAAACCGCCGGCGGTAAGGGGCGAGGCCCAACCTGCCGGAAGGGAAACCCAGGGTTTGTCTCCTTGCTGAAAGGGGCAGTGGTAAGCCTGGCTCCTCCAGTAGAGAGGCTAGAATAAGGGTCCCAACTTTTTCCGTAGTCTGTTTTAGTAGGGGAACCCTCCCCCGGAAGGGAAGCATGGGTTTGTCTTGGGAAACCCCGCGAGATTGGATGGCTCCTTTTCCTTTTTTGAGGGGGCCATGGGTTTTGTCTTGTCCCTGGCCCCTCGGACCCTAAATCCTAGGGAAAGTTTGGGCTTGTCGGGGCTTCGAGAAGGGAGCAGGGGGAACCTGGCGGGGGGCGTTTAAGGGAGAGGGAGCTTAAAGCTTAAGGGAACCCCGCAAACTTGGTTCGTTATTTTTCAGGGCATACCCTTTCAAGGGAAACGTTTGTCTTCCTACCGAAGGAAGTAGAAGCCCCTTCAACCCTAAATATATGAGGGCCTTTGACCACCAAAGGCCTCAAATAATGAGGTCTAGGGCTCCTGGGGTGTTGGGCAAGGGGGGGTTGGCTTGCAGGGGGGTGGGGGGCTTCAGAGCTTCTCGAAGGGGGGGGGAATTTTAGGGGAGCTTGATGCGGGGCCTTATGCGGGGGGAAGGGGAAGGGATCTTAAAGCTTAAGGAACCCCTCGCGGCTCATCTTTGTTTGAGGGTACCCCCTTGTGGTAACAGGCAAACAGAAAGGACACCAACCATTTCGGGCCCTGGAAAAACGACACCCCCAGGTTCTTCGTTTTGGTGCCCATGGTGCCCCTTAAAACACAGCATGCGCCTTTGAAAACTGCATGAAAGATCAGGGCAAAAGGCCGTGAGGTCGTTCCAGTCATTGGGTTAGATTCACTGGTGACTTCACATGAAACTGTCCTAGGTCCATAGACACAAATGGAGAGCCTCCCCCCCCCAAAAAAAAAAAAGATGTGGAAAAAGGCCGCCCCTTTCTGTGATCCCAAAGCTCAAAAAGACCACTTAATCACTTGAGCTTCTCTTCATACTCCTAAAGCAAAACTGGGTTTTTAGGTTCGGAGATGTTGACACGCAAAGTCGTTTGGGAGTTTAAACGGGGGGTTCTCCCAACATCTCCCATTTTCGCCATTTTCTAGACGCGGAATGGAACTGAAACTAAAGAAGATATCCAGGGCTCACCTTCTCCTCCAATTCCATCTTTCAGGGGATCGGGATCATCGCTCCTGCCGAGCCCGCACCGCTGATGAGCGTGGCAAAGGAGCCGCCGCCGCGCTTCGGCGCAGTGCGAGGCACTCAGGTCTCATGCGCATGGGCCGCATAGGCCGCATGGGCCGCATGGGCCGCATGGGCCGCATGGGACGCATCACCTGCATCCCATAGTAAACCTTGGTATCTATGTGTCTGTTTCCTTTCCCCTGGAAAAAAACATGGGAAACACAAGTCCAGTGATAGCTGGCCTTCAAAAGCCAGGGGGCAAATATAACCGAGAACTCATTTCAAACGCAAATGAAGTGTGATAGGGGGTGCATGTCTAAGCCTGACATGGCAACAAGCATCTAACCACTCCTATTTTTCCCGCATCCTCATACACATGATTGAAGCTCTGCCACAAGGCCGAGGAAAGGCGACTCTGTGTTCTTGTGTTGGGGGCAGGTTCCAGAGCCTGAGCAAGGGCAAGATACCAAAAAACGTTGCCAAGACAACTCCACTCTTCTGAGCCTTCCCCGCATGCGCCTATTCTCACTTCCTCTTGGCCAGAAGAAGTCGATTTGTAAACTATTCGCAGCATGGTTGCACTTGAGCAAATTCTTGTGTTACCACTTAAATGCTCGTCCCGGCTTTTTGTTTACCACTGAAAGCAACTCTTGCAGCGATGCCCGAGCCACGAGGCTGCGATGCCGCCCGTCTGGGACGTGTGCGTGTGTGCGTGTGTGTGTGTGTGTATATTTAATAGGGGACCCCCAAAAAAATGATTGGTGTCAGGTTGATTGGCCTGCAAAATATCCCAAAAAGGGGGCCCTCAAAAAGGATGCAAGGTACAGTTGGGCCGAATCAAAGTAGATGGTGCCAGTCCAGCCCCATATTGGTTTAGTGATCTGTACCTAAAAGGGAACTGTTCCATCTGCGTTTACCCTGGTGGAGGTGGGTTAGATGCAATCATGGCTAGTGGATCACTGGGGTTGGCAGACTAGGCATGTTGGAGGATCCTCCCCACCCCCATTTGTTGGAATGATGGCCATGTTGTCTGGAAGAACCTATCATTTCCCACACAGGAAGAAGGTTAGGCGGCCCCACCCGTGCCCCAAGCCCCTTCAGGCCTTTGCATGGCAGTTGACTGCGTTGTTCAACATGGGGGGATTGCCAATCCTAATCTGCAATCTGGAGTGGGACACCACTGCAAGGGAAGCCGCTACCATCTGGCATGAAGACTAAGAAGCGATTTTGAACAACCCAGCTTGACTCAACTTTCGGCTCTGCGTACCCTGGTCTCGCCGAGCTTCATCTGAACCTTCTCTGGCAGGGCGATGGCTAAATACTCCTGGCATCGAAAAGCCCAAGCTCCTTGCAGGTTTCACCATTTGAAGCAAATCTGAGCCTGAGCTGTGCATAATTATGGTAAACATTTGACACCGGATATTCACAGCGGTATTCTCTGTGAAAACGGGGTGTCATGGGGTGTCCAAAAAAACGGGGGGACCCCAGAAAATGGGTAGTTTCCTTTGGTGCCCCTTCAAAACTTCCCCCTAACAAAAACCTTCAAAACAAGGACACACCAAAATGGAGGAACCCCTACTTCTGCTTGAAGATCCCTTTGGTGACTTGGACATTGGATGACTTGAATGGCTTGGATGATTTATATGGCATATATGCTGGACTTTTCGTGTTAGCTCCGAATAGCGTGCACGTCCCTTTGGAAAAACGGTGCACGGCTTTAACTCTCCCTCAGGTCCGGAGGCACTCCCAGAGACATGGTAGTTAGATGTGTTCAGTCTTTCCCTTGTTCAACTTCCCCAAGGTGGACTTAAAACCGGGAGAAAACTGAAAGCCCCGCACTGCCCAAGACAGACTGAAACCCAGAGTAGACCGACGCCCGTTCATTTCAATCCAGCTTGGTGTCAACCAAAACGAAGTCCTTCTTGCAGGCCTCCTCATGCCACCTCTCCTAAAGCCAGCGCACATGCGGCGGTGGGTCACTGCGGGAGGGGTGAATTTCAACGCCCTTCTGCTGTCAACTGAGCCTTCGTCGCAATGCCTCAAAACAGTGGAGCCTCCCTTCGCCCGTCCTTGCAAATAGCTGCTTCTCCTTTCGTGCTCATCTGTTTTAGCCCCCCTAAACATGTAGTCTCAAAAGACAGGCACCCAATCCCAAAGAATCCATGCAGGCAATGTTCGCTCGCATGTGTACCCTCCAACTGGGTCAAGCGTTGGCACATCTATAGATACATATATGTATGTGTATATATAATACAAATATGTATGTGTATAATATATATATATATATACATGAAACAAATGTGCCCCACAATTCGGGACCCCTCCAAGCAGGTGGGTTTCCCTTTGGTTTCCTTTTAATGCCATCCAAGAAGGGAGCCACCGCCAGCGTCTCAGGCGGTGGCACCACAGATTCGAGCGGCTTCCTGGCGCGTTGCGATGGCCAGGAAGTGTTTGAGTCCGGAAGCGTCAAGCCATAACCCTTACTTACATTACATATACCAAGACTTCAAGACACAACAGGTAGATCATGGGGGGGGGGCTGACCAGATAAATATACATATATATATATATATTATATATGTATATATATGGGGGTGTCTCTTTTGAGGGTTTTGGTGGTTTCAAAGGGAAACCAATAACCCCTTCCCCGTAATAATAAACCCGCCCCCCCCCCCTTGTTAGTAAATCAGCCTCCGGGGTCAACCATATTTATTAATAGGGTCCTTTTGGGTCTGATGGGGCCCTCGGAGACAAAGATAATTACTCATCCCTGGAAGCGGGCCTAAAATCGAGGGAGGCAGGCGCAAAAGCAAGGCAGGTAGGACAGTGAAGCCTCTCTGTCTAATTACCAGTTGGGGTTGTTGCAAGGAGCTTGGGTCCTTGACTAATTACCCACCCCCAAATAAGGCTGGGGCTGGTCTGGGTGAGAAATCCGAGAGTTTAGTAATGGTTTTGAATTGGCCTATTCTAAAAGTAGTATTGGGGACCCGGCGGTCTGGGAAAATAGAATTTATTAATAGGGTCCGTTTATTAAAAGGGGGAAGGGATTAGGGAAACCACCATTTTGGGGTTCCCCTAAAAAAAACTCCCATATACGCATTTGCGCAGTCTCCCCCAGGAGACCCCTCAATCAAATCCCTTTGCAAAGTTTCCCTTCAACTTGTGCCAAACTTCAAGCACCTATGCCAACCTGAAATACGTGAGGCTTTTGCTTTGTCAGTTCGACACCAGGCGCTCCATGCTACACCCGGAAGTTGCCCTGAATTTGAGATGCACTGAGCCCCACCTCGCGACCCACCGGTGACCCAGCGCCAGCGGTAGCGGCGGTGGTGCTTTTTGCGCTGTGCCTTGAGCGGTTTTGGCGGAGCGTTTTGGAGGGCTTGATATTTGCTCATTTCAGGAAACAACCACCCCGAGCCTTGGTGGTTGCACGCTCGACGGACCGGCCAGCATAGACCCGAGCGTGGCCTATGCTTGGAACAGTGAGTGACCGCAGGCGGCGCTAGTGCTAGCAGAGATCCACAGGTGAGGGGGACACGGTGCCTCCTCATCATTCACAGCCGGGCGGCGGGCGCCGCCTTGGCAAATGGGCGAAGCAGCAGCAAATGTATGAACCGAGCAGCAGCATTGAGCGTGGCGGAAAATATGTATCCTTTCGCAGTCTGGTGTGTGTCCGGATGCAAAATATCGGGGCACGCCGAAGAGTTGCAAAGAAAGAACAGTGACGAGTGCAAAGCACCTTCGATTTGCTGGTTTGCGCACGCCCAAGCTCGCTGCTAAGAGAAGTTTGCTGTTTTTCGTCATCTGGAGGATGAAGACGTGGATCTGCCTGCGCTTCTTCCGTTTGTTCTTACCCTTCCTCTTGTCTGACTTCGTGGCCGGCGCCTATTTCTGCTCACGGCTTTTGGCCAGCCTTTCAGCTGGAACTCCTTCTTGGTAGTTGGTTGGTTCACTCGCCTTCCTTCCCGGCGGCAAAAAGCTCCCAGCATCCTGCGGCTTTTCGGGCGAACATGTCTCCACATCCCTTGCAGTTGCGCCGGCCTCCCTCTGTAGCCTCAAACGGTGCACTCCACTTTTTGCCCGCCACTCTCGGAGTGGCCCCCAGCACGGTACTCCACCACAGGTACTCGTCACTGGTGCTGATGATGTCCCCTCGGCACCTTTGGCCGTGTCTCCCTCCAGCACCGAGATCACAATCGGTCCTTGTAGCTTGCACCCTTTTACCTCCTCGCGGCCCTTTGGGGTCACTAAGCGCAATCCCTCCCAGTAAGATAGCATCGGGGAGGCACCTGGAAGATGAATTTTAGCTTCAACGCTTTTGGAGTGACCCAGTGGTACGTGCCATGCTAGCAGGAGGAATTAGGAACCCTTTGGTAGACATCAGAATCCGGTGGAGACTCATGCCATGCCAAGTGTCCAAGCACTCTTGAAGCGGGCGTCTATGAACATTCATAGCCATATAGATTCGTGATCATTAACGGGGTACATAGCCAAAGCATACCCTCGGGTGCGGTATGGGCGGTGCAAACGAACTTCGACCATCCCGTCCTTGTTCTTGGCACAAAGAACCAGGCCGCTGGTGGTTTGATCCTCATCCAGCTCGCTGTGTAGGTACCGCTGGTTGAGAGCGAATTGAAGGAAACACAAATTTGCGAATTCTGCAATTCCAAAACTTGAAACAAAAGCAAAGAACCCAATGGTGAGCTCTGAACTCATATATTTCTCCCAGGTGCGCTGGTCATGAAGCTTGCAGAACAAATGGGAATTTACCAAATTTCGGGGGGCAAACGCATTCCCCCGTAAATTGTGTGGCCCAAAAACTGCCGCTCTTGGGACCCAGAAGGGTAAAACATCTACCGCCGAAGTTGGGCCAAAGCCTGACGCATGGGTTTGGCTTTGTTTCATTCATTTGAACCCAAAACGGGTACTAGTTCCAAAAAGGTACGCCCAAATCGATACTCCCCAAGTTCCATGAATCCTTTGCGTCCACATCCACCACCACCCCAATTCACACGCCGCCATGATTTTGAGGGGGTGGGAATTTAACTTCTGGCCAACTTTGCTGGGCTCAGAGATCTTGATGCAACTCAGGCTTCCTTTACAATGGACTGAGGGCCCTGCCAAGCGATGGAGGACCATCGCGGAATCGTACCTTAGATCAGAGTTCAAGCGTTTCAGCCAACATTCCGTTCAATGGGTAAGAATCTTGCGATGGGGGCCATTGGGGTCCCTTTTGGTGGACATCCTTTGTGTGGTCTTGCAGGCGCCCACTGTGTTTGAGGGCCTGCCCAACCAATTGCATGGCCAAATCACCTGCCATCACCTTGCCGGGTCCTTGGGATCCGCGCTGCTCCCCATACTTGGCCTGAAGGTATCCCAACACCTCAGTTGACTGGCACGTAAACAATGCACGGCCGTGTCTTCTTTTTTGAGGGTACGAGTTCCCTTTTGCCATAGGTAACCAGGGCTCCTTACCTCTAGGTTCATGATGGATTCCCCTGAGGGCCTGGTAACCTACTACAGTAGTTCGCCTGGAAGCACTCGGCTATCTTAAGACACACCCATATTGCCATGGGTCAAAATCCCAATCGTATTTTCAGTGAACATACCAATCCAACCACTAAAATAGGTTCCAACATGGGTGGTGCATTTACCTACCAACCGAAATGGGATCCCAAAACGGTTTTGACAAAACCACAGCCATATAGCCGTCACACACTCCTGTGCGTAATTTGCGTAAGCTCGGCACCTGGTTGGTCAGCGACTTCCCCACAAACCTGATGAGCGGTGCCCGGGTGCTCTTGGGTTACTTCATGTTGCCCTTGCGAGTAGTCCTCACATTGGATAGCAACACAACCCAGAAATCTGTCAGCTGGCAATGTGACAGGTATCAATCTGCTTCCTTGGCGACTTGGATTGGTTGGGATTTGAACCTATGAACCGGTTCAGGAGGCTAAATGGGAACCTACCCCCCAAAAAAACAAGCACCTCACATGTCACCAACTTGACCGGGCTCCAAACCACTCAAACCGCCAGGGAAGCAAACATCTGCCCTCAAGGACTCCTGGTTCCAGTTGCTCTCCCAGTTTGGTGGGATAGCGGGAGGCAGGGTAAACCATTTGGGTCGGTGTTGATTTTGAACGGGGGACTCTCTGTGGTGATTTCAGGTTGGGGTTCATGTCCACCAACTTTTGAGGTGGTTCCCTGCTAGAAACCATGGAAATGCTCCAAATCCCAAGTCCAAACTTGCAAACATGTCCCAAAAGTTCCCACTTAACATTTCCCCGCAATTGGGAGAAGGCAAGATCGGTGTCCTTCGGTTTTCCTTTCTCCAAGTTCATGGTTATACCTCGGGCTTCTCTCGCGAAGTTTCTCGATCGCGCGGAAGACTCCGGGAAAATCTCGCCGCAGGCTTCCTGTACGACTCTGAGGTTCCCATGGCAAGTCTAAAAAAATCTGATCGAGGGGAATGGGGACTTTCGAGAAAGAAAACCAGAAACTCTAACAGTGACTCAAAGGACCATCCGGGGTGCCTGTGTACCGGCGTCACCCGCAGGAAGGGCGGCTTTGACACCGCAAGTAAATCATCGTCCTGCGGGCGCGATCGATCGCAAGCGCGCAGCAGCGATTCCGCTGGGCTGGGGGGGAATTCCGCGCTTCCGTGGCTTAGATGGAAAAGCCGGCACAATGGGGGGGGGGGGGGCGGGACCCCCGCGCCGCAGCCTCGCATTGAGTGGCGACTTTCTTGAGGGGAATTCAAGACTCGATGGCTTTAGCACGCAGGTCAACTACACTGGCCAATTGCGTCGCGAGGATTTTTGGCATGAGATCTCTCAACCTTGGATGGAGAAAATCAAGAGGAAGCCCCCTATCCTCGGATAGACAATCCCTGGGAGCCTCTGTGTCGAAACCTGAAACCTTGACACGTGACGACCAAAAAGGCAACAACACCAGGAGAGTGTGTCTTTCTTTTGTTGAAGGCGCCTCTGTTTTCTTGTTTTCTTTGGGAAACGGGAAGCCAAAGGAACACCACCATTCTGAGGGTAGCTAAAAACCACACTGTTTTGGCTTTGATTCTGTTTGGTGGCACAACATCCGCCTGCGCATTGGCAAAAGGTCGCGCCTCGAAGACAACGACCAAGTCCTCTCGGCAGTGATCAGTGTCCATGCTGTCACCTGATTGCCTGGATGGTGGGTATTTCCTGAAAAGCAAAAGCTTCCTTTTCAGGGTGGTTCGCCATGCTTTCCCTTTGACATCCTTCAAACGGGAAACCCATACTCACTTGCCTAAAGCACCACAAGCCACTTGACTCACCTTGAATTTTGGATCGAACTAGGGAAATCAAAAAGATCACAAGGTCGGCGTGCAGAAACATCAACAAGTGGTCCCTGGAATGTGGACTTCCGAATCAAAGGTCGATCAATCCACTGGTGGCTTCCATTGAAACGATCCCCACTGGTTCAAAGGAATGGGACCTCTGAAAGGGGGTCGGTTTCAAGGGACACCCAAAGGAAACCCCCTGGGAGAGATGCGCTCACCTAAAAGAACCGGACCAGAAAGGGGAAATGGAGGAGGCACGTGCCATGCCAAGCCTGGGGCTCCCGATGGTTTTGGGGGCCCGCAACATGGGAGCCGCAAGGGGTCCCTGAAATGGAGGGGTCCCGGATGGAGACTTGGTGGCTGGAACGACCCCTCTGCCAAAAAGCTTAGCTTTGTGTGGGGTTCGATTCGGAAAACCCAAATTTGACTTCAACAAAAAGAGTTAGAGTCTAAAGATCCAAGCCAGAGATCAAGCTGAGGGGGCCACCCTTAAAACATCAAAACAATTGGCGAAGGGTTTGCCTCAGATCCATCTGGCCGACTCCTCGCTCTTTCTCATAGATTCTATACCAAGGTCTATTGAGATTTGAGAGATTTGATTTCCCAAAAGTCTAAAGATCCGTTACCCACTAGAAATCCAGATGAACCCTGAGTTGTCTCTCACGCGCTTCTCACTGTCACCAGCTTCTCATCCTTTGGGTCGTCAGCCACCAAGGGAACGCTTCGCAGAGCCGAACGGATCAGCATCAGCGCGGTCTGGCAGCTTTCGGAAGCGGTCTGCCAGCCAGCCAGGTTTGTATTAATACTGTGGATGGACGAAATCCTGCACCACCTACGAGACCCTGGAATGATGAGTCCCCTGTAAATACCAACAAAACATCGGTTTCCAATGGTTCAAAGTGGTGCAGGATTTTGTCCATCCACAGTAGGTGGGTGTTCCAAGTCACCCCTGATAGCTTGAGGGGAAACCACCAAACTACGCCCACATGACCTCAAGTGAGTTGATGACAGCTCATGGCCGAGGGCACAGATTCGAACGGGGAGACCATACTCCGTGGCGATACAAGCACAGGTTCTGCAATTGAGTCACAATCAAAACCCGGTATTAAAACGGTGGACCCAGAACCAAGGAAATACAAAGGTGGCCGCAGCTCTGTCTGGCTGGGATTGTCCCTTGCTAACATTCATCTACCCGAATCGGTTTTGAGCAAGTGGCTCAACTGGGTGAAAAATTGGCAATCAGACCACTTTTGGAGGGGAACACCTCCATATTCATAAACAGGGGTTGACTAATCTGGGGTCAACATTATCACTGGAAGAACGGATTTTCCTCTTGAGGGATCTGGTGGGTTCCAATGTCAACGTCAGACAGTCTGATCGGCGGTTCCCTTTTAGTTAGGGGGTTCATCTAACTGGTAGGGTCCTTCGGATTAATCAAAGTTAGCATGAATGTAGTGGGTGGGAGACGAGTCAGACTAAAACGAGTCCCCTTGAACTGCACTGCAGATCGACATGGAACCATCAAAGATCTCCGACTTTCTTAGAGGACCTCACTCTGCCTCCGTGGCAGCTTCCCCCCCCTTCCCCGGCTTTTTGATGCTCGCATCAGGAACCGCTCAGGCAGCGCTCAGAAAAAGTGGACACTTCGGCCGCATACTGCTCCTGAGTTCAGCATAGCTCGCAGTCTTCACAAATCAGCCCTGGGCATTGCCTGCTTCCCCAAAAAGGACATGGGAAAACTGGGATTTGTGCATCACTTTGAAGCAGGGGGTCTCCTGAGCCCGCCGGTTTTAAACCGACAGTTGACAACCTAATAATATTGGCAGCAACTCAAATCAGAAAGCGCTCCTAGGGAGGTTGCGAACATAACTCGCACGCCGGATTGTACCAGCAACTGCAAAAAACCGACTAGCAGCACATGAAGAAAAACAGCCACCATCGTTCCCGTCCTGATCGTCACCATGTTCATCAGTGTCATGCGCCTAAATTGTCAGCCAGACCTGTGGATTTCCGTGGGAGAAGAGGGCACCTCCTTTTTTGGTCGTTGATTTACAGGGAGTCTCTCCAAAAAGAACGGTAGAACGGACATTCCCCCGCTCAAGGTCCGTGATCCTTGGAGTTGTTGCGACGGTTTGCGGCTTCCTGACATCATCATCCAACATCCTGAGCGAAGACCCAAACCCCTGACAGTAGATGTTCAACCTGTTTGCCCTTCAGTTGAGTCGCGTAACGTAGAAAGCAATCTCAATGATGTGAACAATTGTTCCCCCAAACTTGACAAGTTGCTTCCATTTGCTTAAGCTCCCTGGGAAAAAATAATTCCAGTAGTGATCGATTCCTTTTAAAACCAACAGGGGAAAACAAAAAACAAAAAACATATTATTAAACACATGAAATGTCAGCTTTGCGCCCAGGCAGCATCTTGACCGAGGCACAAAGTGCTTCTGAAAATGGCGCACATGCTGCGACCCCGCAAAGCGCTTGCAGGTTGCTTGTCCTTCGCCTCAGGGTGAATCGTGAATCGGGCATGTCTTTGATCCCTGCACCGAACTCATGTGCTTGATCCTTGAGACCCACTTCTAACTGGATCAGGCTCGCGGTCGACTTTCTGTTTACCCAACGCACATGGAAAGCATGAGAATTGCAAAAAAGCGCCAAAACAGCGCCCTTCCCCCCCCCTTATGGATGTGGACCCCCGTCTCTCTACATTGGTTGTTGTTGATTTTGATGGGGACCCCTTCGCCAAAAAGCGTGAAAGCGGAAGACACCCATTGCATTTCCGGATGCCCAGTTCTTTAGTGATGGCAGAAACTGGGAACATTTTTTGGTGGTAGATGATTGCAAACGGAAACCCGCTCAACTTAAAAAACAGGAAGCAGCGCACCACTGGGTGTGGGATGGATTGCCAGGCCGAGGTGCGAGTGCATGTCCGCATATACGCCTCCACGGCTGGTGCCTTGATGAGGGTGTCGCTGGAAGAGTAGAGAAAATGGAGTGGGCAATCCTCCTTGCGGGGAACATGGGGGTAGATCAATATTCCCGGCCCCAAAATGACCATGGCTAACTTTTCCCATTTTAGTTGTGAAAGTCGTCTTGGTGGTTTCCGTGATGGTCGCCAAAGGACCTTTTGATCAACCCCCAGATGTGAACCTGGGCGGCTCCTCCCGCAAAAGGTTGATCTTCTTCTGTATGTTTGGCAAGGTCCAAAAGGTCTAAGGGGCGATTGGGCTACACGAAAGACTATAGCCATAGAACAAACGGAAGTTGCTTAAGCACGCGCCTTGAACGTCTTTCACCAAAGCTTCCATTTGCTTAAGCCTCCTGGCCAAAAAAAACAACAAAACAACATATTTCCCAGTAGTGATAGATTCCCTCAAAAACCAACAGGATCAAATATAACATATTCTTAAGCAAATGGAAGAAAGGCTTGGCCGTACGCTCCTTTGCCAGAAAATCTGAAAGCTCATCGATCTCCACCTCGCGCGAAGAAACCCGCGGCTCGTTTTGAATCCAGCCCTTGCTGTGAATGGGTCGGCCAATTCGCATCTTCAGACTCGCCATCGGGACACCACCAAAGGCCAAATCCGGCTGTGAGGGAAGCATTTAGCACAGTTGGGCCATGTTGATCCCTGTTTGGATATGTGCAAGCACCCAGTAGCCCCCCCCCCCCCAAAGCATTGCTTTTTGGACACTTGGGATTTTGGACATGGGAAAACGCTGCTGGCTGATGGCATGGTTCAAACCATCTCCCTTTTGGGACCCCTGGAAAGGTGGTGCAAGCCTTGGTGACACCAAGCTGGTGTGCTTGGCTGCCCGTTTTGCACCTGACACCCCAAATACACCGCGCTCAGCTTGGGTCAGTTTCATTTTCTCCCCATGGGCGTGGGTATGTGTGACATGAAAGGAACCCCCTTTTGGTAGCCATAGTCTTGGGGAGAGTGATGTTCAGAGTGTCTTGGCCCGACTTTGAGCCCCCTGCAAACATAGGTGTTTGCGGGTCAAAAGGGGAAATGAAGGAAGCCCAAAAAGGCAAACAAAAGGCAACATGGGCGAAAGAGCAAAGAGGTTTGGGAAGAGAGCTGGATGGCATGGTGCCTGAGTGTTTGAAAGGAATGACATCTGGAGAGACAAACCAATAGAAGCTCAAGCAATTTCAGCTCTGTTGGTTTACAAGCTTAATTTAACTGGAACGCTTAACCTCAAATCGTATCTTTTGAAATAGAACTTAGAGCGAGTAAGGGGCCATGGGCTTGCAATGTTTTTGTTGGTGTCCCCCAGGCTTTCTTGCTCAATCCTCCCCCCCACACGTGCAAAACACCTTGAGAACACAAACAAACACATACAAAAAAACAAACAAACAAAATCGGATGCAGGCCCAATGTGCGCTTTTGGGGCCCATGGGGTCTGCCTTCTTTTTCAGATTTCCCGTTTTGCACCTTTGGGGAACAAAGTCTGCAATTGGCTCGCCTGTTTCGAAAAAATGTACATGTACATCTCTACATATAACATATTGTGCTTTCCTAAACGCAGGCCCCATGATGTCCGCTGTTTAGAAAAGTCCGGCACCGTCCCTTTTGTTCCGCACACTCTTGGGGGCTTCCAAAAAGGGGCTTCCAACCGGAGTGACCTGGTCCCTCAACATGGAGGCGTCTGCCCATCCGGCCTTAGAGACCTGAAACTTCTTCAGCTGCTCCAAGTCTTTGCTTTGCAACCGCCGCTCCAGCAAGACGACGATCTGGACACATCGAAATGTCCATTGGATTCAGCGTCCAGGCCTTGACCCCTCTTTGGGGTTTGCTATTTCCTGGCCGGCGGGGGGAGCCCAACTATGCGCTCAAGCAGGCCTTATTCTAAGGGCTTAATAAGGGCTTCTTTGGGCTCCCTCCCCCACCCCTCCCTCCCCAGCCCCCGTGTTTTTTCTTCAAAGGGACCCTGGTTGGTTACCCAAGTATGGAATTCCCCCGAAAATGACTGCAGTTTTCCAACAACACTTCATCAGCTTGCATGATATGGTAAGCCCTTTTTCGTTGACACTTTTTGGGTTGACCCTAGTCAGTGGCAAAAGACCCGAACGTCGGAAAATTTGCTGGGTGTCAGTCTTAGGGAATCCTTGGACCCATTGGAGGTTGGAAATGAGTCGCAAGGGACGTCAATAGACCTTTTCTCGAGAGACAGGGGCTGTGCTGCAAGAAAACAAGTCCTGCCGGGTTTCTCTACGACATTTCCTTACACTCTGCAGTCACGAGTATCCAGAAATCGCAAGGATTCGGCATCTGCTTTGAACATTCACAGGTGAACTGACAGTACGCGCGCTTGGGAAATCCTGATCCTGCTGATCTCATTTGTCCAGACCAACTTGACGCAAAAGCTGAATCTTTTGCCACGAGGAGTCCCAAAAAGGCAAGGGCTCGCCTGACAAATGTTTACCCGTTCAGCACTCTGCACACGGTACGCAGGCAGAATCGCATCGTCTACAGTTGGTTCTATGGCGGTCAACCCACAAGTTCCACCAGCAGACTGGCACAAGTATGAAGGGTCAAATATGCGGCATCTATCACATCTACCTTGCCAAGTTTTCGACCAGCTCTCCAAACCAGCTCCGTGAACAAATTCATTTCCACTTTCAGACGAGTTCCCACTAAAAAAGCTGGGCCTCGCCGCCGTCCGCTGCGCCTGAGTGCAAGGAACTGTGTTTCTTGCAGCCCCCTACAAAACATGAACAGAAGAAGAAAAAAAAGAACTTGCCAAGAACGGTGAGGTGATGGTATCTGTTTTTCCAGAAACTGGAAGCACCGGGCTTGGATCGGAGAGAAAAAACAGCCGAAAGAAACGTAGACTCAGCGCCCAAAGGCGCTGATCAAAGTCCACCGTCTTTTCGAAGGGGAATCGAGCTGGGGTGGACTGTCGTTGGCGAGTTGCTTGAACGGTCGAGCCGAACGTCCACCGGTCCAGTGCTTCTCATTTTGTGATAGATGGTTGTCTGATTTTTGAGAGGGTTTTCCCTTTTGGGTTGGTTTTCAAGGAAGCACGAGAAAAACCCACCCGTTCTTGCAGGTCCCCTTAAAAACCAAGACACTCCCAAATGGCCATGGGTCAAAATCCCGTACCCCCAGTGAACATCCCAATCCCCACTAAAACAGATTAAATTGGGTGGTGCACCTCCCCCAACGTGGTACCATTGGTTTTGACCCACAGCCAAATAGGTTTGAGTCTGAATAGAGGAACTTGTGGGCATCATGGCGGACACCAAACCTGGACATGTGACCCGACTAGCGAACTGGGACCGCTTAATCTTGCCGCCTTCCCCATGTTGTTTGTCCGAGTGAAAGTCCAAAATGTATTCAAAGTTTTTGATGCTGACTTCCTTCGACTCCGCGACTTAACTCAGCGGCGGAAAAAAACAAATCGTTTGGTGCTGAATTGTGCAGCCCCCTCGTCCCATCTAGCAAAAGCATTAAGGATTGATGTTGAACAATCCCGAAAACAGAGGGGTTCTTCAAACTCCCGCCCAGACTCAGAGTCCAACTTGCAAACGTTCCCACTTGCATTCAGGATTGATTTGGAACAATCCAGAAAACAGGGGGCACCATGCCGGCGTTCTTCAAACTTCCCCCCAAACTCACCCGGTTTGCTTTGTTTCTCTGGAGCATTTCACGGAGTCCGAGACCCCCGCCGATCAGCACGCCCCGCGCCGCGCCACTGGCGTCAGTGACCACCGGCGACCCTATCGCGGGCAAAGGCCCGATGCAGTCCCCAACCCGCAGCGGGCCTCACGCGTCACCGGTGGAAAAAGGGAACCCTTCGTTTAGGTATTCCCAACCTGGGCTGCCCTCAGATCCCGTCGCTGAAAGTTTAACTTTTAGCGGGCGAAATAGAAATCCCCACTAAACACTAAAAGGCTAAAAAGCTAAGGGGATGGCTGGGAACCACCAAGCAACCACTGTAGACGGTAACTGACCATACCTTTATGTTTCACATGATGCACTGTAGCGGGAACTGAAAGCACCAGGGAACCCTTGTTTTAGGTTCTCCCAGTGCTAGTCGCACTATAGACGGTAATCAGGGGACCGCACCTCTATGCTTCACATAATGGCGTGTTTGTTGCGGGTACCTAATTGTTGTAGAGATATCTGAAAGCACTAGGATTGCAAATCACAACATTCTTAGGTGACCTTTTTGCAACACCAGGTTGTACTATCCTTTCTTGCTTGGCTTTTACGTATACTTGGTTGTCCTTTCATACTTTATTGGGGTTAACCCTAGTAAGAAAGTAGCGACCGCTAACCCGAACAGTAGAACACACTGCCGGTTCTCAGTCTCCTGGCAAAACCTTTCGAGGGGTTTTGAGAATGAGCACGCGAAGTACTAAAGCGCATGGCTCATTTTACCACCAAAGTCACGAACCCAAGTGGAACCCAGTAGATGCAGTTGTCACGAAAGCAGGCAACCTGGTAACCTGATACTTGATTAGGCAGGATTCAGCTCATGACCTACGGGGGCAACTGGATCTGCTGTTCGGTTCTAGTCCTCCATATGGCCATGGGACAAAAGCCCATGGAAATCCCCCAGTGAACATCCCAATCCAACCACAAAAATAGACTAAAATGGATGGTGCACCTACCCCAAAATGGTACCATTGGCTTTGACCCACAGCCATATTTGAAGCCATGCATAAAGAAACAAATTCGAAAGCGATCCCAGTGGCAGCTACAAGGCACACACTGCAACATTGAATGTCATTCTCCCACACAATCGCAACAAATTCGGCTGCCAGACTGATCCGACCCCCTGCCAAAAGTGAAACACAACGACCAACTAAAAAAGCGATCTTCCCAGGTATGCCAAGTCCGACAAACGGGGTTCGGCAAAAATTGTGTTTAAACAACCATGTGGTTGGCCCTCTTGAACAGGGACACGCAATCGAGTTTGTTGAAACAACAGTGGCTTAAGTACTCCTGTATCTTCCAAGTGGGGCATAATTTCAGCAGTTTCGGGCACAACCATGTTTTAAGTTGAGACGGCACATTTTGATGCAAACTGCGCTTTTCCTCTTTTCAGCATCAGGGTGCATATTCGAGGTCAGGTGGCGCTTGAAACTCATGCCAGTATGCTGGTTCTGGTCGAATGTGATGCACTTGACTTCGCAGCACTATCGCCGCAGTGATATATTTGTTTCTTTATCACGCCTCTTGAGTATTGGAGGTCCAGCAAACAGCATCCAACCACTTGTTGCAGGCGCAGGACTGGGGCATGAACTGGTTTTACTGCTGCTGCGCGGCGAAGGTTATAGCCATTTCAAGCAACACTCACAGTCGGAGTGGTAAGATCTCTAATGGCCTCACGAATCACACAATGTCAAGTGTTTTGTGCTGAGTTGTTGAGACCATTTGCGACTAAAACTTGGCGCATGTTTAGCTTGAAATGGCTTCCTAACGTCAGAAGGGCAAGTCTTGCATAGTGGTTATCGGCACAATAGGATGGAAGGCCAATCCGCTTTAGGCTGGTTTGCATGCAAGCCTAAGAAGGTTGGAAGCGTGCGAAACAAGGAAATATGAGGGAACCACGCCAACACATAAACATGTAAGTTGCTACTTCAGCAGTTGCCGTATATTGCTGATGGATGGCTTTGTTTACTGCTGCGCACACCTGGGAAGCGTCAGTTTGTGAACTTGCAACGGGGCTTGCCATCGCAGCCCTAGAAGGAAAGACCCCGAGTTGTGTCGCCTTGGAAAGATTCAGGCAACTGTGTCCAAATTTGCAGAAACAAAACGGCGATAATTTGCGGCCAAACGGCGATAATTTGCGGCCAAACGGCGATTTTTAGCGAACCACATTCATAGCGCTTGCCGGTTCACTTCACACGCTGCTCTATCACATGGGCTTTGCCAGGAAGCAAGCTGTTGCACGGGCTGTCCTCGGAAATGACTGTCGGTCATCATTCTGGCTGCAGTCATTTGTGACAAGAATATATGAGTAAGCAGCCACAACATATTAAATTCAATTAAACTTGCTGATGTTGGCACTGTCTGAAACCAATACTTAAGTGGTGATGTAATTCGTGTTGGTGGCGCGCTGTGCTGAGAAGGTGCGAGGGGTGACTGCGACTCGAAAAAAAAGGAGTGAGGAGCTTAAGCTACAGGTCTCGCATGTCCTCCTGGGTGAGCACTGCTTGACACGTCAACTTGCAACGAACAGTTGCATGTGCTGCAGAGTTGCTTTGCGCACGCAGTCTGGAATTCTCACAATGTTGGTTCCAGAATCTTCGGGGCTCTTGAGCGCCACCATTGACAGATACGAAAGACAGTATGCTCAGACCCAAATCTTGCGCACGTGCTTGAACAACGCTACTGGCTTTGCTCAGGGATGCGCGGCAGTAGCAGGATTTATCCTGCTATCCGAAGCTGTTAAGCAACTTTGCAACCTGGGCACTCGCCATACCCTTCACACACCTCCAGGCGCATTTGTCCGCACTAAATTGTGGCAATGACGATACACAGCTTTGTCAACATTGAACGAAACGGCAGGAAATTCGCAAAACGGCAAGTGTTGATTGAAACGGCTGAAATTAATTGAAACGGCAACATTTTCTGCAGTTTGGCCAAACGACAGAATTTACGTACCCTCAGAAGATCTAGATATATTCAACTCACTCAAGGGTTTGACAACCAACCCTGGCAATGAATCTGTGCAAATTGTAATGACCAACATGTCTTTTCCGACAACTTGTATCCAAAAGGTTTCCTATTCCACCCTGGGATTACGCCCTCTGATGAATGACTCCCATTCTAGCCACTTCCACATAAAACCTGGATATTTCGGTTTATTTGGGATCATTTAGGGTAATTTTCTAGGGTGTACTCCCATGGCGTAATTTAGGAACATCCTTAGATTGTAATTGACTTGACCAACCGAAAATCAGGCACCTCCACGACGCCCAAGAAAGGATCCTTGGCTGACGTTGATCGGCCCCCGAAACGTAAGACGCGACCGTCGCTGGGGCAGCGCGCTGATGATGTTCAGCTCCGTAAGCGCGGCCTCGGGCTTCTTCTCGAGGAAGACCCCATAGACCATGCCTGGGATCTTGTTCCATTGGCGAACCAAAGGCATTTCCCCGCCCTAGCAGCCCAAGACCTCATTCTTTGAGGCCTTTGGGGTGAAAAGCGCTCGTGTTTAGGGTCTTGGGCTTGCCTCTGCCTGGGTCACCTAAAACCTGTGTCTTTCCCTTTACGGTGTCCTTTGAAACCGAATCCAAGAAAAGGTCTAGTTTCCCTTGACAAGGGGGGTCTTATTGGCGGATCTTGTTCCACTAGCCCTGAACCAAATGTGCTTCCCCAAGAAGACCTGGGTGAATCTTTAAAAATCGGGGGCCCGAAACTGGGGATTTTGTGCCTTCGGTCTCCCTTTAAACAACCCCAAGAATGGTAGCCACAATAGAGACACTCCCACATGAGACTATTGGGTGGGAAACTTGCTAATTAAAACTTGGGGCCCAAAGTTGCGAAGACAGGGTGCCATTGTCAACACTCCGAATGTGGGCCATATTGTTCTGTTGCTTGGAATCTATAGGAATCCTTACCGTGCTTGAGGCGTGTGTCAAGTATCATTCAAGGGGTTGATGACTATCCCTACTAGTACAAACCCCAAGTTGAGGGTTATTGTGACCCCAGCACATATGCGAGTGATTCCATGTCTTCGAAACCTAGGCTTCAAGACATCTCGACTTCCCTAGCGTAACCATGGAGGTTCCCATCCTTTAACACCAAAAGAACACTGGCGAAGGGTTGCAGTAGGTACCTAGTCTAGTGGCTTGCCTGGATGTGCAGACTCAATTTGGCTTCCTTTGAGATAGTTTAGTATAAGCTGGTAACATGCATTCCAAGTCTCCCTATTCTTGACGCACGGGCTGCCCTTGTCCCAGTTGCAATCGGTGACCCGTTTGGTATTTGTTCGGAGTTGGTTTTCTGTTCCAACAAGGGACAAAGGCTGACCTGGCTCGTCTGTTGGGGGACCCTCTTGTCTCATCGCCGGCAAGTGCAAAGCTTTACAACATGGACCATTCCCAGCTTCACTGCACAAAGTTCGAAAGAATTATCTACCTGGCAACCAGGAACCGACAATGGAACCTGTACCATGCACCGAAACATCAAGCTGCCAGTTCGGCAGCGTCCTGCTGGGTCCCAGCAAATGATGAGGGAATCGGGGAGCCCTATTCAACATTTCGCCACTCAACAAAGCTTGTGAGGTGGCCACAATCATTACGCACTGTTTGGGATGAAAACAAACATTGGGTAACTAGGACACCCAAGGGAAACAACGACCATTGATCCGCTCTGCCAGACAGCGGCTTGGTGACTCTTCTTAGATTTTGCAATCTTAGATCCAGAACTAAAACCGCGCAAACTCCACAAAGACACTGCCCCGGTCAGCTAACCCGTCCAGGGGTATCGTTTGCACCATATGTATAAGCAATACAGCATGAGTGCACCGCGCATCCTTCCGATACTCCATAAACATAACTGCGATGAACACACATCCAACCACTACATTTAGGAAAAATGCCCCGACTTGCCCTTGAAGGTTCTTGGCCAACCTGGCCTCAGGTGGCTCTTCCGGGGTTCTTCCAAGCAATGTGTCCGGGCCGCAAAGCGCGCGGATGCAGCCATTGACCACCTGCCTCATGAGCATCGGGCTGAGGTTCGCATCCGGCGCTGAGTCGATGATCACGCCTCTCAGGCGCCAAGTCCGTTCTTCCTGCGGGCCGATCGTGTACGTAAGTGGCTAGTAAACCTGGTTATAACCCACTGAACGGAGACTTGCTTGCTGGTGCGATAGGTAGGGAATGTGGGCATGAGGCCAGGATTTGGTCCCCTGAAAGGAAACCACCAGTTGGATGGTTGATAAGGGTCATTCCATTTCTCATTTTCTGGGCCCCAGCCAGCTTATGACCACGACTTTTGTGGGTTATCTCACCATGGCTAGTACTCACTTGGCTGACGTACCGAATTGATCGCCCCTTCCAGCATCCCCATCTTACTTCTCCCTTGCCGGTCTAGTTGCTGAAGTTCCCTGGAAAGAACAGAACTTATGTCCAGTGATAGGTTCCCCCCAAAACCAACAGGGGGGGAATAGAACATAAGATCACCTTTCGGGATCTTTACTCAAAGTGGTAAAGCCACAGGGAAAACCAACAGGTCAACAAGTCGCTTCGCTGTGGGCAACTGAGCTATCTTTCCATTCCTTGGCATGTGAGCAAGACACGTTGTTCTATCGGCACCCACTTCAAATGAAGAGATTCAACAACAAAACAAAGAAGCTAACATTGCCCTAGAAGCCCCTTGGGCCCGTGACACTGAGGTTCCTAGGGGCTCCTAGGGTTACATGCCAAGAACCGGTGAAGCTAGTATCGAAGCCGGAACCGGCTTCACTCAGGTGCCTTTGTGCATGGACGCCACCCGAGTCATAATCAAAACCCGGCATCAAAATGGTCTATCCCCAGAACCATGTAAAGAATTAAAAAGGCGGATATCCTTAGCTATTTATGGTTGGGATTGTCCCTTACTAGCCTGCATCTACCCGGGTTTTATTGTGGCTCACCTCCAAACCACTACCAAGAGACATGAGGGTGTATACCCTTTAGTGGGCATAGAGTGGTTGTATACCCCAAGTTCTTCTTGGGCACCATCTCAGAAATCCTGCACCAGATCGGCTGGATGACACCCTATGAGTAGGCCAAACCGCCCGTCAGCTGGTACACGATTTCGTCCATGCACGGAAGAGGTCAACACTGCAACTACGTCGTCCCTTCGAAACCCAGTAAAGTCCCTTGATATGAGAGACCCTGGCGACATAAAACCCTTGGTTCTGGCCTTCCATTTGTACCTTCCCGCACGAATTAGGATTAGAAAGTGTTCAGCAAATGTCCCCGAACGTCAACAGAACCCCTTGACACCAAAGTGGTTAATTCCCTTCCCTACTTCTTTGTCACTTGCGAGTTTTGCAAAAGCGTCACAGTGGCCCAAAACCCTGCTTGGCTCTGAATGCTAACCACCGTGCGGTGGGCACAAATACGCAAATCCACATTGTTTCCTCCGACCGTGTCCTGGGGCATTGTGCGGAGAAGGTGCTGCAGCAAATACATCCCGTTGTTGGAGAACACGTGCACCAACACGTCTCCGCGAATGGCATGCTTGATTTCCGCCACCTGGATGAATGAGGGTCTTTCTTTGGCAATCGGTACCCGTTTAGAAGGCTTTGAAAGGGAAACCGAAGGGAGCCCTCCCCCCGCCCCCTGCTGGGGTTAACAAAGGGACATCACTTTGCTCAGTCTCCAAAGAGTCCCGACAGTTCCCGCGCATGGGATCTTCCTTTCGAGACCCCAGCTGGGTGTGTCAAAACCCCGTACCCCCAGTGAACATCCCAATGCCCATTATAGACTAAAACGCGTGGTGCACCTATCCCAAAAATGGGATCCCATTGGTTTTGAACCATGGGATTGTACCCTTTGAGGCAACTTGAAGGGTCAAAGCTTGGGAAAAATGCTCAGTGCCCAAAAGGACCCGACGGTTCCCGCCCATGTAGGGATCTGCCTTTCAAGATCCCACCTGGCGTTCCACGTTCTTGCTGCAGAAGGTGGTGCAAAGCGTCGCGAAGTTCCGGCCCTGCCAGAACTTCTTCACGGCTTGCAGCCTCAGGCCGCGCCGGGAGTTCCGTGGAAGACCCTGGTTCACCTTCCCCCGAATTGGCAGTGGTTGAACGACTTGCCCATTTCCTAGGGTTTGATTCCCCATTCTTTTCAAACATCGTTCTTTTCAAAATTGGCCGTTTTCTTTGGGTTTCTTGTGGGTTTTAGAAAGAAGGATCCCTGGGTTCAGAATGGAGCGGGTACCCCTAGACATTTGGCTTCACAAGGCACCGGGGTTCACATGGGTAAGCCACCACTCCAAACCAACTAATTTTTGGAGCCCGGTCTGGAGGTGTTCCGGGGTCCTCAAACCACCAATCAGAACCAAGCGCTTAGCTGATACAACGTAGTGCTATTTGCCGAACCACCTTGAAAGGGAAGCAACTGTTCCACAAGCACGAATGGAATCAGGGGGTGCCATTGTTGGTTGTTTGTGTCTAAGGGGAACCCTCAACCGCCTCAACCCCCGCCGCCAAACCAAACAGAACCGAAAGACAAACAAAACCGTTCCAACAAAATCAGGAAACAAACAGAAACCCTTACCCCCCCCCAAACCAAACCAAACCTAAATAACAAAAAGAGAAGCAAAATCAACAACAGCAACAAACAACATGAAACAATCCCCCCTGTCCCCCCCAAAAAAGAAGAAGAAGAAGAGCAACTTATCGCCATGAAACAATCCCCCCTCCCCCCCAAAAAAAAACAGGAAGAGCAACAAACTACCATGAAACAACGGCGGGAACCCGCCAGTTGCAACTGGGCAGCTGAGAGCAGCTGGATCCGCCCCAGCCGAAGATCAGGACGCAGGGCTTCGATTCGCTCGCTTCGCCCAAGTCTGACTCCACCTGCTAGGGGGAGGCTGGCGAGGGGGAGGCTGCTGAGGCTTTCAAACAAAGACCCAGACCTCTCCTAGTCCTCCAGTAGAGAGGTTAAAATAAGGGTACCTTTTTTCTGTAGTCTATTCTAGTAGGGGAACCCCCCCACAAAAAAGAAACGGTAAAAGGGCACCTAGTCTCCATTGGACACCCTAGGGGGTGTTTGGGGGTCTCAAAATCTGGTTCTTTGAGGGCCCATACATCGGAAGCTGATCCGATTTGGGCCAGCCTCTGTAGCCATGGTCCTTTTGGGGCCCTTGGAATATTGATCAACCCCCAATTGAAGGGTCCTCTTTTTATTTTCCTCTTTTATGCCAGCTCAAATCCCAAACCAATCCAAACCACCAACCAACAAAAATCCCGAAATTTCCCCGAACAAAAACATAAAAACATACCACCAACCAACAGGGGTCCCTAAAAAAAAAACATTGGGAGTCTCCGGGCCTTCCCTACATCCGGGGAGACGCCCCACGCGAAGAGCAACTCAGCAGCTCGCTCGTGGCCGGCACCTAAAGCCTCCAGCAAGGCCGAGATCGCTGGCCTCGGACAAGCTGGGTGGATGCGGGAAAAAATCCGCAGCGAACCCTTTTGGCTCCCTTTTTGATTCCTCCTTTTTGGTTTCCCCGGTTGGTTTCCCCCTTTTGGTTCCCCTTTTTGGCTCCGCCCCTTTTGGTTTCACCTTTTTGGTTACCCTTTTTGGTTTCTCCTTTTGGTTTCACCTTTTGGTCTCCCTTGGGAAACTCCACAATTAGTGTTGCTATTACTTCCACTTTTGGTCTCAATCCTTTGGGAAATTCAAACACTATGGTTGGTTTCCCTTTGGGAACATTGAGCAATATATTTCTATTTGGGTGTTTCTCAACATAATTCCCTAGACTGGCAAAGGTATTCTTTTGGCTTCCTTTAACTGCCAAGCACAAGGGGGTCCGAAACACATTTGCGAAAGGATCAATGAACCATATCTACTCATGTGGAGTCTGGCGCATAAATTCCAACCACAAACCATGGCATACCATGACAACAAGCAGGGCTTTCCTTGTTTACTTGCACTATGGAGGGAATGCACCATACATGAAGTAGCCTTTTGGCCGGCAGAAAAAAGGAAACCGAAAGGAAACAAACCAGTTATAGGGTCCCACGTTTTGAGAAACATCCACTTTGCTGATCTGGCTGTGAGTTTCAATCAGGGACTCGTTGGTGGACGTCATTTAGATTTAGGGATTCATGTCCACCAAACGCTTCGGAGGTGGTGCCTTTTGCTTGAAAACAGCCTCTTCTTCTTCACGGGGATGGCTCTGGAAACTTTAAATTGCTCGTCTGAGCCCCCTATTTAAAGTCGATGATTCTACTCTCACCTCAAGCAAAGGAGTCTTGTGACTACAGCCGCCCAAAATCAAGGACCCCCCAAAAAACAAACAAACAAACAACAAAACAAAAAAATGGGCTCCGTTGAAGAAGACGAAGACTATGAAGGTGACCACCTTCTGGCTTGCCATAAACTCCGGCAAAGGAGAGAGTCCATGTCAAAACCTGGTACTAATGTGAGCTACGGCAGTTGTTTGCTACACGGTTGATTGCTCGGGTGTTCCCACCTCGTTCTGCAACCCTCCAGCCGTCTGAACTCATTGACCCCATCTCAATTGTCTAATTATATTTAATATGTCATAGCCCTACTTCGTTTGGGGCTCGCCCCAACCTCGTGCTCCACCTAATTCAGTATGTTACCCCAAACACGTATCCGCCCGGCCTTTAATGCAGTCGTCTGCAAATAAAAGCAAACAATCAACAAGGCGGGCATGCGCCGGTTTATGGCTGCTATGCGTGACGGCTGTGGGTCAAAAATAGGTACGCAACATGGCTTGCCCTGGTAAATGGAAACATGGACTGAAACCTGCGGTCCAATTTCTGGTGGTTTAATTTTGACCCATGCCCACTTGTTGTTTTCGTGGCTCACTCGAGGCTCAAATTCGTTCGACTCAAACTTGGCGCCCTGCTTCTCCCAGCCGCCATCCACCGCAGACTGCACGTCCTCCCACGAAAACTCTCCTCGCACTGCCGACGTGCAACAGCGTTGCGCCCAGTGCTTGTGCCCGCTGGTGCCTGAAAGTGTGCCTGTTGGATTGGGTCCAAGCCCGGAGCCGGCTTCCTCGACTACCAGTATTTGTATCAGTTGCACATGCTCATGCGAGTCATTAGTAAAACCTGGTATTCAGGTGGTCTACCCAAATCCATGCAAAGGACATAAAGGGCGACCAAGCGCGGCCGCACCGGTATTCAGGTGGTTTACCAAATCCATGCAAAGGACATAAAGGGCGAGCAAGCGCGGACGAAGGATTTATGGATGGGATTGTGCCTTACTACACTGCATCTACCCTGGATTTGGCCATGGGTCAAAATCCCGTACCCCCAGTGAACATCCCATTCCCGCTAAAATAGACTAAAATGGGTGGTGCACCTGCCCCAAAATGCTTCCATTGGTTTTGACCCACAGCCATTTGATCGTGACTCATTCAGTTTCCTGGCTGTTTCCTTTGGCTTTTTTTGACTCATCGTCTCTCGCGTTTTCGTCGACTCGACAAGCAGATCGAGTCCTTTGGCGATCCGCGCCGGAGCTTCCATCGCGGACGGAAGCGCAAAGCAACGCGAAGAAAGGGCGTCAAAAATCAGAACCTTAGTTGGACCATGTGCCAATTTCTCAACCTGAAACCCTGAAGAAACCCACTGAAAACCAGATTGATAACCTAATGAATATGCATAAAATTGAAGACTTGTCTCTGCAACATGTACGCCCATGTCATGAACAAGCAACTCCAGTAGTGACCCTGGTAGAAAAGGAAAACCCTCTTTGGGATTGGCCATTGTCAAAGGAGAATCTTCCAAAGAAGAACATGAACAAAGGTACCGCTGTGCCACTGAACAACTGAACAACTCACACAGAACATATGCAAAATCCAGAAACTGGCTCGACGTATCTGCAAACATGACAATAACTCCAAACCATCGAAAACCTGTAATCAACGATTCCAAAGTACAGGACCTACAACATGGTCGGCTTGGTTTTTCCCGTGATTCCATGGGCGGATGTCGATGTCCTTGAGTACAAAAGCCGCTGTGCCCTCAAATCTCCTCAAACCTCCAAGCTATCTACCGGCCGTTTTGTTGGAGTCAAAACTTTCAATCCAGGGCAGAACCAGTTTTAGACGACCACCTCTCTTTTCTGCGGCGCGCGACTTGTGAGCCACCGTCCATATCCATTGCGGCCCCAGTTGGAAGTTGGTGAGGAACCAGTGTTCCCTGTTCCGCTTCATGCCTTCCCATGCTGGATGTTGAGATCTTCCTGATAGCTTCGCTCACACGTTCATTGATTGCCTCATTCGGGTGGGGTGGCACGAAAGACCATGAACTCAAGTGAGACAATCCTAACCAAAGCCGTGCCAACCCGCTCGGTTTTCTCACTTCCTGAGTGGATTGGTCAACAAAGCAAGTCCAAACTTTTCATTTACCATCAAAATGGCAACCAAATCCCAAAAGTGACGACTAAGTCCAGGAACGGAACTCATTGGATGATATGAGCCACCCAAAGCCTGGGGCTTTCCAAAAAAGCTACCGCTCCAACGCCGACGGGAACTCAGTGTTTTCTCCACGTCTCTCCAAACGAAAGCATTCTGCAAGCCAACCAAAAGCTGGGGCTTTCCAAAAAAGCTACCGCTCCAACGCCGACGGGAGCTCAGGCAGTGAATTTTATCCACGTCTCTCCAAACGAAAGCGTTATATAAGCCACCCAAAGGCCGGGGCTTTCACAAAAAAAAACACTCCCTCAGACAAACATGGAAGCTCCCAGGCCTCCGTAAATGGACCCAAGTCTTCCAACGAGGTCCTGGGAGCTTCCATCTTAGTCTGGGGAAGGGTTTACTCATATTTCCCCCGCGGAACCGCGACACCGCTGGAACGGCAAAATTACCCAAAGCATTGTATAAGCCATGGCCAAAGCCTGGGGCTTTCACAACAAAAGTACCGCGAATATTTCTCCGAAGGAAAACGCCGTCCGAACGGAGACATCCTAGGTCCTCCAGTAGAGAGGTTAGAATAAGGGAACCCACTCTTTTCGGTTTTGTCTATTTTAGTAGGGGGTTTAAACCCCTCCCCCAAAAAAGAAACGGCAAAAGTTGGCACCACCGGGGGACCTAGCATCGAAATCGAACTCGCTTCAGAACTCGGCCTCCGCCTTGTACTTGCCGCCCAAGGCTTCGGCCACCTCCTGTGGGCTGCGCCGGACCCCGCCTGAGGAGTGGGCTTCGTTTGTCTTCCTGGGATGGTAGGAGCACCTGGGTGCTCTGCTTGCATTTGGGCCCTCCAAAAACCGCCTCCAGACTTTCCTTGGATTTGGGGGGGTCTGGTTTAAGGGGAAAAATGATGGTTGGCCTGCGGTTCCCTTTCAAAAACGATAAGCATGTGGTACACCAGACAAAGACAGACTCATTTGCTTGGTGGTTTCAAAGGAAAACATCAAGCGCCAGTTTTTTGGGCGGGGGTAATCCCAAAACAAGACACACCCAAATAGGTGTCGCTCAGAATCGCTCCGACCGAAACAATTGTGTTTCATACTGAGGCAACCTTAAAACTGCAAAGAATCCGAGTCACCGGAAATATCGCTCCCCTTGCAGCTCTAATGCCTTCACTTGGTTGCAGTGACGAGTTCAAAAGCAAAAGCGGCCCAACCAAAGTCTGACTTGGCCTAGTTTTGCATGACTCCTTCCTAACACGACACGGCTTAAGCCAACCGTTGCCGGGGAGGGGCTTTGGCGGGTGGGGAACCGGCGTTCTTCACCCCAACCCGCGTATTCAGCATATAAGCCGCACTCTAGAAAGGGTTGGAAGAATAGGCCCCTAAGCGAACACAAACCCCAGCAGAAGTTCAGCTCTTCTTCGCCTTTAGCAACTGTCGATGGACCAAGTGGATGAACGCCTATGGATATTGGTTGATACATCATCTACCAACTGGTGCAAAGCGGATCTTATCCATCCACGGTGCCGAAAACTGCCAGATTTCGTAGTGACTGGCTTCCCTTTATGGGCTGCCCATGGCTCTGTCATACCTGGGTTGTTTCTCACTTCTTAAGTGGATTGGCCAGAACAAGTTGAGCTTTTGTTTACGACTAAAATGGTCTTCCCAAACAGGATAAAGTCCAGAAACTCTGGAACTGAGTTATTACGAGTGGGGCTCGTTCCACCAAGTTATTACGAGTGGGGCTCGTTCCACCAAGTCTAATCATGAGTGCAAACTGGTGGCAATCATGTAGCCCTCTTGAGCACACAAACCTTCAAGTCTATGGAACCTATCTTCTGGCACGACTGCGGTCCGCCTGTTCGACTGGCGAAGAAGCAGGCAACATGTCACCGCTCGGAAAGGCCCTAGCTTCCGTATTCAGACTTAGACGCCCTGACTGTTGTGTGCTTAGGACACATGAATCATGAAGAAAACCCAAAAGGCCCAGAAGGACGATGTAACACCGGTTGGTCACGTCTGGCAGTGTGAGGTCACATGTGCGGATTTGGACCTGTCTAGGTGCTTGGCTGTGCATTCAGAAACTGTTACGGGTTCCGCCCACGTCCAGAAGGGAACCATTCAGATGGATCTTTTCAAGGCAAGGTAATTTTGGGACTACGAAGCTGCACTTCGACATGTTAGGCTGTCCGTTTTCTGATTCCCTGCTACGCTCAGTTTTAGTGGGTTGAAGGGAAACCCAACCACCAACCGACTAAAAACAACTAAAAGCACATGGAACCAGTTGCCTGGAAACTACCGAGGGATGGTGATTTTTCTCTTCTGGGACTCAAAGGGGAGGCCACTTCGGGGTTTTGCCAAGTCGAATTTCGCAGTTCCGTATGGCCATGAATTCGCCCGGGTCCCGTTGCACCAAATGGAAGGGAGTCCAGTGTGACAATCCAAAGGGACTCTGTGCGAAACAGGTGGTTCAATGCCAGTCAATACGGATCAATGCAGATTGATGTGGCTCAGTATGGGTCAGCGCCCAGCGCGGGACAAAGGGATAAGTTGTAGGAAGAAGCTTGCATGCAAATAATTTGTTTTGCTGAAGAAGCAACACTTGAACTTGGTTGAGGACGGTTTCCTGAAGTCATAGCCATACTATTTGCTATTGGCCCAAAAACCTATTCATTTCAGCAAATGGAAGCAAGGAGAAGGACAAATAAAGCAAAGGGCAACTCCTTTCAAACTGGCCACGTTGATGCTTGCGAACCCAAAAGAAGCCCAAAGAACCCTTGCTCTAGGGTTTGCCTTGCCCCTTTCACTGGCCCGAACAACAAGTCGTGTTAAAAGTCAACTCAACAGACATAAGAGTGCCTTTTGCACGCGCAAAAGAGAAAAACACCACTCGTTCTGCCAAGTGATGCCGCCAAATGGCATGCACGCCGTGCGCTCTAGTTCTGCTTCTTGGTTGATGTGCCGACCCCTCAAACAGTTTAATTTGTTGTGGGTTTAAGGGAGAGTCCAACATGTTTCAACCCAAAAGTTAAAGTCCAAAGATCCGACCAACTTGGCTGCTGTTGACCCCACTGCGAAAAGTTTAACTTTTTGGGAGAACACACCTTTATTTCCCAACAGTTAAAGTCCAACGATCCAACCAAATTGCCTTTAACAGAGGCTTGGCGCGGTGCCCAACAAGAAGCTGAAAAATAGACGCGCCTTGGTCAGCGCCAAAGCGTAGCTCCAGCACTCGCCGGTGCAAGGGGTCCTGCCGCACCGGCTTCGAGGTCGACCCATGTAGCTCGCGCGAAAATCTGAATGCGCCTCATCAGATTTCGGACCTTCCATACTGTGGATGGGCGAAATCCTGCACCACTTTGAAACCATGGAATTTTGTTGATATTTACAGGGGACTCGTCATTCCAGAATTTCTTACGTGGTGCGAAATGGTTTCCGTCCATCCACAGTAGGGGGAAAGGGCAGCCCCGAGCCGTGCCTTTTCGGCGAGCATGTTGATTTGCTCTTGATTGCTGGAACCAGTGTGCACTTGGTTTGCCTGCTCGCCTGAGGCGGTCCTGTCGGGATGTATATATATATATACATATATACACATCAGTTTGTGATTAAAAGCGGACCTTTCTCATGGGATCGGAATTGGTGGCTTGAAGAATATGCGAACGGCTCTAGGCAACATAATTGATGGAAGTGCCAGGCCGCGTGCTGGAAGAAGACATATGCCTGCATGCGCTTTGAAGTGTCCGTAACCCTGCGTAGGATGACTCACCTTTCTCCTGTCCTGGGAGCCCAAGATCTCAAATTGTTGAGGCCTTTGGTGGTCAAAGACCTCCATGTTTCGGGTCTTGGTCTCCTAGGGTTGGCTGTTTCTGCCTTCCGGTTGCAGCGACGTTGCAGCTTGAGTAAAATACCACAGGCTGGCCTGGTGCGTGCAGGTGCCTTGGCAGTGGGCGGTGTACAGTAATTTACGCGTGCATGCTCTTTCCGCTCGGGTTTTGAGCTGGGTAGCACCCTTGAGAAGCTCTCTTGAGTGCCGATGGCTTCATTGAGATCGTACCCGCTTTCTGGACCACTAGCCCTCACGGAATTCACGCCGGTTGCCTTCAGGGCTCCCGGGTTTTCTTGACCTACGGCGGTTCGCGCCGCCTAGAGTATCCAAAGCAATCCGTGTATTCTGCGTGTCCGCCTTGACCATGCCAGCTCAGACTTTCTGAAACTGCTGGCGTGATTGCTTCTCTGGGCTGCCCTCAGGTCCCCTGCTAAACGTTTAACTTTTTAAATGGAAATCCCCACTAAACCCTACAAAGCTAAAAAGCTAAGGAACCGGATGGCTGGGAGCCACCAATTGTGTTGTGCTCTTTCTCGGAACTGCCACATGCGCTCAATTTTGTGTTTCACCAGCCATGTGATGTCGTTCGACTTGCCACCACTCTTGAGTGCGGTGAATGCTTGATTTGTGTGCCTCCTTCGCTCCATAGGTTTTCGCCGAGGTGTCACCTTTTGACTGGACGGGGGGAGTCTACGTGTCTCGTCAACACCTTCACAGTGGTAATTCGCGTTCGCAGGCTCCGCTTTTTGGAGAACCCAAAGGAGACCGTTTATGAAGGCACTATGTGTCCAAACATGACTCACGCCCAAAGAGCAAGGAAAAACACAAGGTTAAGCTGTTGGAGTCTTGACTATGCTATATATGGACCAAACCAAGGAACCTTCGTCTCACTTTCTGAGTGGATTGGCCAAACAAAAGGATCCGAACTAATTGATTGAACTATCCTGTTCCCAACAAGTGACTCAAGCCCATGAACTTCAGAAGTGAGTCGTATATTAACTAGGTCCTCTAGTAGAGAGGTTAGAACAAGGGTACCAACTTGTTTCTGTAGTCTATTTTAGTAGGGGAACCGAATCTCCCCCAAAAACGAATCGGTAAAAGGGCACTGCGGGACCTAGTTAAAGCATGTGACCAAACATGACCATGGCTTCGCCTTGAATCGAGCCCTTTCGCCACTGGATCACTGGGAACAATCGCCAAGAGGAGCGCATGAGTACCCCCCCCCCACCCCCCGCCGCACCAATTTGGGCACCTGAAGCACTCGCCTAAGTTTGTTCCCTGGTGTACTCAAAACCAAAAAAAACAGTGTTTTCAAACAAAGCCAGACTCGAATCTGACAACGGAAACCGTTTTTGCTTTGTTGCCTTTCACGCTTAAACAACACAAACATTTGCTGCCGAAGGCCTTTTACTTGCCAGATTGAAGCGCACAACTGAAACCGTGATATTGAGTAACATTCATCTGATTCACAAACCGGAAACAAGGAATCCCTGAGTAAGAGACCTTCATCATGGGTTTCGCTGGTTTTACCCCACAATTTGGCCAGTGCTTCGTGTCCTTCAGGTTTCCCTTGCATCCATGAAAACGGATCGCCATTTCCTCCATTTGCTTGAGCCTGGGGAAAATCAATAAATCTATATATATATATCCGGTTGTGCTTGATGCCCTTTCAAACCAAGCAAAACCAATAAAACATATTCATTTCAGCAAATGGAAGTCCTCAAGGCACTTTCCGGTTTCTGAATGGTTGATGAAACTCACAGGTCTCAACCCATTTAGCCTCTGGGAGGATCTCTCCTTTCAGCAAACGGAATATTTTGAGAGACCCTCCCCCCCATCCTTTGTTTGAGCGACCGACACGGTGGGTCCTTGACGGCACCGAAGGACTTCAGAGCTGCCTCGCGCACCTGACCAACCCGACCCAAAAAGGTGGTTTTGGGTGTGTCAAACGCACTTCCGATCGAGTGGATTGGTCAAGTTGCCGCCAAAATGGTCCAAACCAAAAAAGTGACTGAAGTCCAGGAACTCAGGAAGTGGGCAAAACGGGCCGGGCTTGCTTTGGAGGTGCTTTGCGGCACTTGTGCTGCTCGAGAGAGAGAGAGAGAAAAAGGCTCCGCTGACAATGGGGAGAGTTGAGCACGGGTTAGCTGGCCAAAAAGCAGGCCTGCCTCGTGCAAGAGAAAGCGAAGGCAGGAGAAAACAAATATGAAAGAGAAAAGGAAAGAAAAGAGAAAGAGTGCGAAGAAGAGAAGATAGATGACAGAGAAAGAGAAAAGAAAGAGGCGAGAAACCGAAAGAGAGCGGAGAAGGAGAGGAACTGAGAGAAACAAATAAACGGAGGGAGACACAGAAAGAGAGAGAGAAAAACAGGAAGAGCAAGAGAGAGAGGGAGAGCAAGATAAGTATAGTTATCATATGTCTGAAGCTTCCGCCAATCGGCTGCGCCGGCCCTACTGGCAGGGGAACCTTGCCTTAAAATCAACATTCAATTACTGCAAGAGTTGGAATTGAATCGTCGAGTCTCAGTGTGGTCCTAGTCGTAGTTGAAAGATCCTTGGTTCCCGTTCTAGGTTTGGTCTTGGTCTAAATATACAATGAGAAGTAAAGAAGGGACGTTATAGAGAAATTTATAAATGAAATTAAATTACCATAATAAACAGAATTAGAGTTAAATCGTCTGGTCCTAGTTTGTCCTAGCCCTACTTGAGAGTTCCGTAATTCTAGTCTTATTCTGGTCCCAGTCCTAGTTGAAAAACTCCTGGTTCTGCTAGATGGGCAAACCATGTTCTGGAGAGGAAAAAAGGTGGGTCCCTTGCAGGGGGGAGGAGAGATATTGCCAAGGGGCACCTCTATGATCTACATACTTGGTGTGACATTCCATACTTTTCAGACTAGATCACAGGGGCGCCTGTTGCCATGTGTATATATATATATATACACATATGAATAAGTAAATGCTTTATAAGCATGTGTATATATATATATAGGTATGTATGTGTGTAGACACATATGCACACATGTGTGTATATATATAATACGGTATATATACATATGTGCACTTCACACATGTACTACATTGTGAAGGGCACTCTAAGAATGTATAACATGCGAACAAACCACCTCCTGAGTATTTTGAAACTTTTCTCAAGGCAAGCTGGCCTCCTCCTCAGTGATCCAGTCCTGGCAAGGCACATGTGACACTCAAAGGGCTTGGTGATAGTGACCTCAATGGACATCCTTGCAAGAATCAAACTCAAAGGATGCAAAAAAAAAACATGAATGAAACAACGCCTGACAATGATAAAGACATGATTTTTTGTCTTACATGCTCATTATTTTGAGTAAACAATATGGGTTGAAAAAACAACCCCGTGGACAACCCTTATATCCTTATGCCCTGGTATCGGTTTGTCTATCTTACTTGCTCATGTTTGTTTGAACAATATGTACCCAGTTGCCCGGTGACCCCTTTGATAGACTATAATTGGAGCCTGCTTTGGGGTTGGCATGTGTCTGGTGGGGCTTCTCCACCGAACAACAAGGCAAAACGAATTGGCGCCGAAGAAGTGGATATTTGTGGATTGCTGTCAGAAGAAACATAGGAACAACACATCATTGTTCCCAGTGGATGCCAGGCGTTTCGCCACTATAGATAAGCCTTCACCAAGTTCCTGCTGGTTTTTAAAGGATGGCAGGCCCTTGGTTACCCAGTATACAGGGACATTTCATCACTGGGACAACGTATGATAATAACACATCGAGTGTGAATAGTGCTTCTTCTCCCCAACAAGAACGTCGTACACGGCTTCGAGGTTGGTGCTGTTACCCGTTGTTTCTGGGCTGTCCTCAGATCCCCTGCTAAGAGCATCCCCTCAGAACCCCACCACTTAACTCTAAAAACCTTAAAACCGGATCTGGATGGCTGGGCACCACGGAGGGGTGGTGGTGGTGGTGGTGGTGGTGGTGGTGGTGGTGGTGGTGGCGGTGGTGATGCGATTGTAGCACTTGTGATGGATGGTAAGGGGGGCGCAGGGCGCTGGTGAAATATTGGCATGACTATTTTCACTTTGTTGCATGTTGGAGTCCTTCCGTCCAATATGACAAATTCTACATGTCTCAGCGACTGCTTAACATTAGCAAAGTGTTGGTATCCGACCCAACAACGTGTGGGTCTGTTTCTTTGTTTTAGGAACACTTGTTGGGATTGCGCTTAAAGGGAAACCTGCAGGGAAACCAAAGCCATTGTTTGGGTATTTTAAGACACATGTTCGGTTCCCGCTCTCTGATCTTCCTCGAAGAGTGTGCCGTATGGAACCCTCGCCCTTGGGCTTGCTCTTGAGGTCTTCACCAGAAAAACAAAAACAACAAAAACACCCAACACCAATTTAGTTGGTATCGTGTCAGCCCTCTAAAAGAGGGATCGGTATTTACCATGGATAACCGCTGGGCTTTTACCAACTAACAGGAGCCTTGGTATTTGGAGGGGAACTAGAATAATTCACCAACCGAAAGAAAGGTACCGGTCCAGCACCACCCACTGCTTTCTGGATACTTGGGATTTTGGACATAGGACCTCATTTCGGGCAATGTCTCAGCCTGCCGGACCACGGTGTTACTATTTGCCCAGGAAGTTCGTCCAGGTTGCACTGAGCTTGCACCAGCCTGTTGCCTGAAAGACAAAGCCAGCGCGCTTCACGAGTTGTTTCTGTGTGTCTTTTTGGACACGCACCCTGTTGGGGCGCTGTTAAAGGGAAAAAGGAAGCCCGAAACCACCTTGGGGCCCGACGATTTTTCAGACACCCTTTTAATGTCCGCAGCTTGCACCTGGGTGATTCATGGTTCGCTGCACACTCGTGTCACAATACGTCACAATAAGGGGACTGGGACCAAAATGCTGGATTTCCTGTTGTTGCCCACTTTAAACCAACCTGACCAAAAATGAGACACAAACCCAAAATGGCAAAAACTCTGCTCCTGTTTTTTCACCAAGCTCAAAGGGCTTAAACAAACACGAGCCCAAAATTCGGCCTCCGGCATCGCACTCGCCGCCCCGACACGACGGGGCCTCTTGGCTCGCCGCCTTTCGTGCCGCGCGGCGCTCCTGGTCTTCAGATCCAAAAGGTTTGCTACCGGCCAAAAGTGACATTTTGTGGGGATATGGGCTTTAAGGGGGGATTGTTATGTTGTTTTTTGGGGGGTGAAGGAACCCCAAAATGGTTGGTTTTGCCTTTGGCCTCCCCGTAAGACTAGCCAAAAAAGGGGAGTCACCAAGCACAAACACCCATGCCTCAAATCCCTCTAAACTCCAAACATCTAAACCTCCAAGGGTATGGCGAACCCTGCCAGGAATTCACCACAGCTTGGACTCATGACGCTTCTCGCGGCTTAAAAACCTGCCCAACAAAAGAAGCCTTGTTTCAGGTCTAAGACCTGCCAATGGTGGTCCGGTTCAAAGGATATGATGATGCTTAGGGTGTTGCTTCGGCATGCTGCGGACTTCATGTGTCCTCCTTGCATGTTCCGCCCATTCGCCTGTGACATGTTGTTGCGGGGAATTTGGACGCAATCGTCCCCGGGGGCAGCATTAGAACACCGCTGGTCTTCGGCTATTCATCTGGGCAACTTACTGTAATTCCCAAACTGGAAATCAGAGAGCCCTCAGTAAAGGCTCCCCTCGTTTTGCCCTCTACATGTTCGCTCTCTCCGGAGCGATCAGGCTGTGTGCCTGGTCGTCAATGGATCTCTCAGGCAGCTTCTCGGGGCAGCAGCGCTTCATATGCTTCCTGGCAGGTCAAGAACTTGGGCTCTGAACTGGGACTCTTCAAAATCGGGGGTAAGGTACTGGGGTCGGGACCGCATCGGAAGGGTTTGGACCTCACAAAGCGAAAGGGGCCTTTTTGAGGGCCCGAGACCCTTAGTTTTTTGTTGTTTTGTTGAGTGTTGGAAAACAAATCAAAGTTTGAACCCATCTCAACAGCTTGGACTCGAGTATCTGTGACGATTGGGCGAACATGTTTTCGGTCATCCTGTTGACAAAAGAAACAGCAAAGCCGGAGTCTTGTATAGTTGTTTCTGGAGGTGACGCCTGGATCATGTAAGCAGAGTGAAAATTCTGGAGCAGTCGGACACCTGCTCAGGGTTAGAAGTAATGCTATGGCGTGCCCAAACACTATAGACCGTATTTTGGTTGGTGTTTGAGTAAGAGGAGTTTGAAAAGGAAAACACCCGGTCACCCAAATGGTATTTGGTGGCGCAGTACTTGACATGCCCTCGCTTTACGTGCTGGTTCAAAATTATGGTCTCTGCAACATTGAATTGGGGAACAAAGGTCCACACATGTGATGTTTATGCGTTTTGTTCGCAAGGGCAAACCAGAACTGGGTGCATATTGTTCTGTTTTGAACTCGGCACCCTTTTTGGCGTTGATTTCAAAGGAAACTTGAGCAAAAGGCAAATCGATCTTCTTTTGTAGCTATGGAATTGCCATTGATACCAAAGCGAGGCGATTCGGTCACTAGAGGACAAGTTGCAAGCGGGTGTGGAACATGTCTTTCCTCCATTTGCCTTTGTCTCTGGAAAACAAAAAACAGAAAAACAATAAACTATTTCAACAGGGGCCACTGGATTTCCCCTTCAAACGTTGATGTAATTAATGGTGGTTTCCATTGAAACGATCGCCAATTTTGGTGGTTCCAAAACAGGAAATGGAAGAAACCCTGCCAAAGCCAGGGACAAGCCCCGTGCTGAGGCCTTAAGGGTTCCACAGGGAAACCATACCAAATCCAGGAAAAACCTGGTGTCATTGAAACTGCATTTTGGTGGTTGCAAAAAAGGAAATGGAAGAAACCCTGGCGGTTTCCATTGAAACTGCAATTTTTTGGTAGTTGCAAAAAACGAAATGGAGGAAACCCTGTTTTCCCCTTTCCTTGGGCGTTTCGGTCACACTGACCCGGCCGATTTTTCACCGCGCCTCAGATCGCCCACTCGCAGCCCGCAGCCAGGGCATGACTCCGTCGACTCGGACTCGGCCTGCGGAAAAACGTTTTTGGGCTAGCCTAAGCGCGCGGTGCCCTTTGGTGGGGTGGTTTTGAAGGGAAACTATAAGGACAACCACTACTTTTTTTGGGGGTCCACTATTTGGAGACATACCCAAATTCAAAAGGGGGCTCATGGCTGAGCAAATAGGCCATTTTGTATGATACCAACGTGGTTGATGTCCATAGCTTCATTACGTGGGCGTTTGGTATCGTGGAAACTGGCCCTGAACCCAATTTCACTCGGGGGAGTGCCGCTTACTAAAGCAAACAGGAGCAAATTCAAGCCAGCCAGCAAGCACGCAAGCATGCAAAGCTTGACACACCCATATAGGGATTCCTCCTTGGAAGCAGGCACTTCCTTTTCCGCCGCATCCGCAGTTGTCAGCTGCACCCAAAGAAGGGCCTGGGCCAGTTTTGTGTGAAGCGAGCAGCTCAATGGGCATGCCCCCTACAACGCATAAGATGGTTCTGAAAAAGGGTATAGCTCTATAGATCTGTGAAGGGCAACCAAGCCTAAGCATGCAAGGGGGCAGCACCAATGCGAGGCTCGGGGAAAAAAAAACACGGGAAATTAGCACCCTGAACACTTTGCTCAAGCATGTCGAAGCCAGGTTTTCCTTTGAAGGACCCTCAGTCTTGCTATTCAAACCAATTTCCGCAGGATCCTTTCCCGCAAGCTGGCTCCATTCACATTGCCACGTTCTCCCAGGCCCCTGCCTACTGTTCGCTGTTCAACGCATCATGGTTGCGAACTTGTCGTCAATTCTGAGAGTCGGGACCCCGAGGCCAGCAATTCAAAGCTGCAAGACCGTCTCTGCCAGGCTTCAAAGAGACGTAAAGCGAGCCTACAGACAATTGACACAACTTGAGCCAGTCAAACACATCGCCAAGCACGCTGCTCTCCATCAATTGATGCAGGGAGCACCCTCGGCACAATCGCATACAAACACGAGTATATACATATGGGTTTCCCAGCTATCATGTACCATCAAGCAGGACTCTTCATGGATCTTCATAGACCTTGAAGAGAAATGGTTGTTTGGGAAACTACCAAAACATGTCTTGCTGTTGCAGCCCGCACCGAAAGTTCCAGGCAACAATGCAATGCAGAACTCTAGGGAGGCAGGACTCTTACACTTCAGCAGACAATGACGCAGCAGCCGTGTTTTGCCTCTCAGCTTGTCATTGGTTCGCCCATTCCACTTTGTGGATTTCAGGCATGCAGCTTGCATCCGGTTCTTCTGAAACATGCATCTTCTCGCAGAGATTGCAGGCTTGCCATACTGCATCACTTCTCCGAAACGCCGGCTCCACTTTGCACTTCATCGGGTGGGTTGTTTTTCTCCTCGATCGTCGGATTCGATGCGGTTCACACTGGCCCAGGATAGTTCTGGAGACTCATCTGCGACGACCACGAGGGCTCATAAGACTGTCCTTGGCTGGCGAGGATTTGCTATACCCTACCAGCACGGCAAACACTGAAGCCCAGAGCGTGTTTCCAAAGTAAGACCCATAAACAAACGTTGCGCTCCTTTTTTTGTGAGTATTGCCCGTTTAAAGTACTATCTTGCACAGGTTCACACAGAGCTTCTGGCGTTTGTAGCTTCCCTCCGAGTGGTGGTTTGGATTGGTGCATTTGGGCTCAAGGGTGATTTCCAATTCGCCCTCCATAAGAACCAGAGGTTCAAATTCCCGAACCCACCAATCCAAACCGCCAAGGGTTGGTTACCTGAGTTTTTCGCGACAATACTTGTGTCTTTGCATTTCTTCTTTGACCAGGTCCTCCAGAAGAGAGGTTAGAATAAGGGTTCCAGCTTTTTTCTGTAGTCTATTTTGGTACGGGAACCTTCCCTCAAAAAAGGGGTGAGAAAGGGCACTACTGGGGGACCTTGTTGAAGCATGTTGGCAGGGATTCCCAGGACTCCCGGGCTGCTGGGGGGGGTGGGGCGGGGGAAGGCAGCCGCGGACACCCACAGGTCCGGGCCCGTTTCTTTTCGGTAAATCCGTACAAAACTTGTGCGCGAGCCCCAAGAAAATGTGTCCCAAAAAGCCGCAGAGCGAACTCCACATACAAAACAAAACAACTTGAGGGCAGTGCTTCAAAAGAAATCTCCATCCCCTGGAACAAATAAAAAACATATTTCAATTATAGTGCTAGAATCAATTTTAACACCAAGAGGGGAAAAATACCACACATTCATTTCACCCAATGGAAGGCTTAGAAAGACTTGTCGAGGCTCCACCACCACCTGGCGGTCCGAGATGATGTACAGCTTCCCAGTCCGCCCCCCCCGCGTCTGCGGCACCTGGGCGCACAGCAAATAGCTCTCCCCGGGCTGAAGCTCCGCGTGCAGGATCACGGCGGCGCCTGGCGTGATGCTTGTGGCCCAACAGGGATCCGGATGCATTATACGCCTGAGCATTGCCTTGTAAATGGTGGCGTCCGTTTATGTTGGTGGAAAAAGCCATGTTTCAAAGGGGCAAAATGTATCTTTTGAGGAGCCCTGCCCAATCTCAGTGCTTCCAGGCCTGTCCACTACATGAAATCTGACCCAGGGGTGCTGGAAGACAATTTTGCTTCACTGGAACAGCGGCCATTTCTTTGGTGCGGTCCATGGCAACGTGGACAGCAGGGTACTAGTAGCCAAAATAAGAGGCTATTTCCAGTAAGCAAAAAAAACCGCTGCCTACGTCAGTGGGCCCAACTGTGGATGGAATTGATGAACCCCCAAATGTCGACCAAACCTGCCTGAGAGCTGAAAGTACCTCGGGTCAAGCGAGGGCACAAACGACGCAACTGAAAAGCTCCTTTCGGATGGCTCACTTCCTGGGTGGATTGGCCCGCAAATCTCTAAACTCAGTTGCTTTCTGCTCCCCTGCTAAAATTTTCAACCTTTACTGGTTTAATGGAAAACCCATCGGTTGGCAAAAAGTTAAAGTCCTAACATCCAGGCAACATGCGCCAAAATAAACTTCTTGTTTGCCACTACAGCGGTCTTCCCGAAACGTTTCAGAGGAGCTCGCAACCAACCCGTGCAAGGCCATGATGACAACTTTGGCCCCAAAAGTGGTTCGACTCGAGGTTCCTGAGTCTTTCTTAAACACCTACTTCAAACGGCCTGTCTGTAAAAACTCTACTTGGCTCACATTCCCTTGGCTCACAGAACATTTGGGATTCACTCCAAAAAAGGAGGACACCGGCCTCCATTTGCGGAGGCGTCCCCGGGAAGAAAACAATCAGCCACTGCAGATTGAACTCGATTCCCTTTGTCATTGGAGCTTGAACTTGATTCCCTTCAAAGCCAGCAGGGGATTATATGGGTGGGATTGACTCCAAAAAAGACACCCATACACCCACAAGAGGGTCCATTTCAATTGAGCATGGTCAAAACAGGATCCCTCTGCCAGGTTCCATGTTACATGGACGGGAGGGCAAACTCACTTGCCCAAAGGAGAGAAAAGGTTAACCTTTTGGGACCCCCACTAAACATGAACCAAAGATGGAAAACCGAAAGGGAAGGTCGATTCGCTGTGTTCCGCTGAGTAAATGGAGGCCTCCCTACACGACCAGAAGGGCTGCTTATTTATCCTTTGCCTGGTGAATGGGAAACAAAGGGGGGAGCGAATTCTGGGGAAGGTTCATGGATCCTCTTTGCTGTCTGAACCTCTTGACCCTTATGGCCTGTACATCTAGAAAACGGCTTGGATGCGCTTTTTGTGGATTTCACCTGTTCTTATTTTTAGTACTCTTTCAGTACTCTTTGAATATGCTGCAGGGGTGGATCGATCCAAAAAAATCGCATCCAACCCGTTTTCTGGATCCTCATGGGCTGAAACCAAAGTGGAAATTTCCAGGCAGAGTCCGATGTGACATACTCTCGCCTACCTGAAGGCACCTCTGGTGCTACTAAAGATGTCCCCTTCAAAGATCACCAGCTCTTCCAGGTCGAGAGGTTGGACTAAGGGTACCAACTCTTTTTTTTCTGCAGTCATAGGGGAACCCAAACCCCCCCCCCAAAAAAAAAAAAAAAAAAACGATAAAAGGGCACCTAGCTGGGGGACCAAGATCTCCTCCATTTGCTTAAGTCCCCTGGAAAAAAAAACGAGAACATATTTTCCAGTAGTGATAGATCTCCTCTAAAACCAGCAGGGAAACAAAAAAAACAAAAAAAAAAAAAAAAAACATGGAAGACCACCAGCTCTGTAGCCCGGCACGTCGACTTCAGGTCTCGGCGCTGATCCGCGTCGCTGGCGCGCAGGCGCACGCAGTAGGGCGCCGGGCGCGAGGGGTGGGCGCTGCTCAGCTCCAGGTGCGGCGCTTGACCTCCGGAGGCGGGTGACCCGCCCGGCGCCGAAGGGAAAACCCGAAAGGAGAACCTCCATTTGTTGAAGCCCACTGGAAAAAATGAACAACAATCCAGTAGTGATAGATTCCCTTTACCAAAAGGGGGAAAGAAAACATATTCTGAAGCATCTTTGGGGGGTCCCCTTACAGGGTACCCGTCAACATTCTCAAACAATCCTGTATCCTGGATATTGGCTCAAGCCGCTACCCATTGAAGGGAAGCCTTTCTTTACTTTCGGAGGGAGCATTCCCATACTCTGGATGGTTGCGAAATCCAGAAATCACACTATCGTTCAGAAACCCTGAAACCCTGACTTCTGCTGATTGCACTGTCAATACCAGGATACATGGTTTCCTATGTATTCTTTCAAAGCGCTGCGAAATAGATTTCGCCACCAGCCACTGTTGCTGTTACCCGATTTGCATGGAAACCAACTTGAAACAAACTTCTCTTGGTAATCTTCCTTTCAGCTGCCGTATGCATGCCAAAACAGCAGCGGTTTGGTAGCTGTTTCTGTCGCAGCTCCGCCCCGGCCAATCCCGCGGTTCCTTTTTGGGATGCACATCCCGTTTTGGTGTCCCGTCTAGGACATACAATATGCTTCTCAACTTTGGACCCTGAAAATGGCAACGGTTTGCTTGTGGCTTCCGTTTAAAGATCAAGCATCACAGGGTGTCCGAATCCCATGTTTTGCAGCACTCTACCAGCATTCTTTCGCAGAGGTACCCATGTATGTGGCTGTTCATATGGAGTTTCCTCATTTCTCTGTATGGGTTGATTCGCCATTTGTTCCTTTGCAAAACCCAGTTGTTTCTTGGGCGTTTGATGGTTAGCTGAAAATAATAATGTCGAAATGGGGAAGCTTCCTCTCCATTTGCTTAAGTCCCCTGGAAAATATAAAACAACTGCAGTAGTGATAGATTCTGTTTTTAAACCCAGGGAAAACACCACATATTATTAGCCACACGGAAGCTTCCCCAACCGTTACTTCCAAAACATCCCGCTGCGTCCCTTCTTTCATGATTCCCCGGACAAAAAACGGAAAAACAAAAGACAACCAAAAAAAAACGAACGACATGCAGAACTGGGGAAGCCTCCCTCGTTTTGTTTCGGAGGAAGCTTCCCCCTGGTGGTTCGATCCCTCGGTGTTTCGATCTCTCCGCCTCCATAGGAGGCCTGCAAGCGCACGCTGAAACGCCCCGGCTCCATGAGCCGCACCTCTCAGGTGCGGCAAAAACCGAACGAGCCTCAACAATTCGCACCACGTAAGAAACCATGGTTGAAACCATAAGGTTTGTTGGTATTGACAGGGGACTCATCACTCTCGGGTTTCTTATATAGGTGGTGCGAAATGGATTTCGTCCATCCACAGTATTGCTTGTTGGTATTGCCAGGGTTTCTTGGGTGCAGGATTTTGTCCATCAGGCACAGTGCTTGTTCCCCAAGAGGAGTGAGTCCCCTGGCAACTGTGAGAATTTATTGAGCCCGCCAATCTTGGTTGACGTTGGAAGGGGAGCAACGATCTAAATTCTAGCAGTTCGGTGGGGATTTCAACCACTAAACCACAAGAAGCAAAATGTAAAATGTTTCCCAACAACAACCATGAAAGGGGGGAAAGCACGGGGGTTACGAAAAGTGGGTGTTCCTTGAAAATGAAACACTTGTGCAGAGTTCCGAAAAACCGACATGGAGGAAACCCTGAAGCACCCTGACGTCATGTTGGGTTTGAGAATTGGAATTAAGATGCTAGCTAAGGTTGTCCTAAGGAAGCTTTGTTTGCTTGTTTGTTTGTTTGCAAGTCGCTGTTGGAAACTGACGGCTGTGTCAGTGTCCAATAAGTTGTTTTATAATGTTTTGTTGAATTTCATATTGGGGAAATCATTCTTCAAATGATATGAGCTTGAACACGTTCTGACCCTTGTTTTCGGAGTGCAGCTTGTTTTCAGACTATGCAGCATGAAATAAGCCATGACTTTCGCTCTAAGAATTGTCATCCGAATGACTTCTTTGAAAGGCAGTTCCCACAAAGAAAGCCAAGAGAGCACAGTTGAATCATGGTCACTCCCCACGTAAGAGAAGTAAACCCAACAAAACTGTCCTCAGATCCCCTGCCAACAGTTGAACTTTTAGCAAGGGGTAAATGCAAACCCAAGGTGCCAACCACTATACCAAGCCCAAAAAACCAACTCAAACCAACCAAAACCTGTCTGGACCTGAATATAACTGGGTTCCCAGCAGCCCCCCCCAAAAAAAAACAAAACACGGCCAGCCTAGAGGTTTTTTTCGCCTTCAAGACGCTCCAAACGCGCGCGCCTGGAGCTCGATGCGCCTTCCCAGCTGCAGGCTATGCACCGAGAGCTTCAAGGGATGCGCTAACGCGCCCTCCACGAAGGGGTGGGGCTGCGGCGCGAGGCTCACGGGACCTCAGCGCCGAGCTGCCGAGCGAGCGCCGAGCTGCCGAGCACCCGCGCAAAACTTCCGCGCGATTGTGGCGGGTGCGCGGTTTCGTGGTTTTGCGCGGGTCGGGTTGCTTCGAACTTCGCACCGTCGCACCTCCCCCCCCCCCGGTCTTCGTCTTCGTGTTTGCATTCTTTTTTTGCGGGGGCTTCACAAACTTGGTGAGTGGACTGGCGGCGCAAAACAAAGGAACCAAACGTTTGGTTTGCCACTAAAATAGAAGTTTAAAGTCCATGAACCTTATAGGCGGTGTTTCGGTTAAGGGAAGCGGATGCGAATAATCGCAGATTCTGCGCCAAGGTTTTCTGATAGGCGGGTGGAATTGGGGATGCCCAGAAAATGAGATGTGTCACCTTTTCGGGAAGGTTCAAGTCGAAGTCGGTCAATGAAAGGAAACCAAAAGATGACCAGCCATGCGTTGAACACGGTGTGTTTCCAGGAAAGCCAACCTGACACCGGAAGGGGTCCTTAGTTTCAGCGAGAATCCGAACTTGAAAAGCAACAAGCATACTGAATTACGACAGGCATACATTCTACTCTCCAAGAATCTTGGGCACTCAACAAGGCTGATTTGCCTTCAATGCAGATCCAAATCCTCCCATGAAGGGTCCAATGAATATTAGGGCTTGCAATATCTGCGGAAATTCTGCAGCATGACAAGCAGGAATCGATCCCATATGGTCGATCAATCACGATGGCTTCTGTTTGGCAGAGATGATACACTCCCAAATATCCTAGCAAAATCACCAAACCGGCACATGGGCTTTGATCAATTTGTTGCACTAGCCCAAAGCCGAACTGAGTCATCAAGAATCACGCGCGTCTGGTGTGTTGTGGGCTGATACATGTATGTCTTGTTCATCTTTCTCGCCGGGGCTTTGTGAGAGTGAGCTTGTCTCTTAAATTCATTGTTAATTAAGTCCCTCAAAAGGAGCTCGATCCACCAAAACGTAAAGCCCAAACGGGTGAAAGTCGACTCGTGGTTCCATGGTTCGAAAGCTTTGCACGGGCCTTACCACACTTCCGATCGAGTGGATTGGCCAAACACAGTCCCAAACTCTGTTTGTTTGCCGCTCAAATAGTCCAACTCCAAAAAGTGACTCAAGCCCGAAACGGAACTCAGCAAGTGAGTGGGTCAGCTATGACAACATTGACCTAAAATAGGGCTCAACCCCAAAAACTGACTCAAGTGCTTTCACGGAACTCAAGAAGTGAGTAAGCCTTTCGAAGCCGCGCGACCTAAAAATAGGGCGGAGGCGCCCCAAAAAGTGACTCACGCTCTGTGTGCCAGGGGGCTAGAGGAGTGCCAGGAGAGCCGGTAGGGGCTGCAAACCTTGAGGTTTCAACCAATGGCCCAACAAAAGTAACCAAAGTTGCTAGTCTTTTCATGGGGCACAGACCGGCTTTGGTTTCCTCTGTGGTTTTCCTTTAAACCCGCTCAAAACAAGGGTAGTAACTCCAAACAAGGACGAGCAACCCACAAACCACGAACATGGTCTTCCCAAAAAGCTTAAAGTCCAGGAACTCAGGAGGTGAGGCCATAATGAAAACCTGGCATGAAGGATTCAATAGCTAGGATATACTGGGATGTCTGTTTTGAGATCCCCTGAAAGAAGAGCTTTGAGTGGGTAAAATGAAGCTCAACCACAAAACCATGAATCCTGAAAACCTAAAAACCTAAAAGGATGGTTGGGAACCGCCAAGTATAGTGGTGGTCCGGACATGGGGTGATATCACTTGAGTCATTATCAAACCCAATCGGCATTAAAACGGTCTACCAAGAACCATGCAAGGAATTAAACAGCCGGCGAAAGCATCCCTAAGCTTCATCTACCCGTGTGGCTCAGCTGGGTTGTTGATTTGATCCCTTACATGCTTGTGTGTTGAGGATATGTCAATCCCTCTCAATCCCCTCGTTCCTAAATCATTATTTTTAACCATTCTGAACAACTTTATATGACTCCAACGCCTGATTAAGATCTGGACAAGTTTTCGGGCTGATACATAATGGCGAGCTTGGTTTCTCCCCCAGTGAGCTCGGCATAAAATCGTGAAACGAATTCTTCTGTTCAGAGAAACGACTCATTTCGTGCTGCGATTGCAACGAACTTGATGTTGGATTCTGTTCTAGCTATCATCCTTCTTTTCCAAACCCAGCCCATTTCCCTGGGTCGGGGTGGCTTCTTTGAAAGAAGGGCCCTTGGAAGTTCAAGCAGGCTTGCCACAAAACAAGCACAGACCTTGCCGCGTTCTCTGTGCGTTTTCCCGAACAGCAACAGCAACACCAATCCCAGGTCTGGGGGAGCAGTTTCAAGCTTTTTGTGTTCTTCTTCCAGGTCAACCAACCCATAAGTGGGGACACAAATTCTAGGGGTTGATTCCCCATTCTTTTCAACCATCGTTCTTTCCAGAAACCGCCCATTTTCCCTGGGTTTCCGGAAGTTTTCTAGAAAGAAGGATCCCTGGAAAGAATGGGGAAGGTACCCCTAGACAAATGTGTCGTTTCAACCCCATATGACGGAAGGAGGCCCTGTTGCAGAACCCCAGTTGAGTTGGGGAGATGGGGTGTCCAATTCCAAGTGGTTGGATTCAGACCAGGACAGGTTCATTTGAGGGAACAGGACCCAATTCCTTTTGGTGGTTGGATTCAAACCAGGACAGGTACTTGGATCCGGGGTCAATATTACCAAAGCACAGCCAGACCCATGCTTGGAGCTTACCCTGAACTAGCCTAGCTCCGAAGCAAGGCCTTCCAATCAGCCCCGAACTTCTGGTTCGCCAACCAGTTTTTGGCGAGGGAACCATTTGCTATGAAAAAACAAGAACACCTTTTGGGACCAGTGGGAGAGCCACCAGGGAGAAAGGGATTGGGGGTTCTAGTTCTTATAGTCGGGACCTGTTTTGAAATCCTGAAAAAAGCGGCAAGTACCTCCACCAGTGTCCCACACAAGGGGATATACTGATATACTTTTGGCTCCCCAAATGGGCAGTTCCCCCGGGAACCGAAATGGACGGGTTCCGGAACGAAGGCCTAGTTCAAGGTTGCTGCAAAACAAACCCCCCAAAGCCCGAAAGCCCGATAGCTATCAAGATACCGGGAGTTTCCGTTTCCCGTAGCTTAAAATCATTGGGGGGTGGTGTCAAACCTAGGCCGATTTGTTCAGACCCCGTGCTGTCAGTGAGGGAGTACCAAACATTGCATCTAATTTGACAACCCTAGCCCTGAGCATCAGAGTTCGGACTCTCCATTGCAGGGGGTCGAACGGTCCAACAAGACCTCCAGAGCCTTTTTGAGGGCCCGTTGAACCCTTGAGCCCGCAGAGGGCTGGTGGGTGTCCCCAGACGCCGCTTCCAGGCTTCCGCCGAAGCGCTCCGGCACGAAAGGTGGAGACGATGAGCACATAGGACCCTGGCCACTCAGACCCAAACGTCAAATCTGGGCGTTGCTTTTAGCTGTTGGCTTGCTCTCTGAGGTTTTAGCAATCGTTGGGAAGCGCCAACCGGATGGCTTTATCAATATAACTGTTGGCGCTTCCAAGCCATCCCGTTGCAGAACGTGATTTATATAGTGGTTTGTAGTTGGTTTAAGTAGTGGTATCCAGTATCTATTTAACCCGAGTAAGGACAGCCCAGGCCTTTTGGTGTTCTTATCATGCTCGGTTTCTGTATTCCATCATGTTTGGCGCTTTTATAACAATGTTTGTGTTTGTGTTTTGTTGGTTTTCCATGACTTTCTCTTTCAACTCGCCGGCTGTGTTACGAACCATCGAGATGTGACAAGCAACAAGTCTGGGTCTAAGTCTTGTCAAGATCGATTTGCCGGCGGGTTCCATTCAAACCGCTACGTTTGGAGAAAATGGAGGAGAGTTAGATTGGAGGAAATGGAGGAACCCCCGAAAAAATGGAGGAATGGATTGTCAAACAGGGCAATGGAGGAAACATCCGGAAAAGATGGGCAGATAGGAGGAGAGTTAGCCAGAAAACTAATGGCCTTGGGACCCAATGTAGCTGATGAGACGTAGGTCAACAATGGTGGTAATACATCGACCCCTCCATTGTTTTTATGGTGGCTTGAATCCCAAAGAAAAACTTGCTGTCTACTGTTGCTCGTGAACAGTTGTGAAAGGCACTCATGTGCAAAAGCCATTAGAGCGGGGCCCAACCATTTGGAGGAATTACTCACTTCCTGAGTTCATGGACTTAAAGCTTTTTGGAAAGACCATTTTAGTGGCAAACCAAGAGTTGAGACTTTCTGTTGCCGGTCCACTCAGGAAGTGTGATTGCTTTTGACACATCAGCAACGGTTGATATCTGATGGTCAGGATTCGGGACAGAGCTTTTCCGATGCGGCCAGTGCGGGGGCCGTCCTCACATATGGCGATTCGGTTCTTGATGTGACCGAATCGCCCATTTAGACGGTTCGGGCAACGGCTTCTCCATTGAACTTGCAAACGGTCTAACGACCTCTATGCTCAGAGCAGCTCGGCCCAAGTTTCTGGACGTTAAACTGTTCAGGGCCATGTGGCCATGGGCCAAAAGCCGTACCCCCAGTGAACATCCCAATCCCCACTAAAATAGGTTCTAAAATGGGTGGTGCACCTACCCCAAAGTGGGATCCCAAAACGGTTTTGACCCACAGCGATGCGAGGTGGTAAGAAGCATGTGCGTGCTGACTTCTCGCTAATCCGCGAGAAGGATGTGAGAATAAGAGATCCCCAGAAGTGGCTTTATTAAAACAAGAGAGAAGAAAACAAAGACAAACAACAAAACGGCAACGACAAAGAAAAAACAAAACAAAACAAAACAGGGGCCCGAGCTGACAAGGCAGGGCCCAACACACATTTAAATTTGGACATGGCGATTATTCCCCTCGTATGTTGGAGCCATGCTTGTGCCATGGTCAAAATGCCCTGCGCAGAAATAAACGCATTCTAGAATTGCTTAAAAAGCTATACACTTCTATTACGAAGGGAAGTTACCATAACCGAATCGAGGGGAATAGTAGCGACATTTTTGGGACTGCCATCACAGCATCTCATGCCGCTCATGACGCATAGCTTCCTTGCAAATGTGAACCCCGCATTGATTGACCTGGTGAATTTTCAAAGGGGAGAACGGCTCGCGACGCAGGCACCACGGGGTTTGCGTGCCGACCCCAAGCTGGTCGCGCTAAAAACCGTTCTCTCGAGCCCCTTTCGGGTGGCCTCCCGCGAAACAAACCAGATCGGCGAGAAACGCCGCAGGTAACTTACTGCAGAGACCGTGTTCCTCTTGTTTGTCTTTTTCGCCTAGGGCGTTCTTTCCAATTTTGCGTGTCCAGAGGGAAACGGACACGTTGGCAAAGAAGGCCAAAAAGGCAGGAACGCCAACAAACACCAAAAGGCCAAATGATGCCTAGGCAGGGAATGAGGGAATGACCTTTAGAAGCCATCCAACTGGTGCAACTGGTGGTTTCCTTTGGGACCAAAGCCTGGCTTCATGTCCGCCTTCCCTGCCCATCTCACCAACAAAAAACTGGGCTGCCCTCATTTCCCCCACTAAAAGTCACTAACTGTTAGTGGGTGAAATTCGGAAACCCGACCACTAAACACTAAAAAGCTAAAAGGCTAAGGAACCGGATGGCTGGAGCTACCAAGCAAAATGTTGTTTTTGTTGAATCACATAGTTTGAAATCGCGCCTGAGGGTCCAGATGTTATTTTTCGGAAATCAAACAAATGAGCCTTGTAAACCATCCAACTGGTGGTTTTGGGAACAAAACGCCCGTGTCCACATTCCCTGCTTTTCGAGTTCCCTCCCGGAAATCGGTCGTCCGCCTTGGAGATCTTGGAGGCGCAGCAGGCAGCAGCCGCGGCGGTAGGCGCCGCTGGACACGGCGGCGCGGAGATGCTCGGGGCGCGCCACGGGGCCCTCGAAGAGCCGCAGGTTCACCGAGACGTCCGGGCACTCCAGGAAAAGGATCAGCTCCTGGCGAAAAACAGAAAAGGGGATGGGGGGGATGGGGGGGGATGGGGGGGGATGGGGGGGGATGGGGGGGGATGGGGGGGGATGGGGGGGGGGACGCCAAAAAACACTTCAGAAGCTTTTGATGGTTCCCAAAAAGCTTAAAGTCCAGGAAGTCAGGGGTGAATAAGGTTGACTAGAGGGCGATTGCGAGGGAAAGAGGGTACAAGGGCCAACTGGGGTTGTTCAAGTGCAGCTGATTAAGAAGGATCAGATCCTGCACGTCCGATCGAGTCGATGCACAAAAAAACAAACTAAACTTGTTGTGTACCACGAACATTGGTCTTCCCCAAAAAAATGAAGTCCGGGAACTCAGGGGGTGAGGTAAGCGAAGAGGGGGAGGGAATGGGGTAGGGTTGACTAGGGACTTGTTCAAGTGTCAGCTGAATGAGCAAGTCCCCCGGAAACGGGGCGTGCGGCGGGTGTGGAGGTGTCATGGAGGATTGACATCTTCTGTTTGTGTCGTGAACCCTGAAAGGGGAAAGTTGGGGAGAGGGCGGGGATTCTCCAGGGATTTGTTGGAAAATGATCAATCATGGTGGCTTCCCAAGAATTCACTTTGATCTTGGGTGCTACTGACTGTTCTTGGATCAGTTTTCATTTTTGATGGCTCCAATATGGAAAATCCACAAAGTGTCTCCCCCAAAGTGAGAAAAGTCCCAAGATCCTTCACCAACTAGCCATTGTGTTGAACATAATATAAAGTGATTTGATTGGGTGTTCAAGTCTTTGTGGCTCCGATACAGAAAATCCACAAAGTTTCACCCAACAAGTCAAAAGTCCAAAGATCCGTTACAAAATAGCCATAAAGATATGTGCTACTGTCACTTTGCATTGTGTTGAACATAATATAAAGTGATTTGATTGGCTCTCAAGGAGTGGTCTTCTTGACTGTGCCTCAGCTCAACTGGCACATTGATCCGTTCAAGGGCCACTGCTCTTCCCTGGTCACCTGGAAAAAGAAACCCAAAAGGACGCCTTCTGTCGATGTTCTACCTTAGTTTGGTCATGTGGGTCTGAACACCCTTTGTTGGGAGTTGTTTGAAAGGGGAATTGAAAAGAAACAAGCTATTTTGGAGGTTCCCTTGACTTGAGACCAAGCCAATTCGGGGTTCGCAAATTCATCGCCCCCTCGCCCCCCCGCGGCGCGCGCGCGGGTTTTTTTTGAACTGTCCTCAAGACCCTCCTTGGGCACCGTGAAGCTCCACTGGGGGTTCTGGAAGAAGGACCACACCTCAGTGGCAAGCCTTGCAAGGTTGCAGGATTTGAGCCCCCAGCAGATGCTTGCAGTCCCCATGACCCTATTTTAAAATGGGCTCATTGCCCGAAGGGTTGTGACCCTTTGTCACCCTGGGTCATGGAGACTCTAGGTGTGTCCTGTTGGCAAATAGATGGTCCTGGTATTATGAAACAACCAGGTCCAGCAGGACCATCGGTTTATTGCTTTTCTGTATCAAAACCAACAAGGACTCCTACGCTGGCTGGTCACGCCGTTCTTGGTACATGGGACCAAATCCTAACCCGGGAAGCTGAGCACCCCCAAACGCCCGATGCTTTTTGGGGATGCCGAGCACCAGTGGTCGGTGTCTACCCGGCCATCTTTTCAGCACGCCCTTGGTCCAGTACTCCCCCTACCCAGACCCTCCAGGCAGGCAAGGCAACTGGATGCAAGTGTTTTGCAGTAAAAAGCCAGGGGGGGATCTCATTCTGCCATCGTTCCCAACTCGACCATGGGTAACCAGAGAAAACCATTGTAAAACCTTGAGGCACAACTGAAAGCAAAAGGGATATCCAGAAACACAAAGGAGGGCTTATCCGGGGAGAGCCCCCCCCTATGAGTCCATGGTGTACACCTTCTCCCCAATTGCTTAGTCTATTTGTGTTGCTATGGTAGATGGTTATGGGATATAAAACGATGTCAAGCGCCAACGTCAAACTGGCCCGCCAATTGGATCTCGCAACTCCGCAACCCAACAAGAAAAGGGACAGGTCACGAGGGAAACCACTACCTGGTGTAAAGGCTTGTTTGTCACAACCCACAGGTGAAGAGGACCATTCCTATGGGTTCGGCTGTGGCCAAGCCAGGCAAATCCCGGAACCGTCGTCTTCTTCCATAGACAGCCTCACCCTGCAATGCTATGCATCATCACCCCCAACAATGTGATTTTCAGAACTCCACCTGGGCCCATCTTAGGGACCATGAATGAATTCCGTCCCCAGAACCTCGGCAGGTCCAAGAACAGGCACGCCGCTTTTTTTGGCGGCTTGGATTTCGTGAAATGGGGGAAGGTGCCACTTAAGGTCCAAACCAAAGCAGAGTAAGATGACAACCCGAGAGCAACTCGCCGGAAATGAGGGGAACGTCATTCTTTGCCCAGATAGCGTTCAAGGGTGGAAGCAAAGAGCCAGGGAAACCTTCATAAAAGATCGATCATCTTTCGGCGTGGAAAAGTCGAAAGGTCGAAGCGGCGAGGCGATCAAAAAGCCATGAACATCGGGGTCCCCCAAAACAGAAAAAAGGCATTGGTTTCAATTTGCCCTCATACCAACAGGTTGAACCAAAAGAGTTGCCATGTCATTTCCCGACAACAAGCACATGTTTTGTGCCTTTTCCGGAATCCGTTTTCCGGGACTCCCGGGATTTCACAATGAGACCGGACATTTCCATCGCCCCCCCCCCAAAAAAAAAAACATTCAAAGTGTTTTGCGCATCCCCCGAAATCCGATTTTCCGGGAATCTCGGGATCCCACACAGGGCATGGTGAACATCGAAACCCTGTTGAACCCTGTACCCCTGGTGAACATCAAAATAGGCGGCAAATGGACGTTCATCCCCCAAAATGGAGCCATAGGTTATGCCCCATTAAACCAATGGCCTATTTTGGATGACAAATGGAGCCATATGGAGCCATATGGAGCCATATGGAGCCATAGCTTATGCCCCATGGCCATCTGGATCGCTGAGCGAGGCGCTGAGTTGCTGCAGCCCCCCGCGCTGCGCCGCGTCCACTCCGAGCGCACCGCGCCGGAGCTGTAGGTCTCCGGCACCAAGGCCGGGAGCTCCTGGAACGAACCCCCCCCGACCGCTTCACCCGGTGAATGGGGCCTTTGGGTCGTTGGACAGCTGCCACAAAAAGAGAACAACAACCACTAGAACAAAAAAACAACCATCACAACCATTACAACCATTACAACCATTACAACAACCAATGACTACAACCAAGAGCACAAAAGAACAAAAGAGAACATGGGTCGTGGTTTTCGTGGCATGTGTCATGTAATTATCCAAACTCTAAACTCGAGTCTGAAAATTAAATGGCATGGCTAATGAAGCTGAGATCTCACGACTTCCCTCTTTGATCAAGGTTCAGTCACTGCCGATGAACATGCGCCTGTTTGCAGGTGGCGCAAGAAAGCAACAAAGCTCCACTCCTAAGTGAGGAAAAAAGAGGGGATCCCCACTCCATACAGTATTTTGCTTGTACCTACGAAGGGGAAATGTATGGACATGCAGGGGCCCCTATTTTCAAGGTACGCGGCCCTATCCACAATGGGGTCGGGATAGAAAACTGAAGCTTTGATTTCATTTCGGCTTCCCTCCGACAACCCCTGGGCTCAAGTCTGCCCAAGGGGGCAATCAACAAAATGGAGCACTGCAGGCTCACACACACACATACATGCGGGGTTGATCAAATGGTCCTTTACGTGGGATGACCGATAGAAAGAAACACACAAAAACTAATACGACTTGCCCACTACATGGGCATATCTCTTTTTGAAAGTACCTCTTTTCTTTGGGTTTTTTCTCAGAAACTCCACAAGGAACACCACCAATTTGGGAGGAGGGCCCCTAAAATCAGGACACACACCCGAATTTGTCGAAGAAATACGATGGTCATATTTGGGAGCCGAAGAATTGAAATATCAATCTCCACATCGACTACGCAAAGTGACGCGCACGACCGCTCCCTCCTGGAGCCTTGCAGGCACCTGAGTATAGACCTGACATCGATTCGCAATCGACTCGATCGATCCAGCAACCTGCGGAGTTCCGTGGAAGAAACATTCACGGCGTGAAAGAACCGACATATTATGACCATCTTACCCCCGGATACATTGACTTTTTGGTTGGTATCATGTCAACCCTCTACTTAAAAAAAGTATCACCTTGTGGTTTGCCCTGGTTTTGGTGGAGGAGTCTCCTTCTGACCCATAAAATATGGTGGAACTTTGCCCACAATTTATCGGGCCAATAAATTGAATCCCTTGTTCCTTCAATACAGGCCCAAAATGGATGCCTCCCTCCAAATTATGGAAGCTGACAGGGTATGAAAGACGTTTTGGTTTTCTTTTGGGGAAGCCTCCGGTGTTCTATTGATACTTTGTTCTTAATGGAAAAAAATCGGGGGGGGGGGGGGTGACTTGGTTGGGGCCCGGCAGATTCTCATCATAAGGGTCCCCTTACTTGGTTGCTTTAGGTTTCCTTTTGGCTTCCCTTTAAAACCATCCAGAAGGGGATCCGCCATTTTGGGAAACCCGCAAACCCGCATGGTTATAAGAAGGTCATGTGGATAAGTTATCACAATCTGCACATTTTACAAGAAATCCAAAAACCTGAAATAAGCCTTGGATCCCCAAGCAAAGGACCCGAATGAGAGCATTCCCCCCCCCCCCCCCCGCCGCCATAAAGTAGGTATGCAGATACCCTAGTTCCAATAACTATGGACGCGGACAGGGGGCCTTGTCTAAAGCATTGTAGTCTTCCAACACCCACTTGTCAGCTTCCATGATTGTTGGAACTGGCAAAACGGTACCTGCCGGGACATGTTCCGGTTCCTCAGATTACGCATCGAAACAGCACATTCGGCTTGCGGCTGCAGCTGTTCAACAGTGTCCTCATAACCCCAACGACTAAACGGTTTGGGCCAGCTTGGATGTACTTCAACTGCTAACCGACTTTGGCATGTAATCCGATTCGCATAGATTGACAAATCGGTCACAATAGACCAAGGCGGTTTGGACTAGTATGAACCTGGAGTCTCCATGACACTACCCGAAATTCAGGGTTGTGACCCCCTTTTCTAGGGGTCATGGAGACTCTAGGAACGTCGCGAGTTGTTCCGCCCGGCTTCCGGACTTCCCATCTCGCCTGCAACGTGTAGTTGAAGACCCGCTTGGCGCCATGCTGGGACACCACCAGCACCAGGTCTCTGTTTGGGCACCGTGTGGAGGGCAACTTCACCTCCGATTGTTCTGGAAATAAGCCCAATTGCAACCAGTACCAGTAGAGATGGAGCCCTTGTGGGGATTGGCCCTTTTGGAGAAGGCCACCAAACAAACAGGCAAAGCAGGTGCCACTGAACGAGCTCACCTTTGGGGACCTCTAAAAGTGGGAAGCCCACCTGACATGTCCAACCATTCGCTTGTGCGAGTCACTAACGCACACTCGCCGTTGGAGAAGACGCCCTGCTCCAGGACGTTGTTGGGACAACAAATTCGGGACCTCCAGGGTTGGGCGATACTTGTATGAGCTAATGTTAAGCCCAGATTAGTACTGTAAACCTTCCAGGGTTTGGGCATTGTATAAACTAATGTTAACCCCGGATTCATAAACCCCGGCCTGTGTATTGATTGGTGTGTGTGTGTGTGTGCCCCACCAAGAGTGGTCTGATTTCCCACTAATCCCAGGACACCTATCCAAAAACTGGGGTTGAGAGGCATCCAGGCATCCTATCCTATACACAGTTCGCCTTTGGTTTCCAAGGCGCCGCTCGGCCTGGGTCACTTGCAAGTCATTAATGATCCCAGTGAGACTTTGAGTGGGAAAGGGATGTGCCTTCTTGATCCTCCAAAAGTCGAATGGGAACGGCCCACCTCCCCTGGTGTAAACTGACGGAGATGAAGTGGGAGTTGTAGTCCTCCCGGCTCTTGATGTGTCTGCTCAGCACCACCCAGATCCCAATGTTCCTTGGTCTCAAGATGTCTCACGTGGTCAGGCAAGTTCCCCCCCCTGCAAAACGCAACAAGCAAATAGAACCCCCAAAGGGCAACAGGGCGAAACGGATAGTGAAGTCTGACCAAAGGAGGCTCTCACCTTTTTGCCTCTCACCTCGTAACTTGAGGTGGTCCCGTGGTCTTTGTGCAGAACTTGTGGGTCCCGGTTGTTCACCCATGTCTTTCCCCGTCCACAGTCAATATCTATCTTGTTCCCAACTGACCCTGGACTTTGGTAAAACCCAATTTCCTGGTGGTATTTGGGGGGTTCGTGGACAATCAAGGTCATGCGCAGATGACATCTATTGATCGCCGTTACTCCCATGGGATTCTGGGTCTATGAGAATTCAAAATGAAATAAGGAACCCCAAAGAAGGAGCCTTCATTGCGAGCTCGTCCCCAGAAAAAATATATATATAGAAAACCAAATCCACTAGTGAGAGCGTTCCTTCAAGACCAACAGCGCAACAGGGAAAAACAATCAATATTAAGTTCAGAAAATGGAAGTAAGAGGGGACGTTCTGGTCAGAAACAAAAGGTTGCAATGAACCCCTGCATTCTGGTGCGGGTTGGTGCCACACAAAAAGGTCAGAACCAACATGCGTTAGAAGCAAGCCCGTCGCCGCGCGTAATTCACCGTAACCGCGCGTTCTGCGAGGGTCTCGTCGGCTGGCAAGGGCTCTGAGAGTTCCAGGTGGAACTGGGGGTTGAAGCCCAATAAGTCCGTGTCATCTGCGAGGATGCTCTGCCTCACGTGCTTCCCCTTGCCATCTTTAGCCCGGACAGAGTTCAAGGGAATGGGCTTGTGTTTCATGGGACCACAAGAGAGAACACCAGTGGACTCCACCGAACGACTGGGCTCCGAGTGCTGCTATTGTAACTCATCAACGGAAACCAGCCATGGTAGGATGCGCCCCTGCTCGGTCGGCCTGAGTTTTACCATTGAGTTGTGGGAGTCTCAAACAGTTTGCCTGGCTTTTTGCTGCATTGCGCCCGACGAAAAAAAACAAAAACAAACAAACAACTTGTTTCGTCTCCAACATCACTTGCATTCAAATTGCTTTGGCAGTGTCTTTGCCAGGGTTTGAAAGTAATCTCCCCCCCTTCCGTGCGATGTTTGAGATTAAACATGCGCCACTGCAAATAACTTAAACGATGTTCAGTCCATTGCGGCCCATTCCATTGTTCTTGATTGCGGCCGGTTCGGAAAACCAACCAATGACTGGGGAATGTCTGACGCACGTTTTTTTTCTCCATAATTTGACGTCGCAGATAATTGGGAAAACCTGGCCTTAGCTAGAGACCATCTCACATGCGAATCCCAGATCCAAATTGACATAATTACCAGATACATCGGAAGGCAGAACAACAACAAAAGCAACACCTCCATTTGCAAACAAACCCCCTGCTTAAGAAAAGCAGTCACATATCTTCAATCGTCATAGACTCCCGTTAAAAACACGCAGGAGCAAACACAGAGACAAACACACATATTCTTAAGCAAATCGAAGCAACAAAAAGAAAGGCGAGCATCGCCAAACGGGACCCAGGGGACACCGAACAAATACCGAAGCACAATTGATCAGAAGGGGAGCTAAAAATAAGACCACCAATACAGCCAAACAACACCAACAAAAGCAGAATCAAAACGATCACGCGCACACACACACACACACACAAAAAAAAAAAAAAACAATCAAAACAAAGAGAAACAAAACAAACAAAAACACACACACACACACACGAAACAAAACTAACAAAAAGACACCTTTCAAAAAGAACCACGGAGCTAAACACAAAAACCTCGGGCCATTTGGCAGTGGGGTCAAAAATAGGTACCCAAAATGGGTTTCCCTGGTAAATGGAAACATGGACTAAAACCTGCGGTCCCATTCCTGCTGGTTTAATTTTGACCCAGACCCATTTGATTGTTTTCTTGTTTTTTTAATGAAACACAAAATCACCAGACACCTTTCAAAAAAACCACGCAGCTAAACACAAAAACCTCGGGCTGATTTGTTTTTCCGCTCAGCGGCACGAAGTGGGGCCAGGGATTCCAGCAGCCGTGGGCTTGAAGCTCGTGGAGTTGAAGAGCCGCCGGGGACCAGGCGATGTAGAAGTGGCTGAAGTGCCGCAGCACGTCCTGCGGGGATGTTTTGCCTCGTGTTGCGTTGCTCTGCCTTGGTTTGACGTGGTGAGGATGTAAACCCCAGTAGGCTTTTTCACGAAGCCTGGAGAGAGTGCTTGTGCGCCTTTAAAAGAGTGCCACGTACGTAGTGCGGTTTGACGTGGGTGGCTCGTTCTTTTTTGCGCTTTTGGGCGGTTTGAGGTTGAGGCGGTTTGATGGGTTTGAACAGGAAACTTCAAGGAAAACCGCCATTTAGGTGTCCCATGCAAACCCTCCGATTGATAAGAGGAGTATAGAGGAATTCCTCTAGGCATGTTCTCAATTGATCCGAAGGTAACCTTAGACCATCCTACTTGACGAGGTGGACTCCCTTAAACGGGCGTTTCCTTTCTGGAGTCACCCCTCTTCCCCAATCTGCAGATGAGGCATAGACGGACAAAGGTTGTATCTAAGGGCTTTTGTATTACACCCTGAATACACCCACTGGGTATTGACCCCATTTAGGCACATTTCCGGATCAAACCGGGTTATGTTGTGATCCCAGGGTGTAATACAAAAAGCCTCAGCTTGTAGTTTTATGAGAATATGATAAGTCTCACCTGCCCAAAGAACCTGGAAGTAACATGTTGCCCTCTTGTTGGTAACTGGAGTACTGGACTAAATCTGTCAGGTTGATTCGCTTTGGGCAGAGAAGCACACCTCAAGGGTTCCCTGCAACATTCCCAAAGGATCGTTGTGGGTAACTTGGTAACCTGCTCTTAAGTCCCCATGAACTAACCTGGTTAGCGGGTCATAACCCGAGCGAAACACTCGGCTGAACGTTTCATCCAGACAAAAATATGCCTAAAGGATCCTCTGTTACTCAGTGCCAGAGTCTTTTTCTAGAATGACCATGGGGTTCACGAAGGACCTTTACTTTTTCAAGCCTCCCTACGGAAACATGTCCTTCCATTTGGTTAGACCGCAGAAAAACATAAACATATATCCAGTAGTGATAGATTGCCTTTAAACCCAACAGGGGAAAATAAATTCACAAGCCATACCCTTAAGCCGACTTTTTGGAAATGCGTTAAAACCAACAGTGGAAATTAACAAATATTCTTGGTATCAAACCTTTGAAAATCCTGGATTTGAATCCTAGAGGTTTGATCCTTTGGATTTCCAGGGGAAAAACAAATCGACACATTTCCAGTAGTGAGAGATTGCCTTTAAAACCAACAGGGGAAAATAACAAATGTTCGCCTTTAAAGCCAACAGGGGAAGCAAAAAAAACATATTCATTTCAGCCAATGGAAGTGTCCACGGCTCCTCCCAGGAGATCCAGAAGGAGCCGTCATCCACCGCGCCCACTTCATAGCCCAACTTGGCTGCCAGCTGTGGCTCGCTCTCGCGCCACGCGACGTCATCTGGCGAGAAGCGGCCCTTCCAGCGCGTGTGACCCCAGGGGTTTTTGAGGAACCTCAGGCGCACAAAGGACCTGCTCGGAAAGCAACAGCCATTTTTTTCGTGGGTTCAAACCAGGTCACACTTCCTGAGTGGACTGGCCCAAAAAGGTAACCAAGCTTTTGGTTTGCCGCTACAAATGAGGCTTCCCCCCCAAAAGAAAATGGAAACAAACCATGAACTCAGGAAGTCAAAGAAGTTGTGAGACTTCCCGGTCCAGACAAGAATAAAGTCCATAGCCTCCGTGTCTTCAGATGTCCGCCAAGGCACAGCAGGCGGTGGTGGTCGATGTGGCAGCACTGCAGTACCGGGTAGGCGTGACCGGCCACCAGGCCAGAGCTGGGGCTTACAGCCTCAATGGAGCGGATCGAGGGGGGGTATGCCCAGATAAGCCCAGGGATAGATGCGGGCAATTGTATGGTTGTTTTTTCGTTGTTAGTTGTTTGTAGATTGAATTTTTAGAGAAGATATATTCTGCAAAAGTCTGTTTTGTAGGCATGTATGGAAAGCCATTAAGAACTTAGATATATAATGAAGAGCATGTTAATAGCTCCTAGATGCGGGCAATTGTTTCTATCCAGCCCAAGCTGGAAGCCTCCAAGCGTCCGAAAAACTCTTGGGGAGGTGTGGATGGACAGAATCCAGCAAGGGCTGGTTGTGGGGTTTGTAAGAAAATCGATGAAACAAAACGATGATGCATATATATATATATATATGGTGCTTCCATGATGTAAGCGATGGCGGTCCAGTACATGCATCTATTTTCCCATAGGAAACCAGTGTAAACCAAGAAGTAAACCAAAGACAGGGGAGATGGCTCAAAATGAAGGACCACCCGAAAACCGAAGGGAGCCAGAGGATCCACGTACCTTTTTTCTAGCCGCAAGTTCTGTTTTTCTTTAAGTCAAGGGGAATGACTCAACATGGAGGAATTTTGCCTTCCCAACTCTGCCATTAGTAGGTAACCAACGAAAACCAATACGTAAACCTAAAGGGCTAACCACTGGTGGCCGAACTGACAGCGCAAGGGATACCCAGAAGGGAGGTCGAGGTCCCGGCATAGTTCTGGGCTTGGGACTTACTTGGATGTTCAGCCTGCTTCGCAAGTGGGGTATGTGGCTATAAGTCGGCCAACTCAGTCGCTACAACTCTCGTGGCACTGCATAAGCAGCTTGAACATCCAAGGGCCAATGGGAGTTATCCCATTCTGGACGGTTATCCCTTTCTGTCTTTCGGTTGACCGACACACTTAATGTCGAACGAGTAGTACAGTACCACACTGCTGAAGAGGGGTCGCTTTTCAGATTCCTGGGGCTAGAAAACAGGGCGGGTTGATAAATCAGGGGTGAACATTGCTTGGTCAACGTGCAACCCGAAACCAGGGATTTTTAGCACTTGTGTTCTTCATCACTTAAAAGGGGGGGCCCTGGGGCTATGCGCCTCGACGTAGCCGCTACGCAGCGCCAGCTCATTGGAAGTAGCATCCGCGAGTTCGGTGGTGCCCACGCACAGCACGCCTAGTGCAGATGAGTGACAAGGCCTCAACCGACTACATTAGCCTGGAACCTGACAGGGGGGGTCCTGGAAGACCATTTTCCGTTTTAAGGGACACCCTGTCAGGTTCCATGTAAATTGGTGGGAGGGTACCTGGAGTCTCCTTCTGACCTTTGGAGAAAGGGGCAACGACCCCATATTGCAAGGGTCAGAAGGTCATGATGAAGGGGAGTAATCTGTATTTGTTTTTTTTGCTTCATTCATCTCAGTAGCCTCATGTCGTGACCTTTGCGCGTCGTGACCAGTAAATGCCTCATGGCCAATCAATATTACCCTGTGCTCAATCATGGAAAAGAACAGCTTCGGGTTTGGAAGACTGTCCACTGGAAAAGGCCCGATTCAACTTGTGCTTAATTTGGCTCACTTCCGACTTGAATTGGCACAGTCACAACTTTCTCTTTGCAGGAACTGAGGGAGTCATGTGAGATGTGCACATACTTGCCGTATTTCCAAACAGAGGACATACTTAAGACCGGGCTAAGAAGAATAAACGTAGGATGAGGAGCCCGCATGAATCAACCAGATTCAACGGGGGCACCCACGGTCCAAGTTCTTTCGAGCTTCAGGGCTGAAACAGAAAATGGCACCCGGCTTTATGTTTGCTTCATAGTCATGTTGATATTTTCTTGCGGAGAGCTTGGGACTGTCTCAAAACGTTCCATCTCGCAGTTGCTTGCCAAGACGGGAAAGGATCTTCACGCTGCTCCTTGTATCGTCACAAATGATCACCAGATGGAGCCTTTTGGGACTTGACTCCACCCTGGCATTCAGTTGCCACCATTAAAACAATGGCTGGGTTAATGTAATTGCCAGTGCTCCCCGAGGTTCATCTAACTTGGCTCCTTGCACATTCTTGAATGGGGGATGAACCCTAGGGCCCATTCTTCAGTTCAACTTTTGATGGGTTAAATGGAAACCCCCACTAAACCCTAGAAACCAAACAAGAGGGGATGGCTGGGGTTTCACCAAGAACAACAAACTCTCTGGTTGCTTTCTGCTCCCCTGCTAAAAGTTTAACTTTTAGTGGTTTAATATGGAAAAGCCATTAGTTGGCAAAACGTTCTCAAGTCCTACCATCCCTTGGCAAAATGAAAACCGAAGAACTCCAACCCCCACTTTCTTGCCGAGGCACAGTGGCCCTTGGCGAAGCCCTGCTGTGCTGTGTCGAAAATGGACATCCACTCGGCCTCAGGAAGGGTCTCACCCGGAGAAATCAACCGACGGAATCATTGACTGTTCTAGTAAGCAGTTCAACCTATTGGTACAGTCGCAAAAAAAACGGTGCTTTTTGGAGCCCCTACTAAACATGAACAGAACCCAAAACGCCAAAAAGCAAAAAAGAAAAAGACAAAAACAGCTCTCAAACACACTGCCAACAGCAGTGAAGCTATACTCAATAGCCGTCACAATTCCAGGACCATCCTGGAGTACCATCCCAAGAAGAGATTCGGATATTTTAGTGGGGAGAGACATGTAGTGTGTGCCGGGATGCCTCCTGAGTTCAACACTACTCACTTCCGATTGAGTGGATTGGCCAAACATAACCAAACTTTTGATGCGCCACTAAACTGGGCTGTCCTCAGATCCCCGGCTGAAGTTCAACTTTTAGTGGGTTAAACAGAAATTGCCACTAAGCCCCAAACACCTAAAATCCTACGGGGGATGGCTGAACCCCCAAAATGGCTAAACTTACAAAGGGGCACCTGCATCCATTTCCGAATCCAACGGAAGGTTCGAACCGGGCCTGGCCCCGACTGAAGATAAACAGGGCATAGTCAGGCAACAAAAAGAAGCACGAAAGCTACCCCAAACAAAACACAACTTCTATTTGCAAAAGTCCCTTGGATGTGTGTTTTGCCTTTTGCTTCTTTTACATATGTGTTTTTCAGTGATCGTTTCCCTTTGAAACTAGAGGAATTAAAGAATATTAAGGAAATAGAAATGAAACATAGAATACAAGGGATGGTAGTCCTGCGTTCCACGTAGGGAAACAAATCCAAACCCCCGCTCATGGTGGCTCACCCGCTCAGGTTGGGACTCCAATCATAGACCCTTTTGCCCCCCCCCCCAAACAAATAGGACGTGCTTCTGTGACATACTAAGAGCCGAAGAACTTGGCAAACCGAATATTATCCATATTTAGCAAAATATTAGACACTGTTCATATTTAGCAAACCTAATAACACTCGAGACCATTTCAGATGCAACTCCTATAGAACTCCAATAGGTGTTGGCTGGACCTCGCGAGGGTCAAATCTTCTGAGTCCCCTATGAAGGGATACGAAGGCACGCATAAGTCAAAATCAAAACCTGGTATTAAAATGGTTTACCCGGTCTACCCGGATCCAAGTGAGGAAATTAAAAGGCACCCGCACTGGCTGGGACTACCCCTCACTAACCTGCATCTACCCGGGTTTTGATTGTGGCACACATGAGGCGCGGTCAAAACGACTTTTCCGCAGGCCTAAGCTTTGAATTCCCACTCCCTCGTTGTGGTTATAAAATTCGAGGCTTGGCACATATCATCACATATATATCGCCAAAGCATCTAAACTATCCAGCTCCTGTTGGGTTCCCTTCGTGAAAACAACAGCCCCAAGAATCTCGAGACGCCTCGTTTGAGTTGTCCAACGCAAACATTTGGACCAAACCCGGCCTTCCGAGCTGGCTCATGTTCTATTTGCTCAGTTTGGACACAGAAATCAAAGGTGATCGCCTTCGGGGGCCAGGAACACTGGGAACCCCAAACGAGGAAACTAGAAGCTCACGATTCCATTGAGCAAAATATCAATGCGTTCGCGTGTCCTAAAGAAACGGGCCCCCCCCCGTTTCGCAGTGGGTTTCAAGCAAACAAAAAACACCGCACTGAACCCATGGAGAAAATCCCAACCCCTCGTTTGTGATTCAACCATTCGGGATTTCCTGAGCTGCCGCTGGTCCAACGGAGGGGTATAAGGAGGGTCCCGAAGGCTCCCGAAAATGGGCCCTCAGCTTGCCCCCTTGTGCCTATTTCTCGGATGGGATTGGTGCTTCCCTGCAGCCCAGGGGAACTCTAGGGAATTCTAGGCAATTCTAGGGAAGTGTGAGGAATTCTAGGGTTTTCTAGGGAATTCCAGGAACCTGAAGCGGGCTCTCAACTGCCCACCTTGTACCAACCCCCCGGATGAGATTCGATACTGTGGATGGCCGAACTCCATTTCGCACCACCTAAGAAACCCTGGAATGATTCGATTCCCCTGTAAATATCCACAAACGGTGGATTCAACGATGGTTTCAAAGTGGTGCGAAATGCACTGCGTCCATCCACAGTAGTTCCCTTTTATTCAGAATCACCTTGGGGCCACCGGATGAGTTTCTTCTTGGGTCGAGCTTCAAGGAGGACCCTGTATATGGCTGTGGGTCAAAAATGGGTACACAAGATGGGTTGCCCTTGTAAATGAAAGCCGTGACTAAAACAGGGCGGTCCATATCCTGGTGGGTCAGTTTCCCACACCCATGTATTGGCCATGAGCAAGGGTCAAGATTTGCAGTCTGCAAAGAGGATGACATGGAGAACGCGTGCCACCAAAAAAGAACCGCTCGGCCATGATTGCTACCCATGAAACGGATTTCGCAACCATTTTATTGACCCACACCCATGGTCATTGGACATGAAATGGATTTCGCAACCATCCACATCCATCCACAGTAATGTTGACCCCGGATTAATAAACCCCTGTTTATTAATATGGGGGTGTCCATTGTTATAGTGGGGAGTTATCACTTTTGGAGGGGAACACCCCCATATTAATAAACAGGGGTTTATTAATCCGGGGTCAACATTAGCATCCAAACCCCGAACCAATCCGATGCCCCAAAGCCCCACGGCGCCTCGGAGGTGACCACACAGCCCTCGTTCCTTGCCGGCGAAAGGTCCGGCGAGGTTTGGTGAGCGGCTTGGGGCCCAAGAACCCAGTTGCCATGAACAAAACGAGCATGGAACTTCGGGAAAAATAACTGTTTTTCATATGTATGGATGTGGATTTGGGCCCCAAAAGCCTATTTGCCGTGGAACAAAAAGCTGATCGTTACACGGAACTTAGGGAAAAACTGTTTCCATATGAATGATGGATGTGTTTTTTTAGGGCGGAACCTTTTACATTTTACATGGTTGGAAAGGCTTTCACAGGTTTTACGAACCCCATAACACGTTGACAAACCTACTAAAATGGCCAGTGGAAAAACGGGTTTGGAGTGACAGCTTTGATGAAGAAAGACCAAACGGAAATCCAAAAGGCGGCATTTCAGAGAAGGCAAGGGAATGACAAACTGAAGCACACCACAAAGGCACACAAACAAAGAACCAGACAGGCAGACGCAAACAAACACGACACGACACGACACGACACGACACGACACGACGCGACGCAACGCAACACAACACAACACAACACAACTTGACTAACTAACACACAAACAAACGAGCCAACCAACAAACTAAAAAACTAACAAGCTAACAAACTCAGCAGCCAGCCAACCATCCATCCAACCAACCAACCAACCAACCAACCAACCAGCCAACCAACCAACCAACCAACCAGCCAACCAACCGACCGGCCAACCAACCAACTAGCAAACCAACTAACTAACCAACCTGCCAAACAGCCCGCCACACAACAAACAAACTAACTGACAAACTGACCAACTCATTGACTGACAAACCAACCAACCTACCTACCTACCTACCAACCAACCAACAAACTAGCCTCACTTCCCGAGTGGATGGCCCCAAATCGTCAAAACTTCTTGGTTTAGCCCCTCAACAAATGGTCCAACCCGAAAAAATACTAAAGTCCAGGAACTCAGGAAGCAACCAGCCTCACCTGAGTGGATGGCCCCAAAAAACTCTAAACTGTTTGTTTACCTAAAATGGGCCAAACCCAAAGAGTGTCTAAAACTCCAGGATCGCAAAAAGTGAGCCCCTGAACAAATGGCCAAAGTCCAGGAACTCGGGAAGTGAGATTTGTCTTCCATCTTCCATACTGCACAGAACAAAAAAGCACGGGTACCCAGGAGTCCCCAGTCCATATGGGAGTGTGTCATTTTTTGAGGGTACCTGTGTCCGCTTGGTTAAAATGCAAAAAGGTTACCACTCATTGTTCGCACCGAGCTGATATCTGACCGTGAGTCTTTTTTTGTTTGCAACGTCATTGTGTTTGATTGTATTTCCCATGTTTTGTGCAACTTCGTGGCTTTTTTGCGGCCAAGTGCGGCCGCGCGTCTTCAAGGGAAAGGTCTCTGGGATCCACCCGGTGAGGTGGAAGGCGTCGGTGCCCGGGTTGGAGCCCCGCATGGCGTAAGAGCCCCCCATGATCATGGCCACCGCCTTCCTAAGCTTGGCGACCTGCGAACCTACTCCAAATATATGCATATATATATATATATCATATTTCAGGCGTTGTTTGTCATCACCTGTTTTTCCATGGTAAAGAACTGCTGAACTGCTAGAGGGTTGACCCCAGACACTCCCACTTTGAAAATGTGTTTGTAAAACACCTGGCTTTCCATGGTAAATAACTCCATGTACATAATATGACATATATATATATATATGTATACATGGTTTTGCATGGTAAATACCTCCTTTTTAGTAGGGGGTTGACCCCAGACAATCCGACAGTACGTAATATATACCAACATGTGACCCATATATGAAGTGGGCAAATATTTGTGAATATTGAATACATGGATTGTCCTTGGATGTTCAATCTACCTGGACCCTCAAACACTCTATTTTGGGGTATGTTGAGTGTTCTCACTTCCTGCGTGGGTTGGCCAAACGTCCAGACTGGTTGCTACCGCCACTAAAATAGAAAGTAGTGCCCCTCCCAATGCCCGCGCTTTGGAGGTATTTGCCGACAGCCGTCTGCTTTTCAAAAGCCGAGCAACTTTGTTTACACGGCGTAGGGGGTGTCCAGAAACTCAGGGAGTGAGTACGGGTCCAGCCATGGGATGGTCCTTTGAAATGGAACCAAAACGTGAGAAAGCCTATGGAGATCTCCGGGTCGATGTTGTGCTGTCGGCCCAGAAGAGCTGTTTTGACCTTTGAGTCTATGTGGTCCATTTGTATCGGCCTATGGCCCTCACAAACAGGTAGAACCACCTACTAAACTTGCTGGTTCTCAGCAGGGAATGAGAAATGGAATGACCCCTACAACCCATCGCCTATGGTTTCCTGTATTCAGGAATCCCCAAATATCCGGCTCATTCCCAACACGACTGGGTCATTCCCTGCCGATGGAAAGGGTTTGGGCGCTCAAAGCCCAGCTTCTCAATGAGAAGCACCCAGAGCTCTTGAGGAGTCGCCGAGTGCGCGCAGAGCAGCTTGCCAGAAGATGCCACTGGCACCAGGTCATCCACCACCACCCGCCGAGTCAGGCCGTTCACAAAGAGGCAGCAACCATATGCAGCATCGCTGGTCGTTCCGACTTTGGAAGGAAGAATGCCTTACCGAAGGATCTGGAAACAAACGGCTTGTGTTTTTTTGGGCAACCGGAAAGGGAAGCAAGTGCTTCTCTCCTGTAAATTCAGATAACACTTAACAACGGCAAGGGCTTAAAGCAGATTTCTCAACAATGATGGCACTTTGGGGTTCATGTTCATTTGCAGGGGCGTAAAAGGTTGGCTTCCAGCTGAGCTACTCTTCAATATGGACGTTTTCCAGCGCTGATCGTACTCAGCCAGAACTGATAGCACGGACATCAGGGAGCAATCCGTGACGCGGCCTTCCGGGTTGCAGAAATCCGAGTGGAAAAAATGAGATAGATATTCGGTCCCTGGTAAAGGGAAACTAAGGTGAACTGCTTAACGATGTTCTACCCGGGCCCGTGAACTTTGACAATCGTTTAGAGCAAGAAAACTCTCAAACCTAATCCTCCATTTGCTTAAAACCCCGAGAAAAGATAAACATATTTCTAGCAGTGATAGATTCCCTTTAACACCAACAGGGCACAACAAGACATAGTCTTAACCAAATTAAAGTAATCAATGGTCTACAACAAGGCATTTTGGACAAACATTTTGTCTTGGCCAAAGGCGCACCCGCCTTGTTTGATATTCCGGGAGTCAGGCATGCCCGCGAAGATGGTGGGCTCTGCGTCAACGCCTGCCGCAAAAAAAACGTGTCTCATTGTGCCCCCTACTCCAAGTATTCTGGTATGTCGTTGGGATTTGTCGAAGAGCCAACGGTCTTCCGTAGGAAGCACCTCTCTGTTTAGTGGAGGATTGACATCGATACCCCCTCAAACAAGTTGTTCTTCGAGTAGAGCGTTTTGTTTTGTCGGACTGAGCTGGAAGCCACGAATCTTAGCATCATGCGCGCCACACTGACATGGTCCCCAAGTATTAAACGTCAGCTTCCCTCCAATTGGCGGTTTTGGCGGTTCGGTGGTGGGCAGCTCCTCTACAAGAACCAGGGTTCACATCCAAACCGCCAGTGCAAACCACCAACTAAGAGATACCTCAGTAAATGGAGGTTCTGAAGAGCAACACCCAGAAACCCCAAAAAGTTTAAAGTCCAGGAACTCAGGAGCGAGTTTAGTCTTCCATTTTTTCATACTGGACAAAGCAAAAAGCACGGGTCCCCAGTCCAGGTCAAAACCAATGGGGCCATTTTGGGGCAGGTGCACCACCCATGTTAGTCTATTTTAGTGGGGATTGGGATGTTCACTGGGACTGGATTTTGACCCATGGCCATATGGGAGTGTGTCATTTTTTGAAGGTACCTGTTTCAGCTTGGCTAAAAAATGCAAAAAGGTAACCACTCATTGTTGGGAGTTGCCCCCCCCCCCTCCCCGTTTTTGATGCATACCAAGCTTCCAAGCGTTGAAGACAAGAAGGTGTGAATCTGAATGGGGGACCCTTTGGTGGACATCATTTCGGTGATTCATGTCCATCAACCACTTTTTGCATTCTCCCGATTAAATGTTCATAGCCAGGAGAGTGGCATGCAATTCGAAGGGTAGCACCGGGCTGCTTTTGGCTCGGATCCGCTCCAAAAACTTCGTATACCGTGGACCCTCCGTTGAAGGGACCTCAAGGCGGAGCCTTATTGAAGGCCCAAGATGCTTTGGAAATCAAAGGGATCCCTAAAGGGAGGGTAATGGAAACCCCGGATTGAGCAGAAGCCTGGGCTAATTTTGATTGGGGGTGTCTCCTTTTAGTGGGGTTCACCACTTTGGACAGGAACAGCCCCCACATAGGACGGGATAAATCCGTTTTTTTTCCCTGCAAAGCAAAGACTCACTTCCAAAGCCCCACGAGTCTGGGCGAAGTGTCCCTGAATTGAGGACCCCTGGGTTTGCAAGGGACCAACATTTGTTTTGTCTGTTTCAACAGGTCTGCTCAAAAACAACAGGTCCTGTCCGAAATCCCAGATCAGACTATTGTTGAACAGGCCCCTTCTGAAATCACTAACTAGAGTCCCCTTCTAACCCAATAAAAAGGGGTCATAACCCCTTCATGTTGGATCATGACCCTCATGACCCCATTTGTTCAGGGTCAGAGAGGGGAGCCTCCAGGCTCCAGGGACGCTCTCCGCGTTCTTTCTGCCCGCCCGCCTTCTCTCCTGAGCCACTCCGCCATGGGGAGCCACTCCCTCAGCGCCACCTTCTGCATCCTGAAGCCCGCGGACCCCCCGGCTCTGGGTGGCTTGGAGCCAACCCCACACTCGGGTACAAGCGCTTGTGCCCCTCTTGCATACCCCTGTGAACCCAAAAGCCACCCATACCATATCCTCTCAGGACTATATCTACCCTTTAAGTGGGTTGGTATGAAGAAGGGGTATCCAACTTGGTATCCAAAACTGTCTAAGGAACCGGTATGAACAAGGGTGTAAGGGTATGAAGCAAGGGCAACCAAGGGCTATGAAATTCGACCCTTCACACGGACGCTTTTCGGGGACCTTCACCTTGGCACCAGGGTCCCCCAACAGGTAGGTAGTCTACCCTCCAGTCTGAGGCTTTAAATAAGGGCACTCTTAAATGGGTGTGCGTCGTCTTTTTGCAAAGTGTCCCTTCACACCCCAAATCAGGGGGTTCCCGTCTGCAAAACCAGACAAGAAAAGGGAATTCTCCAACATAGGTGGTTGTCCTTTAGGGTCTGTCTGGACTCTGAATCAACCCCATTTTCGGGGCCCTCAGAAAATGATGCGCCCGTGGACAAACTCTTGGACAACTTTTGGAAAGGAAAGCTTGTGCACACGAATGCTTTGATAAGAGCGACCCCTCTATGTTGGGGGGTTATTTGACAGCCATTCGGGCACCTGCATCACTCAGCCTATTTGTTGCTCAAATGTCCCGGGTCGGCTAAGTTTCGGTAGGTTTCCCTTCAACTAAAAAGGGGATGAACACCATTTTGAGAAACACCCATTTGTTATTTCTTGGGGCATCCCAAAAGGTGTCTTTCCCTTGGGCGAAACAATCGAAAGGGACACTCAATGGGCGTGACACACGTACAAGTAGAGGAGTTTCGATTTTTGTCGAAGCTCTAATATGGGTGATGTCCCTTTCGTTTCGCGAAAGCTTGAACAATTAAATCAAACGCATGTAGGTACCCTCCTAAACAAACACACCCACATATATCCTAGCATTACAACTTAAAGGACACTAAAGCTTGAGCAACCCTCACAGCCAACACAAGCAAGTACACGCCACCACCGACGAAGGCAAAAGGTTCAATAACATCCATCACAAACACACATGCAAACACGACTGGTTGAAGGCCAAACACTTTTAGAGGAACATAGCTTTCCAGGATCCCGTGTTCTGAATCAAAAAGGTCCCTCTCGCAACAAAGGAACGTTCTTCCAAAATCCCAAAGTCCTCAATACAATGCCAAACCAATACTACCCTGGCGACTTCCCCCTTCAGAACTCCGGTCGCATCAGGGCACCCATGTTGATCTCGAAAATGAACCAATAATACTTAAATAGCACACATCCGAAACATGTCAAATACTGAATGTCTGCTGTTTGGATTCCTTACTCGGAAATCGTCGTTTTGAACGGCTTTTGGGCCCGGACAGGGGGGGAACTTAACTGGACAAGAGTCGAAAAGGACGCCGAAAACCGGACTCAGTCTTCCTAATTATTAAACATATGTCCCCAACATGATTGTCAAAATTGTTGGGCGCCCTGTAAAACTTGTGATTTGTTGCTTGGAAAGCAACCTATCAGGGGGCAGGATTCCTGGTGCCTCCAGAAACCACAGTACATAACCAGGGATTCTTACCTGCTTTATGTTGTGGTTTCCCCTGGTTGCCAACAATAGTGGGAAATAAACATCCTCTGCAAAAAGTGTAACTGTTTGTGGGTTCAAAGGAAAACCCTTACAATCCCAAAAAATTGAAGTCTAAAGGTCCGTTACCCAATCGCAATCAACTAAAGAGTGGGGCGGTAACTGTTCAGCTCAGGCACTTGCTGAGGCTGGGGCACTTGGCGGGCTCTGCCTCTCGACCGGATCGATCGGAGAGAATCTTGACCCCCCCCCACAGGCAGTAATTGTTTGGTAGCCCTGCCTGGAGTCTCCATGGGTCATGGAGACGCCAGGTGGATCTCAAAAGGCCCTTGAAATGAGGTCCAATCGAGGGTCCAATGATGCTCTTACCCCTTAAAACTCCAAGCCCTGGGGAAGTTCTCATCTTTTACAGACATATAGCCCATGTTACCCCCAAAAAGTTGAAAAGTTGTGTTTTTAAGAGGTAAGTACTTCAGGAGCTGATTAAGCCAAGCAAACTGAGGGCACCAATCTCGGGGTTGATGTGAAGCCAAAGGAAACCGAAGGATGAAAACAACACTTCATGAGTAGCCAAAGACGCAACCGAACCTTTTGTCTGCCGCTAAACTATTCCAAACCCAACAAGTGACCAAAGTCCATGAACTCAGGGAGTGAGTTCAAAGGAAACTCCAAACCACTTTTCCACGCTTGCTGCAGGCTTCCATTTGCTTATGCAAATCCCCTGCAAAAACAAGAAAACATCTGTAGTGATAGCGTCCCTTTAGAACCAAGACAAAGGACACAACATATTCTTAACTGCAACTGGGGGGGAAGCGGAAAAGAAATGAAAAAAACAACAACAACTCTGTAATGATAGCTTCCCTTTAGAACCACCAAATATTACAATATATGTATATGATTGAGCGCAAGTGGAAGCCGAAGCACGGACTTTGGACCGGGCAATGCCTTGAGCAGCTCCGTCCAGGCGGGCAAATGGAAGCCGTGCACTTCGGCGCCTTCTGCTAGCACCGCCTCTGGCAGAACCACCTCGCACCTGGGAGTGTTTTTCATGAGAGCTGCCAACGATCTCTCCAGCTTGCTTGCTTGCTTGCTTGCTTTGCTTGCTTGCTTGCTTGCTTGCTTGCTTGCTTGCTTGCTTGCTTGCTTGCTTGCTTGCTTGCTTGCTTGCTTGCTTGCTTGCTTGCTTGCTTGCTTGCTTGCTTGCTTGCTTGCTTGCTTGCTTGCTTGCTTGCTTGCTTGCTTGCTTGCTTGCTTGCTTGCTTGCTTGCTTGCTTGCTTGCTTGCTTGCTTGCTTGCTTGCTTGCTTGCTTGCTTGCTTGCTTGCTTGCTTGCTTGCTTTGCTTGCTTGCTTGCTTGCTTGCTTGCTTGCTTGCTTGCTTGCTTGCTTGCTTGCTTGCTTGCTTGCTTGCTTTGCTTGCTTGCTTGCTTGCTTGCTTGCTTGCTTGCTTGCTTGCTTGCTTGCTTGCTTGCTTGCTTGCTTGCTTGCTTGCTTGCTTGCTTGCTTGCTTGCTTGCTTGCTTGCTTGCTTGCTTGCTTGCTTGCTTGCTTGCTTGCTTGCTTGCTTGCTTGCTTGCTTGCTTGCTTGCTTGCTTGCTTGCTTGCTTGCTTGCTTTGCTTTTTTGCTTGCTTGCTTGCTTGCTTGCTTGCTTGCTTGCTTGCTTGCTTGCTTGCTTGCTTGCTTGCTTGCTTGCTTGCTTGCTTGCTTGCTTGCTTGCTTGCTTGCTTGCTTGCTTGCTTGCTTGCTTGCTTGCTTGCTTGCTTGCTTGCTTGCTTGCTTGCTTGCTTGCTTGCTTGCTTGCTTGCTTGCTTGCTTGCTTGCTTGCTTGCTTGCTTGCTTGCTTGCTTGCTTGCTTTCTTGCTTGCTTGCTTGCTTGCTTGCTTGCTTGCTTGCTTGCTTGCTTGCTTGCTTGCTTGCTTGCTTGCTTGCTTGCTTTCTTGCTTGCTTGCTTGCTTGCTTGCTTGCTTGCTTGCTTGCTTGCTTGCTTGCTTGCTTGCTTGCTTGCTTGCTTGCTTGCTTGCTTGCTTGCTTGTTGGCTTGCTTGCTTGCTTGTTTGTTTGCTTGCTCTCAAGTTCCTGGTCTTACCCCAACAGACTGGAAGAAAATTCCGGCATCCAGCCCAGGTCGGGCGAACAAGAACTTGCAAACTTGGTGGAACACTCCAAGTATTAAAGGTTGCCTTCCTTTTGGGCTTCCTCTCAAATCAAGCGGTAGATCACTCCTGGGCAATCCCCCAATGCTTGCAGCGAACCCCGCAATCGCCTGTAGGTTTGTCTCTGTGTCGCATCGCTGGGATTCTCCTCATCGAAGCGCCCAACAGCCTTGCCAGATCGTAGGCTGGAAAGCATCCATGTGTTTTTAGTCCTCAACTGAACCGCCAGGATTCCTGTTAACTGGGCTGTTCAAAGTGGAGTGTTGGTCAACCCAATGTTTCCACGATCCCTGAGTACTGAGTCGGAATCAAAACCCAGTATCAAACTAGTCTGCCCAGAACCATCTAGAGAATCAAAAAGGCGGTGAAGGCACCCATGTATGGCAAGGGATTCTCCCTTACTAACCTTCGTCTACCAAGGGCTTTGATTGGACTGGGAGGCTCCACGGTTTCTGAGCAACTCGATCACCTTTTCTAGGTGGAAAGATGCCGTCCAAGAGGTCCAAAAAATGGAAAAATCGATTCGGTCACCTTGTCGGACTCGCCAGGCAAACAACTTGGCTCCATTTCGATGGGCGGGTCCCTTGCGTGTAATACAGGCAAATGGACCTGCAGTTGTGAGGTTGGGAGTTTGAAGACTCACCACTTGAAACGAAAAAAGGCTAAAACCAATGTCCTTGGATGAAACACCACATTGATTTGCCAACAAAACATGCCTCCGGTAAAGAAACGTCTTTAGGTCAGCCGACAACAAACCACATCGAACGAACCCCTCCACAACTAGTTGGTGTCTCGCCGTAGTATGTCCAAGCTCTCGGGCAGCCTACTGAAGGCGCTGCAACATGAAGCAACATGAAGAGGACCATAGAGGAAAATGAAGAGGAAAATGAAGAAATATGCGAAAAAAACAAATATGTATGTGTATATATATATGTATGCATATATATATATATACATGTATATATATATATATATATGTATATGTATTTATGCGCCTATAGTACCTATAGTACCCCCCAACATGTCCGGTGTTCCTGGATCCAGACTTCTGCGGTGTTACCCTCATGAATCGCGGTGGTACTGAGAATGCTGTCCAAAAGTCGCATTGGCTTTCCTCCGACCCAAAATTCGCTTGTCAATCCCAATCGACACATTTGGGTCTGTCTTCTTTGAGGGTACCTTTTTCTTCTGCTGGTTTAGGGGAAGCCAAAAGGAGAACCACTATTTTCCCTAAAGAGTCACGCGCATTGTGCTTGTCATTTGACCCCACTGCTGGAGTTACCCTAGAAAAGGGTAGACGGATCCAAGGGCGGAGTCGAATCGGGTAACTGCATGGGAATTCGCTCATCCCGGAGCACGGAACCGGAGATCTCCAGCATCCGGGTCCCACCCACCCGCTTTTTGCACATGGGGTGTCTTGTTTAGGGGACCCCCATTTTGGGTCGTTTGCCTTTGTCTCCTTTTAAAACCACAAAAACAGAGTACAAAAACACAATTCCACATGGAGTCGTGAACATAAGCCGCGGTTACCCGGGTGGCTGATGGGAATCCAAACCAAAAATCGCAATAGATGAAACCCGATGTCGTTCATCAGAAGTTCCTTGAAGGATAGACCTAAAAGTCACCTATCAGGAAGCCTTGGACACTGGCAAAGGTGATTTGGCCAATATGGCCATAACCAATCTGGCCACTCACACGAAACCCACCAGAAAATCCAGGTTTAAAGGACACTGGTCAGCTTCTTTCTTGGACGCAAGGGTATGTTGGGAACCCCCCTAATCGACAAGAAGCGGTTGGGTCCAGCGGATCTTCTTCCGCACTCTTCGGGCTCTTGGGGTAGCAGCAGCCACAGCAGGTCTTGAGGACGGCGCGCATGCGCGCCAAAAGCTCTCGGAGCCTCTGGGACCATGCGGGGTCGGAAGGGAAGCGAGAAGAGCCGGCTGGCAATGGCAGCTGCGGACAAAAAAGACACAACCTCCCCCTGGGCCACCAAAACAATGGGACGCAATGGTTGAAGTAATATAACTACCAATAGTGCTTAAGGATTGTCATCATCTTAAAGGTCCTAAGCATCATTTGGACCCAAGATCCAAAGACATGCTTCGCAATGGGATAATTGGATTGTCTCCTTGAACAGTTGCTGAAATTCCCAGACCGCAAACTGCAAATAAGGGACCCCCCAGTAAAGGACTTTTCTTATCTCCAGGCGAGCTCGCTTTGAGCTGCGTTGTTCAGACACATGTTACAACATGTGGCCATTGGTGCAAGGACCGTCCGTGTGGACATCGGATAGGAGGGATTTGCTCGATTTAATCAAGCAGTGCACATGAAGCAATCACAAAGCATCTAGTTATTGACTTGCAATATCTTGCAATGTTCAAAGCTCAAACTAGAGCACAAGAAGTCAACAGCCCGACTGTACAGGTTCCACGGAATATTTTTTTTGGGCGCCTTATCCGCATGTGTTGCATCCAAATGATCTGTCAAAACACATTACCCATTGGTGTTTCTCTTCGCTTCCCTAGGAGAAAGTATCCTTTTGTCTATGGTGTCCACTACCTCCAACCACCCAAGGAGCTTTGTTGGACAGCGACTATGTACCGACTAGCTCTACAAAAAGTTGGCATACCATTCAACCCCTGGAGTTCGGGTTTGCAATCATCTGGGATGACTCCCGACTCGCGACTCACTCGCGGCTCACTCTGGGGCTCCCCTTCGCTCGACTCGACATCCAGCTGCCTGAGCGAAGTTCTAAAGCCTGGGATTCAGGCATTCAGTTCACACAATGGTTCATATGGCTGTGGCTCAAAAAACCGGTACCAAAATGGAACCCTGGTAAGTGGAAACATGGACCAAAACCTGCGTAACCCCTCTGGTTGAATTTTGAGCCACACCCATATGTGTCTGTGGTTTTTTAGCGACCCCACGAGAAATGTAGTTCTCCTGTTGGCTTCCCTTAAAAAAAAAAAAAAACAGACCCATATACACTACCTACTAACATGGCTCCCTGAGGAAACAAATCTGCCAGGTATGTTTTACCGGTGCCATGTTGGGAGGATAACCACGTACCCTTCAAGTTCAGACTGGACTGTCAGCCGAAAAAGCAGCCAACAAGTACAAAATCGTCAATGGTGTCCCAAAGTATGTCCCAAAGCAAGAGGTTACAGTTAAATCTTTGAAGAACACGCGTGTCCAAACCGCCAACCTGTGTAGCCGAGACGAGTACAAAACAGCCAAGCGACAAACACGGCACTGTTGCCAAGCTCCTTGCCTCAGCAAAAATGTGTCAAGTTGGGTCCTTGCCATTCTTATGGGGGTTGAACCCCGCACAAACGCAAAACTCTTTGGCCCTGCAGTAAAATGATGGGAGAAAAACCGCCAAGACCGAAGTTTGCTGGCTGACCAGGTAATTAAGTCAACCATTCACTGATTTAAGTCGCAGGGGTGATAGCCGACGGAAAGCAGCGACACCCACACCATCGATACACCCCCAATGCTCCTATCCACTGAAAATGACTACGACTTCCGTTAAACCATATTAAGTTTTGTGTTGTGTGTGTACGCGTCTCTATGTGGGTCTTTTTGAGGGTACCTTTCTTAGGGTGGGTTTAAAGAGAAACCAAAAGGAACATCACAATTTAGAGGGTAACTCTAGTTTGATACAAACCAAAATCATTCGAGAATGCTAGGTGACAGGGTCGCGTACTCAGTACCTTTCCGTAAGTTGGCAATATGATTAGATGCGCATGCCAGAGTTCAACCGCATCAAACGACAGGCGAAGAGCAGGCCTAGTTGTGGTCCAATTTGATGGACAGCCAAACAGGGAAGGGTGCACATAGATCCACTAGATCCTGTGTCCACCCATACAGGCAGGTATGTGTAAAACAAATGTGTGGTTTCCTTTCTGGCTTCCACTTCAAAGCACCTCCTCGAAAGAAGCTCGCAACTCACCGACCAACGCAGTCAGATTTGACCAGGTGACCTTTCGCACCCCCCCAAAGGAAAGGACGCGGCCCTGAAGACGAGCACGTTTCTAGCGGTACCCTCCTTTTCCATTCTCTTCAGGCATCCTTCTCCTCAAATGGGCCAAACACCTGGGAAATAGGTGGTTTCTAAAGAGAACGATGGGTGAAGAGAACGGGGAATCAAACCTTAGAACGTTTCAAAGTCGGGTACCCCCCAAAATCGTGGGTGTCAGTGGGTTTCCTTTCGGTTTCCGCGTAAGCCAACCTAAAACAGGGTCCCCCACCATTTCTCAGAACATCCCAACCCAGCGCAGGCTCCGGAATTTTACCTCGCCGAGTAAGGAAAACATGTCGACGAGCTGGCGGATTGACAAGCTGACTCGCAGTCGCGCTACGCAACCCGCCAAAGCTGGTACGTTAATTATGCCTGACGCTGGGAAAACGATAGGGCTAGCTAAGTCAAATCTAACATGTCATTCTCAATGTGACTGCTTGCGGAACTAGGACTCTGTCAAAACATATGATAAATTTGATACAAATTAGCTGTTCCCTTTACAAGACAACTAGCATGCTACATCATACAAGGTTCATGATATACTCAACTTTGTGTCGGAATGGCTGACGATTCCTGGTGGATCCCTGAAAGCAACATCAAAACGGGGCCTCCAAACCTCCAATCGAGTAAACACTCACAAATTGCTCTGCCCTGCCCTGAATTTCACAAGTGTTCAACGTTTGCTCTTGAAATCTGCCCAAATTAAACACTTTGAGACTCGCCCTGAATTTGATGTATCTGACTAAAGCACAACAACATAGCCCAACACGTTTCCCCCGCCGGTCCTCTGAGCCTCCCCCTAGAAAAGCCCGGTGGTTTGGTTCAGGAGTCCCAATGTACTTTTCTAGAACCGGCCCCTTCAACTCCAGTCCCAAGAAGCGCGGCCCTAGTCCCCAGTCCCCAAAAAAAGCTTCAGCCTGAGAATGTGCCCAATGCATCTTTGCAGTACTTCGAATGGACAGGGTCCTTGATCTCAGATACCCAGTGGCCATGGGAATCCTTTTTGTTTGTTTGTTGAGTTTAAAGGGGAACCCTTACCCAACAAAAAAGGAAAAAGGGCACCACTGGGCAACAGAGTGATGCTTAAGAGCCAAGAAGTGAGCTCAAAGCAACAAATGAGTGCGCTTCATTCAACATCAGTTGGACCCCTCGGGGTGCGTTTGCTTTTGGCCCCACAACCCATCCAAAAAATGGCTTTTCAATTTTCAGGAAGCCCATCTATGCCCACTCGGTCAGCCCTCGCATCGGGGATCAGTTCCTACGATCAACAGTAGGACCATCGCCGAATACAAGGGATCGCATTCGTGGACAAACGCGCTTCGAACTTCGACGCACGACTTACACGAGCCACCGTCGATTCCATGAATGTAGATTCGCCAAAGACTTCCTGCAAGTGGAAGTGGGGGAGGAACTTGTATGTTCTTGTATGGTGGTTCCCAAACATGTTGCTATATGACTCTAGGACATTCTAGGACCGTTTCATGAGTGCTGGCCCCCCCAGCTTTGAACATCAGTCCCCGTGTCTTTTCAGACAGCGGCTCATGCGCGGCTACGCCTAAGGGAAGAGTCCATGCAGTGGAAGCGCTGGAAAAGTTGGGGGCTGACTCGCAGACCCAAAGAAAGCTTCTCACGACTGGCCTTACACCCTCCCATGGAAGCTGCCTTGGAGGACTTGGAAGACGACATTCCATTTCAGCAGCCCTCCCTGTCAACTGCCATTGTTGGAGCGAGGTTATCGATTGATCTATAGCAACTGTCGAGGCCCAAACACTGGTGGAAGCCTTCGCTCAGTTGTTCAGTGACCCTGGAAAAAAGGGAACCCTTTTTTGGGAAGACCATATTTAGTGGGGCAGCCACCCAAAGAAAGGAAAAACCATTGATGCCACTGAACAACTGAGTTCGCTCTCTGGTTGCTAGGTGAATCGAATCGTTGAACGAATTTGCAGCTGCTTTCTGCACATGCAATTCTGCAAACTTGGATCGGCCCGTGTCACTTGAGCCACTTGCTCAAAATCCGGGGATTGGTAAAGGTTAGTAAGGGGCAGTCCCAGCCAGAAATAGTTGCGGCCGCCGGCCGCCTTCTTGATTCTTTACATGGTTCTGGGTAGACAATTTTAATACCGGGTTTTGATTGTGACTCGCGTGCTTTTTCCGATCAGTCGTGCAAGTAGGCACATAGCATGCCATGCCTGCACCGCCCTCGAGCATAGTGCCTCAATTGTGCAAACAACGTGTCAAAGGATTGCAACCTGACTTGCCCAATCTGGGGCGGACAGCAAACAATATTGTCTGACCCTGCTTCATGTTCAGCCTATCCTCAAACATAAAACAGTTTTGGAGGAGACTCCAGATAAGGCAATATAGAGCCTTATCAAATGCCCAGCACAAGAACAAAAGAGCACAACACGGCATGGCAAACATAATGGCTGCCAGGATGCACACATCTCTCCCGTCGCTCGGCGCCTTACTCGCATAGTGGTCTTCAATGAGAACATAGCGTGCTCTTTGTGTTTGCTGAGGCAGAGCCCACAAGAAAAGCATCATTATCCATTCGCTTTGGTTCCCTGAAATAACTGTTTTGATGTTTGCAAAAAAATGAGCACATGGAAGACATTCAAATAACTTACCGTTGTTTGCCCCCCGGCTTCAAAGCGAACTCATTACAAAACAAACAACAAACACACCAAAGCAGTAAAAATAGCTTCCAGTTGCTAAAGGTGCTATAGCGCCCGAAACATCAATGATAGGATCATATTCGCCAAACATGATCATTGTCCCTTAGCACAAGTACTGAATAGACATGTCAAAGGCAAATGGGCAGCCCCCGTTCTACCAGTTGACCTTTGGTTCTACCACAGTCACAAAGGAACTCAGGTAGAACCACCAAATGACTGTCCAATGAGGTTTTGCTGCTCCAATGCGGGGGTTCTCAAAATAGTGGACCCCCTCTGGTTTGAAGGGGAACCCAAAAGAAAAGCACCTAGAAATACAGGGTTGACCTTCGGGGGAGTTTGACTACAAATGGACCAAACAGGAAAACCAACAGGTCAAAAGGTCGGCTTTGGGCAACTGAGGGTCCCCCACGTTGAGAACCCCCCCCTCCAAATCCCAAGGGGTCAACCCCCATAAAAAGAATGGTTGACCCGATATACCAACCATTCTTTTCATGGCGGTTTAAACCCGAAAATGACATCCATCAGGGCTAAGGCGCCTTTCCCCTTGCCTTTGCCTTTGCCTTTCGGAGCGCGGTAGGAACGTTCTGCCATCTCTTCCGCACGAGTCTTCGCCACCTGGCGAAAGCGGTTCTTTTTCGCCACGGGACAGTCACCCGTCGCCTGCAAACATGGTCCTTTGATGCGGTCGTTTGAATAGACCCCGGTTTCAAAGTATCGAACTCGTCTAGTCCGGATGTGGACCGGGACCCTCCATACTTCTGATCAGCGTGTTTTTCTCCGAACCTTGACCATCTGTTTCAAATTTTCACGGGGGGTCACGATGAGCAAGAATTGGTCTTGAGGATGGAACCAAACGTCCGAGTCCAACTTAGCTCTGTGATGCTCTGTGTGTTGAGGGTGCCCGGACTGGGTGGTTTATTGGGAAACCAAAGGAAAGCCACCAGTTTTGGGCCACGTTTTTTTCTTCCCACTTTGACACAGACCCAGTTAGTGGGTCAAACATAGGTACCCAAAATGGAACCCTAAGCGGAAACGTGGACAACACCGGTCTGGTGGTTTAACTTTGACAGAGAGGCGGTATCCCCAACAGCCCCGGAATTCGTGGAACCCTCCGGAACCCTTCCTGAAAGCTGTGAACCACCTCAAAACATATATCTGGGCCTACCATAGTTCTGGGGGATGATTCCTTTTTCATTGTTTTCAACCATCGTTCTTTTCAAAAACCGGCCGTTTTCCCTGGGTTTCCGAAGGTTTTCTAGAAAGAAGGATCCCTGGAAAAAATGGAATTATAAGTTACCCGTATAGAATAGTTTTCAGCTGTTGGGGAAAACAACAACCTTCCTGCCTCCAGGATGGAGGCGGGCATCTGTGCTGGATGTGATGTCCCGTTGCGCCAGAAGTAGTCGACCACTCGGCACCAGTTGGGCCGCGACTGCCTCCAGGCCCAGCCCGAGATATGGAACGGAAAAGAAAGAAGAAAGTGAGCAGCGCCAGAAACCCTAAAAGGGAAAAAATGGTAGCTGGTCCTACTACCTGGATTTATGGTGGTTATAGCAAAAAAGGCCCCGTCGAACTTGTGTTTGTCAAATAAAGGCCTTGTCGAACTTATCATCGCGCTAGTAGAACCAGAAGTCCACCTTGAAATGGCCTCTATGCATGCTTGGACAGAGTTGTTTGGACAGAGTTGGCCACAAACTAAGAGTCAGAACCACCTCGAAAGTGGTGGGCATGAATCATATCCTACATGATATCCACCAAGGGTCCCCATTGAAATGTCACAACCAGTTCTACACACGGCTGCTGCAAACACATTCGAAGTCTTGCTTGTTGAGACGAAACAACGTAAATGCCAACCGTAAGAACATCAACTTTACGATTCACACTAACCCTTCAGGTTGACCCGGATCAAAGGGCCATGGCTTGGGTCATGTTGTCTTCGCCAGATTGGCTCAACCCTTAGCCCTTTGATTCAAACCAAGCCAATGGTTGAGTTCACATAACCCTTCCTTCACGTTCAGGCTCGCCCGGAAGAGTTTGCCAGTGCGAGCCCGAGTACAAATGTTGCCACATTCGAAATCTTGCGACCCGAGGCTTTTCCGCTACCACCTTCCGGACTTTGCCTTGTATGTGCAGCCTTCGAAACCTCGGGGTTTCTTGCCTTTTGACAGATCCACTTCTCAAATGTGGCTTGGTGATGTTCCAAGCTGTGAACTTGTTTTACAACAAAGGGTGTGGGAGCCGTGCAAACGGCAAATGTGAAATCAGACAGCAGTACAAGGGCAAACACGATCTGGCATAAGGGTCTTGCGGACTGATCTTGGACAAGCCATGTTTATTTGTTTTTAATTTATTTATTAAAAAAAGAGAATCTTTTGGGGGGGCAGAATCAACATGTCCCGGCCCGGACCAAAAGGCTCCCGGCTGCCCTTCCAAAAGCTCCTTGACTGGGACCCGTTACGCAGGTTTTGGTCCATGTGTCCACTTACCAGGGTTCCATTTTGGTACCGGTTGGTTGAGCCATACCCACTTGTTTCTTCCGTTCGAAGGCAGCTGGCGACTTATCAGCGGCCGAGCTTCCAGAAGACGTCGGCATTGCCCACCACGGTCAAAGTCTTCTGCGCCCGGCTGATGGCCACGCACAGCCGGCGGGGGTTGGAGGCGAAGCCGATGTTGTACTCGTTGTTGCTCCTCTGTGCTCTCTGCTTTTTTCCTTTTAGGTGCAGCTTTTAGGGTGGCTGTAAAGGGAAACCAAAGGGAACCCCATCGTTTTGGCGGTCTGAAACAAAGGAACACCCCTGTATATATATCATCAAAATATGGGTTCAAACATCGCAAAATACCAGTGTGCTCTCGCAAAGCACGGGTTTTACCTATCCCCCTAGACACCCGGACAAGGTGGGTTCGGTCCCCGGTTCACATTTCTAGGTCTTCCCAAAGGGAAACGGGCAATTTCGGGTTCCACCTAGATGTCTGCAGGGAAGGTTGTCTGTAAAACCAAGCCAAAAACAGCAAACGCGGCTCATGGCAAGAGCATGTCACCTCTGCGATGGGCTCATGGCAAGCTATGTAACCTTTTCGATGGGAACCCTATGTTTTCAAAAGAACAGCCAACAAATAGAAACCAACTCGGAGGGGCCACCCGCCCGCCACTTTGAGGACTGGCTCTCAACCCGAATCGGGAAGACCCAGTGATTCTCAGATGGGATGCAAGCAATGTGCTGACTCAAAAATGGATGGCTCATGGCTGCCAAACCATGTATGGCTAGCTGGCTGTGGGTCAAAAATGCGTACCCAAAATGGCTTGCCCTGGTAAATGGAACCAACGACTAAAACCTGTGGTCCAATTCCTGGTGGTTTCATTTTGACCCATACCCAACTCCGAAAAAACCGGCACTAGCTCAAAGGACGAAGAAAGCGCCTGACATGTTGCGGGAAAATCGTCCCCCCCCGGAATATCCTTCCCTCGATTGAACCCATAGGGTCAGGTTCCTTGAAGTTTCCTTCAAGCAGAATGGGGTCCTTGCCAGACCACCCTATGGTTGATTCCCAAAATTGGGAAGTTCATTCTCTTTCAAGGGCGAGTTAACACCACACCAAGTGGCGTGTCCAAAACAAGACAATCTCCAAAAGGGTTCGTTTTCAATTTGGTGTCCCTTCAAAGTTCAAAAGCGACTAACACTCGCTGTTTCTTGATCCTAAACTGGCTATGAGGGTTTGCACAGCCCTCAGGGCCGGCAGTAGAACTGGGCGCATTATGTCATCACCATCATCATCATCATCATCATCATCATCATCATCATCATCATCATCATCATCATCATCATCATCATCATCATCAGCCAAACCCCTGAGTATGTTGAAAGCAAGCCTTTCTAAGCCTTTCTTGCTCACTTTGATAACCCGTTCAACAAACAACAACTAAACCCAACAGAACCATCTACTATAACGGCCAATGATCACTTTGGGCCCTGGCAGTTGCTCATCGCTCAAAGTCCAGGGTCCCATTTGACTTGGGTGTGTCTTAAATTAGGGAACCCGATAAATGGTGGCGTTCCTCTTGGTGTCCCTTTAAAGCATGCAAAAAAACAACTTAAAAGAGACAACCCCATTTCCCCAAGGTCAACATAAACCCAGTGATTGATTTCCCAGGCTCCAGCAACCCATTTGCTTTGGCTATGATGTGAACCCTGACTAAACAGTGATGTATTTCCATGAAAGCCAGGCTTTCCCAAATATACCAACTAAAAAGAGCGGGTAGTTGCAGCTTGGAACGACTTAGGCCCATAGGTGTCCTTTTGGAAAAATTGATGGCCCTGATAGTTGATTGAACCACCAGGTAATCCAGGGCCCTCTATTTTTTCAACCAAATCAACTAAAAGGGACACCTATGCTTAGGCCGCCTTCAACACGGACCACAAAAAAGGGGCAAAACTGCAAATCGTGGGTTTGCACAACTTTGGCAATGGGAGTAGGTGAATCTTCCACAACTCACTTATCGTGGACTGGCGAGTGCCTCACTTCCAGAAGTCCGCTCTGGCCAAGCAAAGTCTGAACTGTTCTTTTTGCCACCAAGATGGTCCAAACCAAAAACCTTAACTTATTTACCCCCCAAAATGGTCCATACCCAAAAAGCTGAAAGTCCATGAACTGAGGGCTGTGGGGTGAGACAACCAGGACCCCCCCGGCGCCCCAGTGGTGTCCTCACCGTGGACAGCACGATATGTGGGGCCTCTGAGCCCTGTGCTGCATCCACCGTGACAACCTCGAAATCACGATCGGTGAAGAGGGTTCCATAGACTCAGTTGGGGCTTTCTCAAAACAAAACGGTGGACCCTGTTTTAGAGGCTTTAGAAGGGAAGCCAAAACAGGCCATAAAACATGGGTCCTCAATTGTTTGGCAGCCAGTTGAGTCAACATGTTGAAACCACCAGAAGACTAGGAAAAGGACCGCATATGGTTTCGTCTATGCTTCCATTCAGCCAGCCATTTTGGGGTTGCCATTTGGACAACCACAGCCTGCCAGTTGCTCTCGGAACCCAAGACCTCACAACTGCGAAGCCTTTGGGGGGTTGAAGCCACTGGGTGGGGCCAAGGGCCAAGGGATTCAGCCATAGTCAAATGGGCCAATGGGAAGCCAAGCGAGAGCATGGAAATGCTCTAAAGACGCCTTGAGAACTTTATTCGGGTTTGTGCACGAGCTCTTTGGCAGGATACATGGTCTACAAGGGGGGGTCCTCTAAACGGGTTTTTGGATATCCCTGGGACCCTCTTTGCAGTCAAGGAAAGCAAAGGCCAGGTGTCCATCCCGTAGGATCGAAAGGAATGGGTAACCACTGTAGCCTCTACAAAATGCCGAGGCAAAAATCGTTTGGTTTCCTTTTGGTTTCCCAAGGAACCTTGGATGGTGTTCTGATGCAAGGGTTTTGAGAACCTTCGAGGGGTAATGGGGTAGGGGGCCCCTAAGACTTGGTTATTCTTTGAAGGCTCAGAGCAGACCTGACTGGGTCCATTTTTGCGACCCCACGGATATCATCTTGTGGTAGGAGCTATTCGAGTGCAAGAGGTGGGCAGAAATCAAGCATGTCGCACATCTGGCTCAAGGGTTCAAGATGGAAACGGCTTCAGCGCGAAGGCCAGAAGCGGCTTCAGTCCACTTTGGATTTGATGGTGAGGTGTGCCAGGCTTGGTTTCCCAAGCCTCCAATGGGTTAGTTGAAGGAGTGAAGCAAGTTGCCAGGTGATTGAAGGTCACCTCGAGTCACTTTTGACATTGTTTTCCCTACCTGCTATAAGGGCTTGCATGGATTTTAAATCTGGAAGGGGATACCAAGTTGCGCCTATTCCAAGGTTCAGTCGAGCCACCTTAACGTTGCCCGAGTCGAGTCGTTCTGGTAGAAACTTCTGCAAGGTTTCAGAGAGCAAGGCCGCTTGAGGCTTGTAGAGCGTGATGATCATCACGTTCTCTCGAGGATTCTTCAAGGCGCGACTGGTCTGCAACCTCAGCTTGAAGGTGAGGTGTCCCCAACAGCCCCAAAAACCCTCCGGAACCCTCCTTTTCAACCCTGAAAGTTGCACCAAAGCACCCCTTTGCGAGCCTATCTCAGCAGAGACTCCATAGCTTTGCAAATGTTGGGGAAAAACACCTCTGTGAAAAAAAACATGGATCACTCTGAACCGGAGATTGAACACTCCCGCGCAAACAAGAAAATCAACTAACAAACAAGAACAAATCAACACGAGGTGGGCTAACACAAAAACTCTAAAGTTTAAACGTCCGAAATAAGCTTCACATTTGTGTCTTTAACAAATAAAGACTGGACATTTTCCCCCCAAAAAATAGCTTTGGTTGTGCTTTGGGCTTCCCCAAAGAATTCACTTCCTGAGTGGACGGGCCAAACAAAAGCACCCGAACTTCCGGCCGCACCCCCCCCCAAAAAAAAGAAAGAAAGAAAGACAGAAAGAAAGAGAGGGTCCAATTCCCAACAAAGTGACTACAACTCCGAAACGAACCTCAACTTGGGTGTTCAGCAAGTTAGTATGTGGTTAGCCAAATGGGATGCGCCACACTGACTGCCACTAGTCTAGGCTGGAATTAGGACCCCAGCAAAAAATACATTTTTTGACAACAAAGGGGACCCCAAAAAAGCACAAAGCAAAAAGGGGAGCTAATTCTGGGGAAGTGGTGGGCTTATGAGTGGGTTATCACCTAGGCTACCAACTTACAAACTTGGCGAATTGAACACCCACGAAGGGAGAACACACAACTTCCAGTTGCTTCAGCCTGGAACAAACGAAACATGTCCAGTAGTGAAATTGATTCTCTTTAAAACCAACAAGAAAGGGAAAAGCATGTACATATATATATTTACATATATTCATTTCAGCAAATGACTTGAAAACAAATCATTTGCTGAAATGAATATGCTTCTTCCTTTCTTGTTGGTTTTAAAGAGAATCGACTTCACTACTGGACATAACCATGGACACGGAAAAAACCGCGGCGCCGAGACAAGCTGAATTGTGAGCAGGCAGCAAGGAGACCACCGCGGCCACTTCCCCGAAGTTCACGCGACTCGTTCCCACCTCCAACTCCCGGCTGTTCACGGTGAGCCACTGCAGGACCTGGCTCGCCGAAGATGGGCTCAATTCGTCGAGCGACCGGCCTCCCGGTTCCTTTCCGCTTGCTTTATCGTTTTAACACTTGTTTAAACTATTTGGGGTCATTTGAGGTAACTGTCGGGAATGGGCTCGAAGGGAACCATCGAACCATCATGTAATAATGAGATTCCAGATTAACGAACCAAGGGTGTATTAAAACCGGGGCTCCCACAGAGGGGATCCCAAGCTTCCATTTGCTTTAAGCCCCCTCAAAAAAAAAGATAACACGTGTCCCGTAGTGAAATAGAACCCTTTAGAAACCGCAAATGAAAGCAAATGGAAGCTGAAACATTTCCCAACACCGCCAACATCTCCCACCCAAAGCCTTGTTCTCCCCCAGGCCCATGCCAGCCATCTGCACGGAGAAATCCGTGCTGAGCCGGCCGCCTCACTTGACTTCAGATTTGGGTGTGGGTCAAATTTAGTCACCACCAGGAAATGGATCGCAGGGTTAAGTCTCCATTTTCCAGGGCAAGTCATTTTGGCGACCCACGCTTGACCCACAGCCATGTGTTTTTCGGGACGGACACACAGGTCTGCAAAGGCTTAGGATGTTTTGAGATGTGACGGGAGTAAATTCTCCACAAAGTCTAGTTTTGAAGGGACTGCCCCGTCGGATTTGTTCAGCCCCGGATCTTAACATAGCGGCAAATGCGACAATAATTTTGAAAGCTGAAAAAAAAAAGGACCCCCAAGTAAAGGACCTACGTGATGGTAAGCTCATTTTGCCCCAATAAAATAGGCACATCTATAATTGTGAACCACAGTGACCGCAAGGTAAGAGGCTTCTCGGTCTGCTGATGAAACGCACGAAAATGGGTGTGCGAATTTTGAGGTTACCGTTTTGACGCATGCCCAAAAGCTGGGAACGGAAGAGACACGCACACACACACACACACACATACACAGGCTGTTGAGCGGCAAAAGACGCGGAGACACAAAAGAATAGCTACTCCTGGCTGGATATGTTCATACCATATCATTGGTAATTAGTAATACACATTCTTTCTTTACCGAGATGAATCATGAACCAGTGAACAGTCAAAACACTTGAGGAGATCCCAGCAGCAGTGGGCCAAGAAGCTGGAGCTGGAAATGGGAAGCAGGATTTCCAGTTGATTGAGTGGCTGAAGGACCGCCTGAAGTGGAGTGGCTGAAGGACCGCCTGAAGTGGTTGACTGAGAGTGGAAAGCCTCTGCCAGCAGATTGGTCGCTCAGCACTGCTGCTGCCAATGTGGCTGAGCTTATCAGATGGGAGTATTATGCTCCCACTGAGGACCAAGAGAACGAGGTTGATGATGACCCTGACATTGAGAGAGCAAGAGCCAAAGACCGTGATGCGAGGAGGCGTGAGCTGAGAGGCAAGATGGTGCAACCTCTGAAGTCTAAGCTTCAAGGCAAGTCCAGAGAAGAAGCATTGGCTGAAGATGTCAGTTGTCAGCAAGCTGAAGGTTTGAGCTGCAGCCAAAAAGAAACTGGCTAAGAAGCAAGGGCTGAACTCAGGCAGACAAGGCTGCTAAGAAGCTGAAGAAGGATGAGACTGCAGCCCTTGAGGAGTCTTCAGCACCTCGTTTGCCACCTCCAGCTGAGGCACCTGAGGATGAGCAAAGCTTGTTGGAGCAAGAGCTGATTTGTTGCCCAGGGCTACTCAGAAGGCAGATACTCAGTGCTCACTTTGAGTGGCACCTACAGCATTGCCCAGGAGCATGTGAGGCCACTGAGTTCCAGGCCCAACACCAAGCCTTTTGAGTGGCCAACTTTCAGGCAGCTCAACAAGACGGAGATGTGTGGCATGCTGACTTCTGGCCACACCTTCTTCTCAGTGATGATGAGATGTCTGCACATGAGCTCATTGCTTTCCCTGCTGGCGATGAGCCTTTCGTAGTGGAAGATCAGTGGCTGGCAGTTGCTAAGGTGGGCTGTGAAGAAAACCTTTTCCAGAAGACCGCTTAGTCAACTGCGTGGACCCATCTATCCCGTTCCTGCTGAGCGCTTTCCCTGATGAGCTTGTTGACGAAAGAATAGAAGCCATGAGGGCAGCAGTCAAGCCTTTCACTCAGGCCCTCGTGCCTATTTTTGCATCAGTTGCTGAGAAGCAACCGAGCAAACAGAAGGCTTCACGTGGAGGCTCTACGACAGTCTCAGCCATAGATCTGAGATGTCTGCAGCGGCTGAGCAAAAGGCTAAAGGCTGGCATTGCCTAGACTCAAAGTCTGTCAGAAAAAACTCAGTTTTCCTAAGAAAAATGCAGCAATGCATGTGGCTTCTATGTGCTCAGCTACATGGAATGCGAGCTGAGAACCAGAAGGGACGAATGGCTCAGGTTCTGGATTCCAGACTTGGCTAAGACATGGAGATCTAAGCTTCTGAAGCAGTTTCAGCATTTGTCCAAGGAGCAGAAAAGCAGACAAGCTCAGCTCAAGCAGCAGAAAAAAGTCATTGAGGCTCAGCTGGAGAAGGCTCAGACAATAAAAACAGCAGCGGAGGAGACACTTGAAGCAACCAAAAACAAGTCCTCCTCAGCAGCTTGGGCTGCTAAGGCTGCGATCAAGAAAAACAGCCTCAGGTTCACTTGGGATGACATCTCAGATGATAGAGCACAGCAGCTGCATCTGCAGCAAATGCAGGTGGCAGTCAGGTTGCCACAGCTGTGACCCTTGGAAGGCGCTCAGGTGCTATGTCAACACTGAGGGAAAGCTTCAGAAAAAGATTCCCTCAGCAGGACTGCGCTCAGCTTGTCTTGCATGTTTACACATTTTGCACTCAGCTTGCAGGACCTGAAGACCTGGCCAAACTTCTGAGCAAGTTTAAGGCCACAAAGGCTGAGGCCCACAGCGTCTCAGGTTGAGCAACCAAAGATTTGCAGAGTTTCACTACTGGGACTGAGCCAGGAAGCTGAGAGGAGAAATCAGTTGCCCATATTGCGCATGTTGAGTCAAATTTTGTTCAACGGGATTTTTTGGGGTTCGAACTTGACACAAATCATGGTACCGAAACAGTGGGGGGGTCGTGTTTAAGCCGGGGAAACTTGACAAAATTCAGACTACCGATATTAAACCAGGTGCAACATTTCATTCATCACAGCATTGCATGATTCTGGATTCTGAGCGCCTCACCGTAAAAAAGCTGCGAGACCAATTTGCAAAGAATGTCAGGCATGCGGTACTGCGTGTGCAGAGCATGCAGCTTGCCTCAGTTGAACACAAAACCTTGAAATCGTAAACCACAAACGGGTTTTTCTGAGGCTACCCTTCTTGGGGTGGAATTGAAGAGAAGCCAAGGGAAACACAAACACAATGGCATTTTCGGGGTCCCCTATTGTCAGCCACACCAAAAACAAACAAGATCCAGGAACACAGGTTGCCACTGGACAGCGGGTTGCACCCACTTTGCATCGCACGCTCCATGAAGCTTCTGTCCACTTGCTTGTCCTTGATTCGGGTTGAGACGCCAACCTGCGTCAGCAAGTTTTTACTACTGTTTAAACATCTTCATCTAGGTTGTCCTTTGACCAAGGCCAAAGAACCTATGAGGTGCTTTGCTTCAGCCTCACTTCCTGAGTGGATGGGCCAAAAGCAGTCTGAGTTGTTTCTGTCTGCCGCCAAAAAAGTTCAAAACCAACAGTGAGCGAAGTCCAGGAACCCAAGGCGTTAGTATCACTCAACGGTATCCCTACAGGCACCAGGTAGGATAGATAAAACCCAATGAATATTGATTGAGATACGTACCACTTACCAACTGCGCATGGTGCATGTTGTCCGTCTACAGCACAGCTGCCCTATTCGAATCCGTGTTGCCGTACTCGCTTGAGTTCCAAATCACATTTTAAACATGTCCTTCTTCGCAAGCCGCATTTCGTGAATCTAAAGCACATTTCTCGGTTTACGACAAGTTCCCGGAAGCGGCATTTTCCGAGAAAAAAAGACAAAAACTGTCCGACTTGCAATCTGGTTGTTCCCAGTCCTTGATCTCCCAATCCCCAGCCGTCGCGAGCACCAGAGGGTTGAGCTGCTTGTGGTCCCCAAGCAAGACCAAGTTTTCCACGCCCATGCCTGACACGCGGGAAAGGAGGGTGTTTCTCCTCTGTGTCTATTGCTTGTTTTGCTTTTTCTTTCTTTCTTTCTTTCTTTCTTTCTTTCTTGCTGTTCCTTCTTTCTTTCTGTGTTTGTGTGATTCTGTGTGTGTGCTTTCCCTTCCCCCTACGGTACAGTATTGCTTATAGATATGTTATGTTAGTTACTCCTATTGTCCTCATGCATGTTTAGGCAACACTTAACCAATTCTAAACTCCCAGGTTTCCCACCGATCCCAACTCCAGTCGTATTGGGGGGCTCTCCCAAAACAAATGAAACTTCATTTTGTAGTTCAATGTTATTTTGTTTTTAACCTCAGTTTAAGTTGGTAAACAAGAATTGATAAATCAACAAATAATGCCTCGAACAATCCCATTGGATTTCTTACTCCCGCCAAAGGGGATATCCCATTGGATGAGCACCGCAGCGGAAGCCTAAATGAATACTGTTCTGTCCGGAAGGACACGTCCTCACTATAGGGGGGTATCTGATTCTTAGGTGAAAGCGATTCCTCGGAATAACGCACAGCACGTCCTTCGCCTAGCTCCGCATAAATCACCTCACCTCCTGAGTGGATTGGCTAGACACATTCTAAACCAGGGCTGTGGGGAATGACCACTTCTGTCTGTGATACAACAGAAAGGGCTTCCCAAAGACTATTTTCTTCATATAAAGGGGATTCCCTCGTATCACAGAAGTGGGGAGAAACCCCTTGATCCCACAACCCTGTTCTAAACTGTTTGTTGGTCGTCAACCCAAAAAGCTTAGAGTTTCGACCTCAGGGAGTGCGTTGCTTTAAGCACGGCAAGACACGCAGAATCAAAGGCATGTAGGTCTCGGCAGTAGCCGCGGCTTCGTCGAGAATGCTGATCACAAGCCGGCCAGGGAAATCCTTTTCGAAGTCCTCTTGCAGCTTTTGTACCTAAAAGGCACTCACTGAGCCTCCCCCCAGTTGGTGCTTTGGAGCCGAATCGGTGGTTCGTTATGGGTAGTTTACCATTTACCGAGGCCTCAGGGACCCGTTCAAACCCCCAAACCGACTCATCCCCCCTACCCTAATGGTGAGGGGGGGGAAGGGGTCAACGGGACCTAATTTTATTTTAGTCTTCCCCATAAAAGGGGAAACGGGGTGCCACAAATGGAGATCTCCAGGGTCAGCCCTGCCCCAATTCCATTTTAATGGGGGTGGGGATGACCCTTCCTTGAAAAAAAGTTCTCAACATTGCGTTGAGTTTAGCTTGGGGGTTGTCATAAAGACTACAAAACAGTGCATAGTGTTTTTAAAAGAACAAAAACAATACTGAAACGAGGCCCCTCCCAAGGTGTGTAACACTTTCCTATCTGGTCAAAAGCCGCTTGACACGCTGATGACAGGGGTGTTCCAGGAGCCCTGCCCTCGGCGCTGCTTCGCAGGCATGCAACGGCCGACAACCTGCTGCTAGTTCCCTTCAAAGTTTGACATTCTCGCGGGTTTGTCCAGTTTTCGGGGCGGCTGTCCTTTGGTCCTTCAAACCAAGCCCAAAAAGGGTAGCCCTCAACAAAAAGACCGCCTCAAAAGGAGCCATGGCTGCTTGGTTTCAAGCCAAACCACGTCCCACGCTGCCGTGTTTGTTTTTTGTTCTTCTTCTTTTTTTCTGGTCCTGCCTTGTACCCCGAGGGGATGGTGCATAAGAACACCCGGGTGTTGCGCACCGTTCGGCTTTGGGCAGTGGCTTGTGCAACGGCCAGCGCGCTCTGAGCCTTCCGATGTGCCGCCGACACTTTTTGAAGGAGCTGCTCCACGTTGAAGGCGCGGAACCTTTGTGGTTCTTTGCTTGTGGGGGGGGGGGGTCGTTTTGTACCCCAAAGTGGTTTTGCAGTTGGTTTCCCTTTAACATCACAACAAGAGCTCCCCTCAAAAAAAAGGCACACACCCGTGTCTCAACATTGAGTTCATAAACCCCGCTAAACTCGCGTCCTGAGATTGGCACAAATCCAAACTGTTCGTCTGCTATACACTTCCCAAAAGGCCAGGAGCTCCGGGAGTCAGATCAATTCCCCTACCTTTAGATGTCTAAGGATCATAGGTGTCCTTTTTGGGAAAATAGATGGACCTGGTAGTTGACTGAACCACCAGGTAAACCAGGAATCGCCCTCTATGTTTAAACCAAATCAACCAAAAAGGACACCTATGCTAAGGATATTTGCCACTGCCAATACTCAACGTGTCTCCCAATAACATTGGGTTTTGGTGGGCTCCTGCACCTCATGCCACCCTCTTTTGTATTTTAGTAGACGACGGGAAATGGTGGCCGTTGCTCCTGTGCCAAAACTAGTACTCCCTCCCAATGGTTGGAATCAACAATGCGCTTTGCAGTGCCAAAGCAACAACTGTTCGTGAGCAATGCCGAGGAACGGTTGCCCAAAGACGAGTCCTCTGCAGAATTTGTGATAGCGCAAAGGCCTGCTCCGGACGACCACCCAAGCCATCTTCTCTTTGCTCGCGTTCAGCCGGTCGAGATAGAACCTCAGGGGTCAATTGTCAGCTCCCCTCTCTTCCCTCTCATGTCCTCAGAAACCACTCAGAAAAGGATACCCTCAGATGTTTTCTGGTTTCCCGTTTATTCTCTACAAGAACCATTTGTTCCTTGGGCTTCTTAAGTATCGTGGATCCCGCAATGGGACAATTGCGCCGCTTGAAGGCCCTTGAACATTTTCGAATTCCTCCCTGAGTCTCAACGTTCTTGCTCCCAAAACCGCCGGCACCACCCTAGTGACACCATGAAACACCAAGAGGATGTCTGAGCAACAGCTTAAACATGGTTGGCTCGTGTTTTCTTTGGATTCGGACTACCCAAAATGGATTCGGCTTTCCTTCTGGTTGCCCTTTTAAACATTTCAAAACCACCAAACAAGATACCAACCCCAAAGACACATGAATGTCAAGGTTCCCCAACCCTTAAGAAGGTTCATTGACATTTGGGTTCATGCCACCATGGGATCTGGACCCCCAACATTTCGTGGTTGTCCTGGTGTTCCACTCTAAAACCCGCCCAAAAAGGGCTGCGAGCCGTACAAAAAGACCAGCAACCCATTTGTCTCTTTGCTCCAGCCTCATTGGGTCATAGGCCTCCTCTGGCATGCCGCTGAGCCGTCGCTTGCGGTTTTCTCTCTGCAGCTCCTCAGCATACCTTTGGACCGAGGGCAGCTTCTCAATGTCAGCCAGGCGCAACCGCGAAGTGTTGTGGGGCCGCCAAAGACGCTCGTTCCTCGGAAAACCACTTAAAGGGGCAGTGTACTTAGTAAGTGGTGAGTACGCCTAGTTATAACCCCACTTTGGAGACTTAGAACCATGGCAAGTGGGTTATAAGTTATCACCATGGTAAGTACTTTGCCCTTTAAGCAGGGTGGACTCTCCATTGCGGGGTGTTGGGACCCCAAACTCCAGCCTTCTTGAGGGCCCAAGGTTCTTAGGCCAAGGAAAATACAAAAGGCAACAAAAACAACCGGCCATGTGTCCGGGTCTTCTGGAGCAGTTGGAGAGAACTCAAGGTTCTGTGCAAGACTTGCGCTGCCCACCTCGGTTGCAAACTCTGCTCCCCTGCTACAAGTGGCTAACTTTTAGTGGTTCAATGGAAAACCCATTCGTTGGCAAAAAGTGAAAGTCCTAACATCCCTTGGCAAAATGCGCCAAAGCCACCTCATGCTCACCACTAAATCATCTCGAAGGCAGAGCTGCTCGAGCGTGTACTTCCCCGCGGTCTTGCCCACGCGATCGGGGTTCCCCAACACCAAGATCTTCAGACCTGGGCTTGGACGCGCCCGAGCAAGTTGACTTGCTCGAAAAGGGAAACATCCTCACCACCCAAATGGGGGAGGAGAAAATAGAACCATAAATGGAGTTCCAGGGGTCACCCCCCGCCCCTAATTTCATTTTTAGGGGGCGGGGATTGAGAAACACAGGAGCACCAGAAAGTCTGAATGACGCTAAACCAACCGTGCGCGCATACACACACACAGATAGACAGCATGCTGCAAGAATGCCTCGCCGGCACTGAGACAAATGAGACCAATGGCTTCCCTGGAAGCACCGGGCTTATATTGTCCTATTTTCCGCTAGAAGTGTTGTGTGGGTCCTCCCAATTCTTCAGATGTTTGTGCTTGCGTGGCGACACGCCAAAATACGTCCAAACAAGGCTGAACAAGGTTGGGGGTGTCTCTGGTACTGAGGCCACCCGTTGTAAGGTTGTTTTATGGGGAAACCAAAGCACCCGCACCCATTCTGGTGTGGTTTTATGGGGACCACCCATGTTGGGGTTGTTTCATGGGGAGACCAACGCACCCCCACCTACTTGGGGGTGGTTTTGTGGGGAAACCAAAGCACCCCCACCCATTTTATTTTGGGGGTTGTTTCATGGGGGAACCAAAGCACCCCCACCTATTTTGGTGTGGTTTTATTGGGAAACCAAAGCACCCCAACCCGTTTTGGGGTTGTTTCATGGGGAAACCAAAGCACCCCCACCCATTTTGGGGTGGTTTTATGGAGAAACCAAAGCATCCCCACCCATTTGTTTGGGTGGTTTTGTTGGGAAACCAAAGCACCCCCACCCATTTTGGGGTGGTTTTAATTGTTGGGAAACCGAAGCACCCCCACCCATTTTGGGGTTGTTTCATGGGGAAACCAAAGCACCCCCAACCATTTTGGGGTGTTATGGGGAGACCAATGATTTTTGGGTTATTTCAAACCAAAGCACCACCACGCATTTTGGGGTAGTTGTATCGGGAAACCAAAGCACCCCCACTGGTTTAAACCAAAGAACCCTATTTTGGGGTGGTTTTCTTGGGAAACCAAAGCACCCTGACCCACCTTGCGGTTGTTTCATGGGGAAACCAAAGCACCCCCACCCATTTTGGGGTTGTTTCATGGCGAAACCAAAGCACCCCCACCCATTTTGGGGTGGTTTTATTGGGAAACCAAAGCACCCCGACCCATTTTGGGGTGGTTTTATTGGGAAACCAAAGCACCCCCATCCATTTTGGGGTGTTCACAGCCCCAAATGGGCAGCCAAAAGACCGCCTCCCTCATGCGCCGTGCTCAGCTTCTCCGCCACCGCGTCGATGGCCTGGTTGGTGACACAGGTGACCACCGCTGCAGCCGCCGCAGGCAGACGGTTGTTCAAGATGTGGAAAATCGTAGTGCTCTTGCCTGCAAAGGGGCACTATTCCTGGTCGAAAAAACAAAGATCATATGTTCAACCGTTGATGGTAGTATGTTCAATATGTTCAACTACCCCTTCTTTCAACCATTCTTGATGTTCAACGTGGCACTAGCCCTGGTCAAAACAGGGTTTCAACCAAATACTGCTCAAACCATCTCCTTTTGTCCTTTACCGGAAAATGCGGGTGGTCCTGCCTCCCACCCAAACGCTAAAACCTCTTTGTTTAAAGCCCGGGCAGTTGTGACCGTTGGTCAGTTGGTGACCTGAAAGGTAGCCAACAGACCTGTTATTGAATGCTTGCTCTTTTTGGCGGGGAAGCCCAAGAAAAAGGGACAACCCGTGTTCCTTTCCTGCAGGGCTAAATGGTTAGCCTACTTGTTTACAGTAAGGTAGAAACCCTGAGTGTTCGAACAACCTTTTTGGTGTCCCTATAAGGAAAGAGGTCGGTGGTTCTCTGCCCAACTGCCTGTCCCCGGTGGCCCGTGAATGAGTTCCACGCGATGAGTCAGTGACCTCACTGCCAATTGCTGGTCCTCGTTGATCGGCAGCATCCTCAGACGCCCAGCTTTCCATCAGAGGCGCCGTTTGTTGCTTCCCTAAGCATCATTGGACCCTCCAGTGAAAGGAAACCCTTCCACCAATAACTCACTTGCTGAGTGGATGGCCAAAACAAAAATCAAACTTTATATTTACCACTAAAATGGTCTTCCCAAAAAGTTTAAAGTTCATGAACTCAGGAAGTGAGATAAAAAGAAAAGGGTTGACTGCACTGGGCCGGGAATCTCATCATGGATGCGCCAACCGCACCCGCGAAGCGTGCTGGCAACTGGACGGCTTGGATCCAAGACCATTCGTTCCAGTTCAGGGACAGGCGCAGCAAGCTCCTCCAATTCCAAAGCACCTTGCTGGTTCCAGCGGGACATGGCATCCCATCCGTCTAAAAGTCAAAACGTCCAAAGGTCCTAAAGTGTAAAGGTCATTCAAAGTCAAACCAACTACTTCTATTTGGGCGAGCCCCCTGGAAAAAAGAATCCAGAAGTGGTGCATTCCCTTTAACACCAACAGGGGAAAATAAAACAAATGCGTTCAGTTTTCAGCAACTGGAGGTCTTCTTGCCTACCATCTGCCGCGTAACCGAGGCACAGTTCAATCTGCTTGAATAGTCCCCTGCGAACAACCGGACCTTCACGCCGCATTCCTCAAAGTTCTCCAGACGCCGCCCGTCGAGCGAGAAGCCTTCGAGACCTGCCGCGGCAGTTCTCTCGTCCACCTCGCAGACGGTGACCCAAAACAGCTCGCCATCCACCTGGCCAGTTGGCCCGTGTTCGAAGTGACAACCTCAGCGATTCTTGTATTTGGGTTGATCCACTTGTTTTTGGGATGCCTCTTTTTTGGGGCTTGTGTGCATGGGAGACCTGAAAGAAACCACCCTTTGCTTCTTCTTCTTCTTCTTCTCTTTTTGTTTTGGAGGGAGGAGGAATCCCCCATTTTCACACATACCCAGTTTAGGACATCCTCAAAACATGTCCCGAGCCTCGAGGACGTTATCCTTGAGCTGAAGCTCTGAGAGCTGCGATTTCGGCCTGAGATGCGGCAAATCCGATTTCTAGGGGTTGATTTTCCCTGGAGTCTCCTTCTGGGTAGACCATTTTAATACCGGGTTTTGATTATGACTCGCTTTGAGATCTATGCCCTGGGGTTCGGCGACCTTCAAAAGAAAGGTCTTTAGGACTCGACCTTTTGTTGTGCTCAAAGGCCTTTCTTTGAGAGATTTGAAAGGCCGTTGCGCTAGCTAGTGTCTGCTTTCAGAGGCCATAGCTGCTGGATTCCACGTGCCTCGATTTTACTGAATGGAACGGGCCTTATTGCTCTTGATAGCCGTACAAAGGGGAATATTGCTGCTCCACGTTTAAGCCCGTCTTTTGCTTGTTCCACTAGGTTTAGCGGAGGTGGCCTGTAGGAGCAACTTTCTTGATGTAGATCATCTACTTGGCATGTATGCCGCATGAGTGTCATCTTGTGCTCGCTGTCAATGTTTTAAAGCTATTCTGTCCGATTTAGGGAGAGGAGTGACTTTGCTGAGGTTTCGTCTGGTCGGTCTGGCAAGTTCAGGGCTCTTGTTTGCGCATGCTGCACTTGAGACATCAATCAAAGCGGTCACACGCTCGCACATGCTTCATGTGCTGTATGATATTCATTTGAAGGACTGCGGTTGATTGCACCTATAGATCAGACGGGGAAATCGTGCACAGCTGAACTTGATTCTTTGAAGGATTCCTTGCGGGTAAGAAGAAAGCTGAACGGTATGCCAGCAGCATTCCCGCTGACCGGATTTCATCTGATTTCACCTCATCATTGAATCCTTTGCCCAGCAGGTGCGCTGTTCATTTCTTTTGGAGCGACTTGCTGCGCGACCACACAGTGCACACCTTTCGAAAAATTGGTTGCTTTTCAAGGCACACATGCACCAGCAATGTTTTTTTCTGTGCCTCAGCTCTGGTGGAAGGAATCATTTTGCCTGCCTAGTGATTTTGTACAAGGCTGCGTGCGCTCTCACCTGTAAAAATACTGCACTTGGAAATCACGAGGAGCGTGAAACTACCGTAAAACTGCCGTGAAACTACCGTGAACGACCTTCATTTGGGGTGAACCCCCTTTTTTCGGGGTGAACGTCCTATGCCCAAAAACGTCTATAATCTGCGATACCTTGCTCGCGGCCCACGCCTGCCGTGTTGGCTGTGTTCACCAAACAGGTATAACTAGTAAGTTGTCATTTTTTTCATGGGCATCCTTGCCTAATATTGAGTCCCAAGGAAGCCGCTCTGGCAAGAAACAAGGGACAGACAAGACAGGCATCTTGATCAAGCCTGATAAGTTACAGTAAAAGCGGTGAATAGATGGGCCAAACTGGGATAGAAGGTGTCAAAACGGAGACGTGTTTCTTTGCTTTGTGCATCAAGTTTCCATTGAGCTAGCAGGGAGCAGTCCAGTCATCTGCTCTTAAATGGTCAAGTGTGCATCCACAGATCTGGCAGTGCTTCCTTCACAATGACTGCATGCAAGAGCTATGTAGCGAAGTGGTTGTCCCGTAGAACCCCTCGTTGATGACAATAATGATTTAATTGACATTTGAACATGTACTTGAATTGATCTTTGTTGGCACCGGCCTTGCGCCGATGGCCCAGCATTTTTTGGCGAGCATGGCCAGCACAGCTGGTTTGTTCGCAACATATCACACAGTGCAGTCTGCTTTGCGCAAGTTACGGAATATCACACATAAGATGAAGCCGTGTTCTGGCAAGAATACTGACATTGGCCACGAACCGGCTTCAAAACTATGCGAGCCCCGAGGTCATGCACACATTATTGCGAGAAGATTGCGATTGCGTGCAGTATTGAGCACAGGCTGAGGCACTAGGCAGCTATCCTCGACCATACAAACAAAGGATGTTCATAGAAAGCCTCTTGTTTTAATGGTCTTTAGGACCCCAGGGTATGGTTGATTTGGTGGTCTATGGTTCATTTAGTGGTCTATTCTAAGGGTTGATTTGCCTGGAGTCTCCTTCCCTGGAAAAAGGGGTCCATGACCCCATTCTTTCGACCAACCCATTTTTAAAGGTCCAGGCCCATTCTTTTCAACCATCGTTCTTTTCTCAAAAACCGGGTCTGTTTCCCAACTGGTTTTTTTTGATGGTTTCCTGAAAAGAAGGATCCCTGGAAAGAATGGGGAAGGTACCCCTAGAAATCCGGGGTGAAATTTCGGATCTCGGCGTGTCTTGCTGGTGCTCTAGGGGTGGGTGGGGTCGGGTGTGGGTGGGGTGGGGTGGTGGGTTGGGTGGGGTGTGGGTGGGCTGGTGGGTTGGGGGGTGGGGGGTGGGGGGGGGGGGGGGAGCGGGGGTGGGTGTGTGGGTGGGTGGGGTGGGGAATGAGGCCACGAACCTGAAAAAAACCTTAAGAGCCCCCAGTTTGATGGTCATTCCATTTCTCCTTCCCTGCTGAGAACCAGTTTTTCAGGTGACCTCTGTTTTGGTCACATGTCAAAGGCTTTGCGCCTTCTCACTGAGCTCTATGTTGGGGTTCCTGAAAAACCGGGTTAAGAACGAATGAATTGCCCAACAGAGGGATACCCCACAAAAAAAACAGACCATCTCAACAACTATCCACGACTACAACCTGGCGATGGGACTTTTTTGCTTCCCATTAAAGCCAAACGGGGTGGGGGAGGGGGGGGGGGGGCATTTTTAGATCATGAGACTCCTGCCCGGAAAATGGCGCTTCTGGCCCACCCAATGTTTTGGCAACATCCCCTGCCGCTTTTGGTTTCCCACCAACCAAAAGGGCACGAAGTGTGTGCCGCGAGAGTTCAAGGTCGGTTTAAAGGACCCAGATAGTTCCGTTTTTTTTTTTTTTTGCACGACAGTTGGACTTTCAGCCACGTCAATGCTGAAGTGAGTTTAAGTGGGAAGGTCATTCTTTCCCGGAAATCGGTACATGCAAAGGGTTGGTTTACAAGAGAATCTCTCGACTGAACTAGTTTCCTCCCTGAATTAGCCAAAACAAACAGTGCGATGTTTATGCTGCTGCTTCATATCTTGTCTACCCTTAAACATATACCATCCTTTTGGGATGACGACCCGGTATGAGAAAGTTCGGGGTGTTCCCAAGGCGATTCTCTTGTGAACAAACCTCAGAATTACCCCCCAAGCTCCGAAGGAGCTCCCATTCAGATGTTGGAACAGTCACTCAACCTCCATTTACTTAAATCCTCTGGGGAACAAACAACTCCAGTAGTAGTGGTAGATTCCCCCCACGGCCAACAGGGAAAAGAAAACATACCCCCTACTCCAAATACCCGCCTTTTTTGCGGGTATTTTTTGAAAACCTGGTTTTCCATTGTGAATTCCTTCTTTCGTAGTACGTAGAGGATCAGCTTGATATTCTTAAGCAAATGGAAGTCAAGAAGAGGCAGCAAGCGGGCAGAACAAAGGCGCCCGTTTTACCCATGAAGGTGGGCATTTCAAGATCGGTTGGAAACAAAGGACCTCTTCATGCAACCAAAAGGACTCAGAAAATGACGGATTGCGATTTCTGCCAGATGAGCCACGGTTAAAATATCTGGCTTTTCGGAATTTCAGTGCGTCCAGGTCCCTCCCAAATGAACCATAGACCCCGAAATGCACCATAGATCTCCTGAAAGTGTGTGAGAGGCTTTTGTGCCCAACATCGAGATGAGTTGCTCGGCATTCGCCCGGCGCTCCGGCGGTAGAGACACCAGAAGTCGCGCATTCACGCCCGGCGTGCCTGGACGACCACAGAAGCGCCTTCTTGGGCTTGGTGCCCAAGGGAAACCCAAAGGAACATTGCACATGTATTGTTTGGGGGGTTGGGAATCGGGTTTGGGGGAAGCCCTCTTTGGACCTTTGCCCACAGCATAAACCTCAGGATGACATGCAGAAGCGGCCTCTTGGCAGGTGAGCACCTGCGCCGCTGCTTTTTACACATCTTTCTGCCGACTTTCCAGGGGGGATTTGGCTGTGGGTCAAAAATAGGTACCCCCAAATCGAACCCTAGTAAGTGGAACCATGGACTAAAACCTGCGGTTTTCTGGTGGTTTACTTTTGACCCATACCTATTTCTTGCCGCCAGTCTTCCTGGACCTCGAAGAGCGAAATTGATTTGAGAGGCAAAAAACACGTGCGAGGTCTGTGGTCTTTGTGAAGGGCTCTTCAGAGTGAATCCACGTCTCGGGTTTTTCCATGGAATCCAGTCCAGAGTTAGACCGTGTCTTATTCCCCCGACACTTCAGCCTGCTGAGCTCTAAATTGCAGCCAATTCCCCTAAGCTACGCTACAAGCAATGGCACCTGTTTTGCGGTAGATGAATTCTGGGTCCCACCCAAGAACAAAACAACAAAAACTATGTCACTGGCTGGGTTGTCAGTTACTCATTCGCCCTTGGAGGCGTGCCTTGTCTCCGGCCGTTCAGAAGGAGTCTTTGCCCGCCACTTTTGAAGGCGGCAGCTGCTTCGGCCAGGAGGTTGGCTTGCATGGTCCTGGGTGATTGTTTGAAGGACTTGGGTTTGGACCGTCGCACCTGGGTGTATTTCTTGTGGGATTTGGACCCTCAAGAATGCCGATCTTCCTTTGGCTCTCCACTTGAACACCCAGCAAGGGGCCTCCACAAAGCCCAGAGCAGGTTCCAGAGCTGAAGTGGGTGTGTGCCTCAGGGGGGTTTGCGGCTGAACCAAAGGAGCCTGGCTCAAAAATCGGCTTCCATATTGGTTCGGCTCAACAAATCTTCAGGAACCACCCTGCGGTGTCACATAAAAAAGGCATATCTTGCTTTGAACAAGCAGGGCGGGGAGTTGAGCAACTCACCGGGAGAGAAGATGTCACAAAAGCGTGCTATGAAGTTAAATCATGGGCCTTGGGATCTTGGTGGCTCATGTTCTTTGAGCAGGATGGCCAACCCAAATATATATCGTGCCCCCTGTGATCTCCTTTTTTTAGGGGGGAACCCTTTTGGATTGCTTTAAGAGGAAAACAATGATTTCGAGGCTCCCAAACACCCCCATATTTCTGCATGTTTGGTACGGAGTATTGGTTGCATAAAGATAGGCACATACACGAACCATGGTTATCTTTGTTTATGTTTGTTGTGCGGGGCAGTGTGAAGAGTTGATTAAATTACAAGTGTCTTGCTGGAAAAGGACACCGGAATGAAACTGAAAGGACACCTTCAAGGAAAACCCAAAGGACACATACTTTTTCGAGGATTTCCCCCTTTTTTTGAGACACACACGCGCACACCCATAGGTGTCCTTTTTAGGAAAATAGATGGCCCTGGTAGTTGGTTGAATCACCAGGTCAACCAGGAATTTCAACCAAACCAACCAAAAAGGACACCTATGCACAGATTCCATGACTCTGCGGGGATTCTTACATTGTACACCTGAACATTGCCTTGTAAATGGTGGTTTCTCTTTACTTTGGTGGAAAAAAACATGTTTCAAATGGTTGCAAAATGTATCTTTTAAGGAGCCCTGACTCTGCCAAAGGTCTTGTAGTACGCCGTGCGCTGCCCACGGGTCGATCCGTAGGTGTCGTTGACTGGAAGAAACTCCAAGGGTACCTTCCATCTGGTCAAGATCCCTGGGAAAAATAAAAATATGTCCAGTTAGTGATAAAAAAAACAAATCCTTTGAACACCAACAAGGGAAAGTAAGAAAAAACAATATATATATATATATATATACATATATATATATATATATATATTTAGAAAAACCAGTGAACACCAACAAGGGAAACATTTTTGTATATATATATATTATAATATTAATAATAATAATAATAATAATAATAATAATAATAAATAAATGGGGGAAAAACACTACTCATTTCAGCAACCCCAAGGGTACTGGGCTCACAAAGGCCTCCAGCAGCTTCGCACGAGCGCCTCCTGTCCAGGTCCAAAAGCCAACCGGGTTGGTCTTCCCTGCAAAAATGGGTGTTGAGATCTTCAAGCCCCGCAAACATGGTGTTGAGATCTTCAGGGAATAAGAAATGGAGCCTGAACTAACTGGTGGTTTGCTTTAAGGGAATCCCTGTAAAAATGGGGGGGTTTAGATCTTCAGGGAATGAGAAATGGAGTCAGAACCCGAATTAAACCATCCAACTGGTGCTTTCCTTTATTCGGGAATCCGCAGGTGCATTCCATTTCTCATTCCCTACTTATCGCACCAGCAAGCAAACACGAGGAGCTGATTTAAAATACAGTGGTTTCCCCACTGGTCCGGGATGTTGCTTAAACTGCGGTGGTTCTTCCGTGCTTGGTAGGGGTGCAAAACAATTGTTGTTTTAACAGTTGTTCCGCAAGGGTTGGGTCAGACTCCCCGCCCTCCCCCCAAAACAAAAAAATAACTCTGGTCTTGCGAAAAGGGATCTGAACAAAATATCCAAAGGGCAAATGCAATTGCGTAACGGGAAACAGGATGGTTAAGTCAACTGCGATGCCATAAGGGCCGCTCAATACATTAGACTGGGGTTGTAGATACTTTTGTTGAACGACCACCTGAAGGTCGCAGTGATTCTCACAGGACAGTCATGTGTGCAGTTTTGCAGCCCTTTGAATTTGCTTGTATGTCATCCCCATATGAATCAGCAGAATGGCACAGCGAACGGCTGCGCTTGAAAAGACGTGACTCATTTGCATCACCCTGACAACTTCGATAAAAAAACAAAAAATAAAAAACAGGAAAAAAAAGAAAAAAAAACGGGCCCCTGGGTATTAACCATAACCTGGGTATGACAGGAGTTGCTAATTGACAAGAACTTGACTGATAATAACCTTGGCAAAACAACATATTTAAATTATTCTAACAAGAACCTCACGGCTAGGGATTTGGACCGGGACTCGGTAAATGACTCTCTTGGTTTTTCTAGCTTCCCTCGAAGTGGTTTGGATAGGCTAGGGGTGGTTTCCTAATTATTCAAGAACCAGGGCTTCCAATTCAATCAAACCAACCAAATCAAAGGGTGACCTGATAAGCAACGCGAAGAATTAATCTTGGGCCCTCAAAACGGCGGTCCAAAACCATCCAATGGAGATCCGGGTCGACCCCTCCAGAGGGTCCGAATTCTGATTGGGGCAAGCTGAAATGGACACAAACTCCAATCAACCCACGTCGTCCGACCAATTCGGCGAGCCTGTCTTCCCTTTTCGATTGTCAGCAGAGTCAGAGCCTCACTGCCACCGACTCCCCTGCCGATTGGCTCTATGGCTGAACAAAATTTGTATATTGCTGACCCCAGATTACTCAACCCCTGTTTATTAATATGGGTGTGTTCCCCTCCAAAAGTGATAAATCGCCCCTGAAACCAGTTGGCCACCCGCTATTAATAAAACGGTTTTTTTGTTTAATGAATATGGAGTCAACAAGAGGCCTGACTGAAACAAAATGCCTGAGGCCAGGCTGTAGAACCCCCTCAAATGACTAAGGAGGTTTCTTTGCCTCTCACTCGTCCACCAGTTGGAAATGCAAGTACACGCTCTGTTTGCGCAGCTCACTTCTGCAGATTGGTCAGAACAAGATGCCGGAGCATCTGAAAGGACCCCTTAACCTTCATCTACCCAGGTTTTGAGCACGTGGCTCACCTGGGCATACCAATCGGAGAGTCGCACAATCCAAGGCGCCGAGCTCTGCGAGCACATCCTCGATGGAGCGGCACGCCATCATGCCTCATGCCAAGTTTTTTTCACACGGGAGAGCTCAGAGATGGGGTATGGGGTACCGGAGCCTTAGGTTAGTTTCTCTAGTTGGCTTAGCGGTTGGGTTTCCATTCAACCCGCTAAAAGTTGAAACCATGTAGCAGGAAATCCGAGGACAGCTCAGCCCAGAGAGGTTCGCAGAACCCTTGTAAGAGATCCTAAGAAGGTTCGTGCTAAGAACCCTTCTTGGGGTATGGGGTACGGGAGCCTCAGGTTAGTTTCTCTAGTTGGCTTAGCGGTTGGGTTTCCATTCAACCCGCTAAAAGTTGAAACCATTTAGCAGGAAATCTGAGGACAGCTCAGCCCAGAGAGGTTCGCAGAACCCTTGTAAGAGATCCTAAGAAGGTTCGTGCTAAGAACCCTTCTTGGGGTATGGGGTACAGGAGCCTTAGGTGAGTTTCTCTAGGTTGGCTTAGCGGTTGGGTTTCCATTCAACCCGCTAAAAGTTGAAGCCATTTCGCAGGAAATCCGAGGACAGCTCAGCCCAGAGAGGTTCGCAGAACCCTTGTAAGAGATCCTGTAAGAACCCTTCTTGGGGTGTGGGGTACGGGAGCCTTAGGTGAGTTTCTCTAGTTGGCTGGAGCTATTCTAGAGGATGATTCCCCATTATTTTTAACCATCGTTATTTAAACAGAAAAAAACAACTGCTGCTTCTTTTTGGGTTTCCGGAGGTTTCCTATGAAGAAGTACTTCTGGCAATACAGTAATGGAATTGGAAGGTACCGCTAGGGCCAGACTTCTTCTTACCCAACTGGGCCGAGAGGCCGAAACTCTCGCCAAAGGTCCGCCGGTCGTCACGGCGAACGGTGACCCGCGGCCGGAGGTTCAATCTCCTCATGACCTCGGTTGGTGAAACGGCGCTCAACTTCCATTTGCTGTAGCCCCCTGCAAAAGAAATAAAGCAACTCCAGTAGTGATAGATTCCCTTTGAAGCCAAGAGGGGGAATCACATATTCTGAAGCCACTGATTTTGGACAGCTCCCTGTTTCAATTGTCTTGCATATGGGACGGTTGACTATTTGGAGACAGACCCAACATATCCCAAAATACGTTGTCTCGTAGCCAAAGATTTGGCATCTAGGGATGCCTTGTTTATGTCGCCGGGAAAGAGATCAGTACCATTGACAACAAACAACAATACCGCTTTGCGTCTTGCCCAGCAATTCTATTTCTCTGGTTTTGTAACCCAAATAACCACCCGCCCACCCGCGATATAAAACCAAAAATAAATGGATCGCGGCCGGTTACCTACCAGAAAGTGGCGAAACAATTCCTGGGATCCACTCGGTGCACTAATTGTTCTCAACATCCGAGTCGACCGCCCCTCTGTCTTATCAGATTTCTTCGCCATGCTGTAGCCGCTCTCGTTCTCTCTCTCTATACGTATCGCTCCTAATTTTAGATCCGCCCACACGTGCCCCAACCCCCCCCCCCAAAAAAAAAAAACCTCCAAACCCTCCCAAGCCCCCCCCAACCCCCCCCCTTTCAACAAGGACAACAAGCTGCTTGCCCACTGAGAAGCATCCGCCGGGAAGTGGTACGAAGCACGTCTCTCCCTCTCTTCTCTCTCCCTCTTGCAGCTGCTCGCCTGACCAAAGGCGAGGTGTAAATCCAAAACTGGGATCTTGAGCACTAACGGCAGTCTCAAGGCTGGGCATTTCAACTCGCTTGCAAACTCTGCTCCCCTGCTAAAAGTGGCTAACTTGTGGTGGTTTAATGGGGAAAACCCATGAGTTGGCAAAAAGTTAAAGTCCTAACATCCAAGCAAAATACACCAAAGTCAACTCAAGCTGCAGCAGTGCAATGCAGTCCACCAACAGCCCCGCAATCCCATTTTAACTGTGGCCTCTCATGATTTCTTTGCACGCCGTCTGCTTTCCCGCCTTAGCACTGGATCGATCCGAGTGCCCATGGCGCCAAAAGATCCCATCGCTGCGTCGTTGAAGATACCCTCTTTCCGACAGTAACCTTTGGGACAAATAGATGGCCCTGGTAAATGAACAACCACATCTAGACCAGTGACATCAATTTCTAACCACACTAACCTAAGAAGGACACCTATGCTCTTTCCAAGCATGGAAGTGGACAAGGGGTTCTTCGACAGGAAAACACGTCTGACAGAACCCGATCTCCAGCTTCCATAATTGGAGGGTACCCTTTTTGGGGCTTGCCCGAAAAGGCAAAAGAAGGGACAACCTGGAAACGTCCGCATGATTTGTGGGATCTGGTTCAATGGGAATGCTCACTGCCAAAAGTGTGTAAGTCCGCATACATAAGTCCACAGGGTCAAAAGGGGGTCAGTTTGCTCTTAAAGGTACTTCCAACATAACGCCAATAGACATTTGCAGCTTAGTGGCAGGTCTCTCCAACCCAACTGCCGTGAAGACACCCAGCGTGGTTGTCAACGTCCAGGGTTCTGAGAGATACCTTTTTGGGCGTAGCTTCTACTGACATACATTTTCACTAGCGACCCTGTGGACGTCATGTACGTGGGGTTCATATCTACCAACCATGTAGGGAATTCCTGCTTGAAATTCGCCCATGTCTCTCCTGGCACGCTCGCCAGTGGGCCAAAAGGAGCGGGCCGAATGAGGCATCTCGAGTGCTGCCACATGCCGACGAGAACATGTCCAAGGCACGTACCCCCTTGCGCACATGAGAACATTTTGTTTGGGTGCATCGGCCCCCAACAAAAAAAAACACTGACTGGCCGCCGCCTACATGAAGCCTCTGCGGAGGTGTAACATAACAGCAAGGGTGGACTCAGCCTACGCAGACGTTTCTCGAGCGCTACGTTTAAGTTTGAGCAATTAAGGCGAAACACGGGACCGCCTACGCCATCGTTTTCCCCGCCAGAAATTCCCACGCGGCGCTTCCGCGGCATGAAGAGAGTTCCTCCCTAAATACTCTGACAAAGACACAAACAAACACTCTGCCCATATGGCTGTGGGTCAAAACCAATGGTACCATTTTGGGGTAGGTGCACCACCCATTTTAGTCTCTTTTAGCGGGGACTTGGGGGTACGGGATTTTGACCCATGGCCATAAGCTCTGCCCATATATGAATATGTAGTTCTTGACTTTGTCAGCTGGGGTAGCCAATATCCAGGTACCCTTTAGGGCTGCCCAAGATCGCAAAGGGGCCCATGACCACAGCCCAAGGAATCTTTTGGACCGCACCTTTGAATTGCTTCAGTGATAGGTGGGTAAAAACTGTCCGAGTCCGGGTGTTGGGAATGAATGAACCAGTTTTGGGGATTCCCGAATAAAGGAAACCAAATCGGGAATGGGTTATCTCGGCGGCATTCCAATTCTCATTCCCTGCTCACTTCCGATCGAGGGGATGGGCCAACAACAAGTCCTGAAACCGTTCTTAACTTACCACCATTAATGGTGCAAACCCCAAAAATCTAAAGTCCCTGCTTCCATTTGCTTGCGCCCCCTTTAAAAAAATCATGAATATTTCCGGTAGTGAAATCGATTCCCTTTAAAACCAACAGGGGAGAATATGGGAAAGCACCAGAACCTTGCGGGAACTAGCACATGGAAGTCCAGGAACTCAGAAAGTGAGGCCCCATCCGCCAACTCAAGACCGCGTCGCCTTCTCCGGCTGCGCCTTCAGCGCCAAGCTTCGGCGCCGCCAGAGGTAGACCGTGACAGCCTCTGGCTGATAGACCGCGGGGGGGGGGGGGGGAGGTGAGGCCCGCTGCCGGGGTGCCCATCCCCGAAGGGAACTGGTACCCTTTGTGGTAGTAGAGGTCGTTGATTTGGTCCCTGGATCTCTTCCGGAGAGAGATCCAATATGCCACTATGGATGATTGGAGGATGGATTGTCCCTGGTGGATTAGATTGTGGATAATCCTGTAAGCGGCCTGCAAAGGTTCCTTTGTCACGCAATCATGAGTATTGCTATGATACAGAAGGGCCTTGAGCCAAATGGTTGCGGGAGATCAATTGTGTAACAAACCAAACACAAAACAGACACAAATTTCTTTTGATCTCCAGCACTAGATATGAAATACTATTGGCTTCATGGCCTTTGGCCAGCCTTGCTGTATGCCGTAGCCATGTGTATTAAAATGCCGGATTCATCCTCTTTTCTGCTCGGATGAAATGTTTTGACTTGCGAAATGGGAAAACACTATGTACTGCTTCTGTGAGATACCTAGATGTATTAAAAGGTGATGTACAACACTATGTGCACGCGGGACGAATGTGAAACTATTAATCTCTCACTGTATAGTCTTGTAGGCGGTGAGGATCAACCTGAATTGAGCTCGTAGTGATGAACGTATAAATCTTCCTGGTCAGTCGGATCGACGATACCACCGGCGGCTGCTGTCGGATTGACTGCCGTAGTCTCCATAATCATTCCAGGTCGATTCGCTATAGTCCTTCCACTGCTTCTGCTGTCCCCGCTGCTTGTTGTAGTCCTTGTACTCCTGCGGGGTCCAGGATTGCTTCTTCTTGAGGTACTCCTTGGATCTCTCAAAGTTGCGTTGCCTGGTTGCAGATTTGCTGCGGATGTAAACCATGAGGGGACTGTGCGAGTCGGAGTCCTGTGAGCCATTCATGAACATGTCATTGTTCACGTGCTTGAAGCGCTCTGCGGATGAGACCTGGTAATCGAATATGGCTTTTGTTGGATTGTTCCGCATGGTTTCCAGTTGTTCATCATCCATGGCGTTCATCTCCTCATTCCGGAAAGCCTGCTCGATATTCGTTTTGCCCCACCCAAACACGAAAGTCATCATCACATCGGGGAATGTTCGATCATATCCAGATCCACACTTCATGTACAGGTGATGACGGACAATGGATTTTAGGGTGCACGAAGTCTCCATTGCATACTCCATTCTGTCCACGAGTGGCAAATTCTTCGTTTCATTCCACAGTCTCTGATACGCCTTCATGAGGATGTTCACGAGACCGTTGGCCGGATTGAAAACGTGCTGGAGTTTGCTATAGGTATTCGCGGACTTATTCGCGTCTCCGGTGATCGCATCGCATCGGTACAAAGTCACGAGAGGCATGATTTCATTCTGAAGATCTTCCCGTGCTGCTCCATGGCTAATTGACGGATGAGTGTGGAAAACTCCAATGGTAGCAAATGGGAGGTCTGCCCTCGTAACGTTGCGGTTGTCATACTCGAGGAGTGATTTGTTGGTTGATTTCGGAAGCATGCCACGAAACTCATCACTCTGCTCGATATGGAGAACGACAATCTCTTTGTCTCGGCCATGTCCTTGGACAATGGTGCGTGCTGGCAATCTGGGTCCAATGTACTTCTTGGATTCAGTGAACATGGATGGTCCCGTAGTTGCCAAGCAATCCGAGGTCGGAATTTCGTATTCAGGATCAGTGCAACTTTCTTCGGTGCCAAAGAAACATCTGAACATTCCGAACGTGGTTCCCCAATTCTGACTCTTGGTGGAAATATGTCTTGCCAGTAGTTCCGCTCTTGCAGTAGGTCCGCCGCCGTGACCATTTCTTGATCACGATGCCCTTGTACCCGAATCGGATGAACGTCTTGGTGAGTTCCCTGGATTTCTCATCATTAGGACTGAAGAATGCGTCTGCTTCATTCAGGCATAAGATGTGTGCACTGTTTTGCATCATCATCTTCACGATTGGTCGATCCTTCATCGGCATGTTATACACTTCCCTGTTGTCCAGCTTTGGATTCCTCGTGAGGTTTCCATGGTTCAAGGTAAGCATGTTGATCGCTATGGATGAAGTGAACGCATGCGTCTTGAGATAGTCACCGGAGGACGGTCTGTCGACGGTCTGTCGGCTGCATCAGCGATCCCAGGATATCGGCATATGCTCGGATGATTTCCGAGTCATCATGTGACCTAAGCTTCTTCACTCCAAGTGGAAGCTTGATAGGATAGCCGGATACTGGTTGTGCCTGCCTGTACTCGTCCATGGTGGGACATTCTCCTCGATGACGGAAGTAGAATTCTTCTTCTCCGAGGTTGACATCGGGATCGACATGTGCCAATGAGGCTCTCTCGCACTCTGTCAATTTGGGATGAGCTCTTCTTGGATCTTTGTTGTACATTTCCATGAAGCGGAGGAGGTTCACCTTGGTCTCCGCGAGCTCTTCCTCGGCGTCCTTTTTGTTCAGTTCTATTTCGGGATAGATTCCCTTGAGTTCCTGGATGAACTCGTCTAGGTTCTCTGAATTGTGATATTCCACAATGACCTTTGGCTTGACTGATCTCTCCCCGGAGGGTTCCATGGTCGCTCTTCACAGAGTCGGATGCCATAGTCCTGGTCCTTGAGGAATGCAAGGATCAACAGTGCATCTCTTCCTGCTGGCACATGGGTTAGTGCTGCTTCTGACTCCTCGTCGTCAAGGATGACGTCGTCGATGCATGCCATGTGGACGTGCATTCTCCCCGAAGGGTTTGACTGGGATTTCCCAGATTTGAGCGAGCTGTGCCTTCATCTTCATGAGGCGCATCTGACCTTGACGGATGCGGACTTGGTGGAATGGATTCCGTTGGAAGATCATAGTCCGGTTCGTCGTGGTGAGGCTCTTTCTGCTGCTCAGAGTACAGGGGTCGTCCAAAGGATTGGATCTCGACTTGGCGTGTATGTCCGCTGTTGCATCTCACGTACAATTCCATCTCGTAGAATTCCTTGCCATCGGGCCGGAGTGCATTTTGTGCGGATCTTGTGTTGAGCTTGTCGATCCATCGATTCCTTGGAACAATTTCTCCCCTTGCCTTGCGCTCATTATATGACCCGTCCACGGATGGAAACACGAACGCAATCTCGAAACGTGATTTTCCATAGCTCGGGAACATAGCCATCAAGAGAAGCCCTGGCTTATTTCCAATGAAGTTCCTGGCATGTGAGATGCAGGTCAATGCGTCGTAGAGCTCAACGGATCCATCAGGACCCATGTCCACTTGTCGTTTGCATTCTTTATGGATGCCATGCCTTGGATCATGTCGAAGACATCCGGAAAACGATCTACTCATTCTATCGATTCGCCAGAGGAGGAGATCGGTGATCTGTTTCGCCTTGGATGGATCCATGCGGAAGTATTTGCAAACCTGTTCGACATTCTGGACGGTCTTCTCGAGATCCATGCTGCCGTTGAGACATACCATCGGAATGATGTCGGTTCCGTAGACTTCGGATTGAGCATTGGTGTAGCAGCAGATGCTGTAGACCTTCTTGATGAAGTCCATGTATTGTTTCTCTGTATGAGGTCCATCACCTTGGATCGTTGGCTGCCAGTAATCGTTGAATCTGGCCTTTAGCCAAAATACCTTGACTCCATGTGGTCGTTCATGCTCAGGGATGAAGCGGAAATCCGGATGGATCTCGAGGATGGTTGAGCACTCCTTGTAGTATTCGTACACGAAGGTCAGGAATTTTGAGTTTCCGAAAGGTCCTGGGTGTACGGATTCCTTCTGGAAACTGATGTCGGTATCTGATCCATATGTTACAAACCACCGGTCATTGGATGTGAGAGTTGGCCGCATCGCTGGTCGCCTTGGAAGTGCAGGTCGATCACCAGGATGATTGTCGGATTCCGTCTCTTCATCCAGGATGTTCTTTGGTGCTGGCTTGACGTTTGAGACAAGCCTCAGTGCTGGTGGCGGTGACTTTGGAACAAGTTTTGGATGTGGCATCGCCTTCGACATCGGCCTTCCTGCGGGAGGACACCCTTCTTCATCTGAATCATCGTTGTCGGAACCTGGATCATAATCAACTTGCTCCATCTTGACATTCTCGGGTTGTTGAGAGGCGGATGGATTCTCATCAGCGACTTGCTCCATGGGGCAGTCGGACGTCTCATCTTCCTCATCACGAGCAGGGGATTCCTTCAACGGAGATGCCCGTCTCTTCACCAGCGGCTTCGGCAAAGGAGCCGCGGTGCTGGATCGTCCGAAGATCAAGTTGAGAATCGGCATGTCTTCGGAATGAGAGAGCATACAAGATTGCAAAGGTCGGAGTTGGTTGTAAACCGAAAGTGGCTGCGGATGCAGACACATATTTCTTGAGACTCAAAATGGGTCAAGTGCTAAAACACGCATCACGGATTTGAGGAATTGAAAATGTGCAAAATGGAAAAACTCATGCATCAGAATTCGTGGACATGCGGATCCTGCCCAGGTTCCCCAGTAAGCAAACATTCTGCCATACCGACTCCTGCAAAAGCAATGATGTCGGGTCCGTGCTTCGTATTGTGCGCTAGCCACTCAACCAAAAATGCCTTGTTCTGCAACATGGTACGGAAAGGTGGATGTGCATCAACATTCAAGAGATTGCCGGTGAGGACGGCCTTGATGAGCTCGTCTGCTTTAGCTGAATGCTTGGTCAGCGAATCTGCCAGACAATCTTCACCCCGTGCATGTGCAAGGTCATGCTGTCCACTGTTGCTGTCCTTTCTCAACATCTGGATCAAATGCATTGTTTCTTTCTGTTCCGGTTGATGTGTTGTGGATGCTGTGGTGACAAGATTATTCGCATCAGTGCGGATGTGTACATCTGCGATTTCGCCTGTTATGTCTGACCAGAGACCACGAAGAAATAATGCTGAACCGTAACAACGCATTAGTCCGTGCAACTCTGCAACAGTAGTGGGCATGGTTGTGGCGGTGATCTTGTGCGTCTCATAGTCGACCAATGAGCCTCTCGAGTTCGATGAGCCCTGGCGAAGATCTCTCTTGCTCTGCAAGAAAGATAACATGCGCACGTTGGGATGACTTATCCTCGTTGTTGCGATAGGATGCATCTGGATAACCAACTATGCGTGTCTTGCCACGAAGGGGCCAGAATCTCATACTAAGCGGAATGCTTTTGATGGTTCTGACTGTCTTATTAATCGCGAACGTCCTCAATGGTCGGTGATGATGCCTTGGATGCACACCTGGAGAATTGATAACCAATGTGGAACTGCGTTCGCGATTGTAACCAATTGATCTGACCTAGGACACTTCTGTATGCAGCATGCATTTGTGGAGTAAGAGGAGTGTCGTCCTTCAGGTGTTTGTCAAGGGTGATCTCCTGAAGTTCGTCAATGGCAACATTCTGATGGACATTGATGTACCAACCGTGCTTCTCATCTCGCTTCCATTGGATGCGCTGTCCTACGAAGAGGCAATCATTTTTGTCTTCAGAACCAACTTGAAAATCTTTTCGAAGTCGTCCCATGATTTCCTTCTCGAACACGTATTCCCCCGTCATAAGAAGATCATCTACATGAAGAGATAGTGCTCCATGAACTTGTCGATTCTTGGCATTGTTACCAGAAACAGGATCCATAAGGTAATCAACTGCTCCTTGGAGAGTATTGGATGACTTCTTTTCACTCACCAATGCGGGCTTCGGAAGCTGCTTTCCGTAGTATAGTATACATATGTACAACGGTCTGCCCTGGTTGGCACCAGTCCGTAAGAACGGAGTGCCGAATCAAGGATGTTCCACCATCTGCGGGGTGCGTCATTCAGCCCATAGGCAGGCTTCTTCATGCGCGCTCTAATGTGTGGCGGATATCCCATTTCAGGAGGGATCTGACAAATGATGTCACGAGTCTGATCGTATGCTTCGTGTTGGAGAAACGCTGTCTTCAAATCCATGTGAAATATGTTCCAACCCTTGTTAGAGGCTGCTTGGATTGCAAGGCGGAAGCCACTCCTGGATGCAGCAGGACTATCTGTCTGCTGATCATTCTTCTGCTTGTCCTGGAAGCCTCTGAGGACCCAGCGAGCCTTGGTCTTTAGGAAGTTACCATCCTTGTCTCGCTTTAGGGTAAGGACCCAGCGACCAGTGACCCAGTTCCTGACCTGAATCTTGCGTGTGTCGACTAGGTCGAACACTTCATTACCAAGCCAAGATTTGCACTCGAGCTGTTTGGCTTCAAGGAATTGCTTCTGGTAAGCTCTTATCTCCGTGGCTGTAGCTTCCTTCCGCTTCTTGCCAATGAGTACGGATGTGGATGAAGCCTTCAAGGATTCTTGCTTGGATGAATACAAGACTAAGAGTGCACGGTCATCATCAGTCATGTTCTTGCAATATCTCTCGGAACCGTAAAGGGTCCGGTATTCGCACAGATCTTCTGTTCAGCTGTCATGAGTGACCAATGTGCTTCATCAAGAACGAGATCAGCTTGGTGATCTTCGTGGGATCTGGTCCTCTGAGAGTCTTCTGATTCTCCATCTTCTTGGTCAGTATATCTCATGGTTCTTTCTGAACTTCCAGTGCCGGATGAGGTTGGAACATGAGGGATCAGTTCTTCCTCACTGTCATATTGTACCGGCAAATTTGCTGGATTGTTCGGATTGTGATTGGATGAAGATGCAGGTTCATTTCTGGGAGAATGCTCAGCTGACTCATCATTATCATCTGGCTTCTTCTTCTTCTTCCCAGTCTTCTGCTTCTTTGATGTACTGCCAGTTGTTTCTTCTTGCACAAGTGTTGGCAGTTCAAGATCTTCATCTTGGTCTTCTGCTTCGGGATTTGTTAGAATCGCAGGTGGTGAAGGTACCACGACAGTCGGAAGAATTGGCTGTGATGATTGCGACTGTGACGGCAAAGAGACATCACCCCCCAGTCAATTGAGTCCGCTTGAGGATGAAATGGACTGTTTTTGCCGTTTTAGCGCTGCATCGCCTCTGCTAGGCTTATCGTGAGGCGGTAGTGGAGGACACACTGCGTGGTGCTGGCGGCATGGGATGATCTGATGTGGAGGATCCGGAGGAGGATCTGACATGTGCTCGTCCGGGGGCGTTGGACGTCTTGGATCAGGCATGGGATGGTCCGGTTGATCAGGTGGCTGCTGTGTGTCAGGTTGCTGAGGTTCATCCGTCGGATCCGATGGATCCGTCTCGATGGGCATCGGCCTGATAGCCGGCGCATCTGAGAACGACTGATGAACGGATGAAAACATCACGGCGTGCCAAGTATTCGGATCATATTTCTCCCAACTGCATTTTGATGCAGGCAAGACCCAAATTCTATTCAGCTGATCAGGCTGCCAGAAGGATATGATCGCATCGTCCGGAGGTGACGTAATGGGCATATTGATGCCGATGGTGTGGACGTATGCGGTGCATGCATCATACTGAGTGGATGAGATGCACATATGCCTTAACTTCTTGCAGCCATTCCACATGTTTTGACATCGCTAGTCATTAGGATCTTGCTTGAAGATATCGATTTCAGTCCCAGGTGGGTACTGCTTCATCGTCTTCTGAAACTTCTGGACTGGCGGATCTTGGATGACCAGAGTTGAACGTCCTTGTTGAACGGCAGGTCATGAATTCTAACTGCAAGACTGCTGCTGGTCATGTTGAACTCCTTGTCAATGGCTTCCATCTCCTTTCTCAGGATGTCAACCTGCTTGATGGGGAATGGTTCAAAAAGGTCCTCCAAGAGGTACACCTCGTTGTCAAGCGGTTTCACCTGCAAGTGTCGTAGGATCCTGACAGAACTGGTAAGGATACACCTGTGCCAGTTTGGTCCTGCTTCCGAAGGTGCCAGCGTTTCCCTCTAGGGGTTGGTGTTCATGCTTGACTGAGCTGGAAAAAATTACACCTTCTGAAGATCGGTCTCATTACCTCGGGAGGTAAACAGTGCATCAAGCTCGTGGGCTTGAGACTTCTGAGCCCGGATTCAGGATCTTTAAGTCCGTATGCACAGAAATGGAAGTCTCCCCAGGTCACGGATGGATCTGAAAATAATTGTTGCATACATTTCAGATACCATATCCTGGATGTCTGAGGATTTTCAATGATGAAGTATCTTCTGTGCTTCAACTGATATCGCGCAATGGATGCCACAAATTCAACCATGGGAAGGTAGCGTTTCCGCTTTTCCCCAACCTTTTTGTTGGTCTTGTTGGATGTTCTGCATATTTGACCATGGTCCACAGACCGGTGCCACTAGGATGACATCAGGTGCTTGCTCCCTGATGATCTCCATGACCATGTGTCGTCCCTTGGATGTCATTACGTCGAATCCTGTGCGGATGTCTACGGGAGTCCCAACCTTAAGACCTGAGAGTGCGCAGCATTGACTGAATCTGGCACTTCCTGCAAAGATCTCGAGAACGTGGATCTTTCCTTTACGTACACAATTCCAATGTGCTTGTTCAGGAACGGATGTGAAGTCCTCGACGAACATGTTCTCTGCCGGATGAGGTTCTGCAGGTTTGGGAGTTGTTTTTCCCGCGATACGTAATGGCACTGAGGATCTTGGCTTAGGAGCTGGTGCGGATGACTCCTTCCTCCTGGCGTCTGCAGAGGATCCGGTTAGCTCCTTCTGCAGGGATTCTCGCTCTTCTGGCAATAGAAGGTCAATTCCAGGTTTCCCCGGAGGGATGGTTTGATCCTTCCTGACCTTCGTCATGTTAACCTTGATGAGTCGAGTCCCAAGATCAAGTCCTACCATTGCTCCTTCAATGGATGACCTTTCCTTTTAGCCATATTCCTCCCTTGCTTCCATTGGAACGGATCTTGGATTTGTCTTCCTGCCAGTAGAACACCTCGCTTCTTGGAATGCTTGCTTGGACAGCTGCTTGATCTGGATGGCTGTCAGCTCTTCTCCATTCCTGTCAATCGTCAACTGAGTTGGTGTTGCGACATCGAATTGGATGAGATCTGCTGGTCGTCTTCCGAATGCGAGCTCCAATGGTGTTACACCCCCGTAGGTGACAGTCTGATTCCTGACAGTTGCCGCTGCCTTTACCAGCTGTCTGTGTGTCACGTTCTTCAGTGTTGCAGGTGCTGTTCTTGCCTTGATGGAACTTAGCATGATCTTGAGCTGTACCTTCAGGAGTCGAACTGCTGCTTCAGCTCGATTTGGCCATGGTGTGTTCGGTCCCAAGGATATCGGCGTGATGTCAAGGGACTGATAGAAATGTTCCCATGTTTCTGTCATGAAGGCTTGATCTGCGACAACTGACTTGGGCTGCAAGTGGTACTGGTCAAAATAGTTCCTGAGGACAGTGATGTTTTCGACTTCTTGTTTAGTCGTCACTGCCTCTGCAGTGAGCAATGTTGTTGCTCCATCCAGGATGACAAAAACAATGATATGTTCTCCTGTTCCAAGAGGAACTTGACAGTGATCCATGAATGTCATGTCACCAAAGGTGTCCGCTCGAAGTCCACTCGTCTTGCTTCGTGATGGTGCATGTTTTGCCGCTTGGCAAACTTCACACTCACTTCGGATTTTGTCGAATAGATCGGATGTTGATTTCGGCAAATGAAGTGAGCGAGTTCTAAATCGAAATTGATCTGTTGTCATGTGATGATGCTGTAGGTGGAGCTTCTTCAACTCTTCGGGATTCGACAATCGCTTGTGGATTTAGGGCAAGCGGAAGCGATGTTGGTTCTTCTGAGGATGGTGCGAAAGGATCTGGCTCAATGGTCGACCGGCCCTTCTTGTCGATGATCCTGTCTGCTGCCGATCCTGAGCCTGCTTCTTCGTCCTTAAGCGAATTGTCTGCGAAGGTGAAAATGGTCTTACCTATCCACGCAGGTTAATCATCGGTTTGTTTGCCTGTGATGTAAGTCTCCAATTGTCTTCTAGGATGTCTGGATCTCCACCTGCGGATGCATCGATGATTTCCGTGGTACGTTCTCGGCTAATGTGGTCGGGATTGATTGGACATTCCTTGGCTCCAATAGGTGTGAACAGCGCCTTGCGGGGCGTGATGTGCACACGAATGAGCTGCTTGTTCTTCTTGTCAAGGATCCAATGGTCCTGCTTTTGAGACCCTATGATTTTCGGAGTTGCTAGGTTCTCCTTTGTCTCGGATGATTTTGCTGCACAAACAGTTTCACTCTTGGAGAGATCCCCGGAGGGAAACTTGATGCTGTTGTCATCATCGTAGACATAGTTGGTGAGGCCTTTGTGAGCAATTTCTCCATGTGCCTTCACTCTTGCAACTCCAGCGAGATCGACGAGTGCATGTCCTGTACCGGATACTGGAACTGCTTGACGGTTCATGCCAAAAGCCTTGCATGTGATCTTGTCACATTGAGGTGTGTGCTCGATGGTCATGTAAAGTTTCCGCATCTGACTGATGCTGAGGAGGATCGGTACAGTTCCTTGTTCAAGGACGTCGATGTTGGTACTGCATGGAGGAGTTGTGTGATATCGAAGATGCAGGGTCCAATTTACCCTGGCGGTCTCTCCGTTTGCAAAAGTGAACTTGGTCTCGGCCGGGATGTACTGATAAGAGATGATGTCCTTCATTGGTTCGATGGCCTGAGTAAAACGCTGGATTGCATGCCAGCTGCCCATAGATCTGGTACATCCATTGTCCAGAATCGCATAGGTCGGATTGTGCTGAGGGTTGATGACAGGCGCCATCAGCTTTGTTGCCAGAAGGCTATGATTTGTTGCGAAGGAAAAAACTGTATCTGATTGGATCAGCTTCCCGTGGATGGCCTCTTTCTCATGATGCTCATATGCATCATGGAATGCCATTAACGCTTGTCCTGTGCTGGATGTCTCATGGGATGAGTACCAGCCATGTTCGTTCCATATCCATGATTGATCCCAGTCTTGGTCTGTCCAACCGGCATAGGTAGGCTCTATGGATGGTGCAGTCGGCTGGATGGCGGGCTGCTCCTCCGTCTTTTCTGCTGTGGCTGCGAACGTCTTGGATTTACCTTTTTCCTGTCCGCCTTTTCCTTTGCCATTCTCATAGGATGGATAACCTTTGTTTCCATCATAGGGATATTGGAATTTTGATTTTCCTTTCCTTCTCTTCTTTCCTTTGCCTTTTCCCCAATATGCCTGGTCGTAGGGATCATAGTTTTCGTTGGCCATATTGGCCTTTCCGCCAGAACCGCTTTTTCTGAAGGGTTTAAAGCCACCTCGTTGGTGACCGCCCCTTTTTGTTTCCCGATTTTCCTTTTCCTTTTCTCTTCTTGAATTTGAAGTTCCGCCCCGACACCTTTCTTGCTATGAGCGCATCGTTCTCCTCGAGGACCCAGAATGTCTCTTCATCGTTGTTTGACATGAATCCTTCAAGTCCTTCTTCATCCTCAACCCAGAAGCCTTCTTCTCCTTCATATTCACCTTGTTCGATGATGAAGAATGTGTTGCTTCGGTTGCCTCCTTGAGGTCGGATGGATGGATCTTGAATGGATGTCCTGGTCGTGATGAAGAGTTCATGGTAATGAGTCTTCAGCATCTCATAGGAGTAGTTCTCTAGTGAGATGTTTCTCAATGACATTGCACTTGTCAGCCTTTCTCTTTGCTGGTCTGACAACTCACTCTGAATAATGAAAAACTGGGCAATGAGATTATCCCCGAAGGGAAATGCGTCCCGCTGTCTGTCCTGCATTCCCGTGATATACTGTCTGAGGACTGTTGGGTCATCCTCGTTGAGCAGGGCTGGAGGCGGTGCTCGAACACCGGCTGCTTGCTGATGTCGAGCAATTGTTCTTGCATTTGCGTCCTGTACGGACTGTCGAAATGATGGGGACTGTGCCGTAAAAACGGGCATCAAGTCCATCCATGCTGCCTTCAATCTCATAAGAAGGATTTCGAATTTTGAGGTAAAAATGAGGAACTCTTGGTTCTGCCTTCGATGATTGAAGAAGCTGAGGAGCCTGTACAGATACACGTTGGTCGCACCTTTCAAAAAGTACTTCTTCAGCGTGTTCTTGAAGTAGTTGACTCCTTCGTCAGGATCTTGCAAAAGGTCATTTTGGAGGACTGCCTTATACATATATGCATCTCCGGTCAGTCTGCTTTTGAGCAGAGGTTTTTTCTTGGGTGTTTCCACCGTAGTGATTGTCACCCAGTCGTCCACGAGTTCTTTATACCTGAGCCAGCTGACTTTTCCGTCGCGTGATGGCGGCTGCTTGGCGGTCATCGATAAATTTAGTGTTTCCTCCGTATAGCCTGGTGATTTGGCCATACTTGAATAGGCTTCCATGAAGCCTTCTCCATCGGATGACATCTTCCCTTGGATCTCTGCGGAAAACCTGCCCCGCTACCACAAATTGAGGCCCACTGCCGGGGTGCCTATCCCCGAAGGGAACTGGTACCCTTTGTGGTAGTAGAGGTCGTTGATTTGGTCCCTGGATCTATTCCGGAGAGAGTCCAATATGCCACTATGGATGATTGGAGGATGGATTGTCCCTGGTGGATTAGATTGTGGATAATCCTGTAAGCGGCCTGCAAAGGTTCCTTTGTCACGCAATCATGAGTATTGCTATGATACAGAAGGGCCTTGAGCCAACTGGTTGCGGGAGATCAATTGTGTAACAAACCAAACACAGGAGGTGGGGGGGGAGGTGGGGGGGGGGCAGGTGGGGGGGGGAGGTGGGGGGGGAGGTGGGGGGGAGAGGGCGACTGGCGTGTGAGCTGAGCAAACCGGTTTTGGTTCAAGGCACCCACACTCAAGAGAAGTGACGACTCCAAAGCTGAAAAACCGATGCGCGAAACACGGTGAAGGTGTTGAGCCACGTCAAGATTGGCTCGGGCAAAACACAAAAACAAACCAAAAGGAAACCACAGCAAACAGGAGGATGCAGCCAGCTCCAAGCCTGGGAGAGAGATGCCCCCCCCCACTGCTTGCAAGTACCTTGCGCCCACCCGAAACATACATATATATATATATATACATATATATATATATATAAATACAAAATTGCGTCGCCAAACAACTCATGTGGGCGATATATATATATATATGTACACACCAACATTTGACCCATCAGGGCAGATGGTTGTACATATCGCAATTGGATTGCTTAAGGGGCCCGAAAATAAATTCCAGGCTTGAACCGGCTCGGTATACCTGTCTAAAAACCAACACTCGGGTCCAGGTGCATGAAAGCCACCCGCAAGCAACTGCCGTTGTCTTCCCCCCTGAACATCGGTGTCTCATCTTGCTGCTGCGAGAGATGCAGGGAATGAGAAATGGAGTCTGACCCCGAGAGAAACCATCCAACTGGTGGTTTCCTTTAAGGGGACTCCTGGGTTCATTCTCTGATTCGCTACCTGTCGCATCAGCAAGTCCTCTGATTGAATGGAACAGCACCTTGCTTCCAAAAGATCTCTGGGCGATTCGGTCAGAAAGACTAGCCATGTTCAAAGGCTTGTCCGCCTTCAGAAAGCAAACTGAAGCTGCTCTCTCCGATAATTCCTCAGGGACGGGCGCCTAGAGCGACCAAACACGCTGATCGCGTGCCAAAGGATGCTGGCATCTTGAGCCAGCGCAAACATAGCGCCTCTGGAAGGCAATCACATTGCTGGATTGGTCTTTAACCCTCTACAAAAAGTTAAGCTTGTTGCGAGTTCCTACGAAAATTGCCATGTCCAAGGTTCAAGAGGACAAAGCTCGCACCACAAGGCAACCAAGATTGCAGAAATTTGAACGAGGCTTCCGAACACGTCGAGCTTCGCGCTGCCTCCAACATTTGATACAGATGCAGTGATAGAAGCCATCTGAGAAATGAGGCACTTCCGTGGTGAGTCAATTGCTCAGCAACTGACTACAGCTCTGAGCAACTCGTCTTGGACTTCACCTTTCCATGTCAACATGTCCATCTCCGGAGCAGAAACGCCTGCGGATGCCGCAGTCAAACAACGCATTGCAGCTGACGCTTCATGTGGTCTAAATGCTATACTGTTGGTTCTAGCAACATGCTTCCATTTCGCCTCCTCGAAAAAGAACCAAACACACATTAGTAGTGATGGATTTCCTTTAACACCAACAGGGGACAAACACAAATATTATCAAGCAAATGGAAACAGGGTTACACAGATGTGTATTGGCCCTACTATAACATCCATGAAATCAGGTAGAAGCAGCAGTCAAAAGGGCCCCGATGTGGTGTTCCCTCGTCCTCCGCCATTTTCGCCCCTCCCACGGGGTTTCCAGTGCTTCTATCGAAATCAAAGGAAGCCCAACCAAAAAAGCTGAAGCTTCAGACTGGGAAACTTACTGGCACAATAGGCAGGGAATGAGAAATGGAATGACCCTCATAAACCATCCAACTGGTGGGTTCCATTAAGGGGAATCCTGGGTTCATTCTTTCATTCCCTACCTGTCCCACAACTAAGAAATCACTTGTCAAAAGTCTGTTTCCGAGGTTGAGGGACTCTTCTATATTGACATGGTAACTCTTCAGCCCTCGCAGCAACGCCCCTCCCTTTGCTGAACCATGCTGTCCTTTTCAAATGGCAACTCCTTTCCCCTTTATTCATCAAGATCAAAGGAGGCTCCACCCCAAAAACAGGCCATGTTGCAGGAACATGCGGCAAGCTGCACTCTGACTTGCAATTTTAGACGGCAACCACGTGATTCTGCTTGGCGCTTTTGTACATTGCCTCAATCGTCTGCACCACTTTGAGCCCGATCTCCGCATCCTTACAGCGCGAGAGAAAGCACCAAACGGGTGCCCGTCCCGCGTCAGCCTTCCAGCCACTTGCTTGCAGTCCACCCGCATTGAGAAGTGCAAGTTCTTGCCAGTCAAAGGTGCAAAAAATAGTTCTCAATTGGTTGAGTGAGAATAACAAAAATGGTGATACTTCACGGCAAACAGAGTGGGCAGGAATCTAAGTTAAGGGCCCGTTGGTAGGTATCATCTGGGGGGGGGGGGGGTTGACGCAAGACATCAGTGTGGGTGTTCCAGCCATTGACATTCATAACAAGCACCAAACTTGGGGATCCATTCTGCAAAACTTACTAGATCTTACTAGACTACAAATTGGGCAACAATAAAAAACCCGAGCTGTTTCGGTGCTGCTAAGATGATAAGAAAAGGTTTTATAGTTTTCTAGGCCTTACTCTAATCCTTGGCAAATCAAGGGGTAGAGCCACCCGGTAAACTGGCCAAGACGGGTTTGGGACACTGCTCTGGAAAATTCCGCAGCCCCACTTAGTGCACCTTCCTGGGTGAGCTCATCCGATCGTGAAATGTCTACAAGGCCAAACGTATCGTTGCTGGTGCTCAGCAAGGAATGAGTTGTAATGAGCCCCATAAACCATTTAAAGGAAACCTCCAGGTTCATTCCCTGATTCCCTGAGCACCAGCAAGTTTAAGACTCGGCTGGTCTTCCCGTCTTTTCACAATCTTTTGGGCGGAAGGGAAGCGTATAACGGCACTGGGAAAGCTAAGCTGGGCAACATTATGCAACATCCGTACAGCCCCTTTGAACCCTCAGTTTCTCCAACAGCATTTGCCCAGCTACATGTCAAGAACCTGGCTCTTTACAAGAGCTTTTGTCAAGTGTAGGGCTTCCGAAGCAAGACAGTGACTCATTCAAGGGCAGCCTCGATGCCACTCTTGCTAGTGCCAATGCCGTGAGCACATGCCACTCATTGAATGCCAGAGTCAGGCAGCTGTCCGTACACATCCAGGTGACGCTTGGACCATTGCTAGTTGCCCAGCTTCCTGTGACCTCCCGGACCCAACGGTCCCGTAAAACGGGGGAAACCAAGAACTTCGTGCCATTTTGGGAAAACCCAATAGCCAGCTGTCTCTTGGCTGCACCAATGAAGAAAACAAGCACTATATAACATGCATGCCACTTCTGAGTGGAGTGGATTGGCCAAAGCAGCAAAACTGTTGGTTTGCAACTAGAATGGTCCAAGCCCAAAAAGCTCATGGAGTGAGGCCAAAAGCCTAGTTATCATGGCCCTCCACTTAAAGGGGGTGCTTAGCAAGTGGGCAACAACCATGGTTATAACCCACTTACCATGGTAACAAGTCTCCCAGGCGGGTGAAAGTCATAACCAGGCTTACTAACCACTAAGTTCCCTGCCCTTTTACGTCTTCCGTTGCGGGCGACACCTAAAAACAAACCCAAAAAAAAACACCAAAAACACACACACACACACACACACACACACACACACACACACACACACACACACACACACACACACACACACACACACACACACACACACACACACACACACACACACACACACACACACACGCACACGCACACGCACACGCACACGCACACGCACACGCACACGCACACGCACACGCACACGCACACGCACACCCACACACACACACACACACATGGGGCATCCATCCAGATCCGGGGCGCGGCAGCATTCCGAAAGTCCTCGCCCCGGCAAGCCGCCAGGAAGCTCTGCAGGGACTCGGGGCCTGGGCCATCCTTCCTGGCGGTGATAAGACGAAAACCCCCAAGGAGAGCCCATGGTACCTCGAGTCTCCATGACCCTTTAAAAAAACCTGAATCTTCGTTTGCGCACTTTTTTCTGCTCAAATGCGTGTTTGCGCGTTTTGTGGTGTTTTTGCGCGATTTTTTGGAATTTGCGCACTTTTGAGAGATTTGCGCACTTTTCGGATGAAACTCCTCTGGTAGCCAAATTCGGCACTGCTTGTGTAAACAACCGATACCGCGCTGCTCGTGCCCGTGCCGGCGCAGCTGTTTGTTGAAGTCCATGATGTTTACAGCATATCTAGCTCGTCTTTGTCTCCACCCAAGCCTGTTTTAGGCAGGAAATTTGTGTCACACCCGGCACAAGTACCAGCTATATATCACTTGCACTTGACACTTTGAGGCCATTGATTTAGCAACCCGCTTGGCTCCGTCATGAGCTCCCAGCCCGCAAGTATTGCCTGGGTTTGCACGGATCCGCTGCTTGCTCCAGAACTGTGCTTGCGCCACATTTTTGTTGAGACAAGTCGCTGATAGGTGAAATTAGTCGATTTTCGGCGCCTTGCCAGCCCGCAATTTGCGCGCAAAAATCCGGTACTATCGCGCAAATATCCGCAATTGCGCGCAAATTCGAAAAGTGTGCGCATGTATGCGTGCGTTTTTGACCTTTTAATTAGGCAGCAGATGTCTAAAGCGCCCGAATTGCCAACCAACAGACCGGTTTTGAGCCACATGTGGTCGTCGCACTTGCAAGAGCCGTTCGAATTTCTTGCAATTTCAAGGAGTTGAAACTTGTTTCACTTGACTGTCAAGCTGGCTTGGCAATGTTGAAGGCTATTCCCGACAACCGCTCCGTTGGTAAATAGCCAAAATGCACTCTGGTTCTTTGGATCACCTAAGTTCTGGCCGATTAGGCGCATGTATCCTTGCCTATCGTTGTTTTTGAACAGCTTGACAGGTTCATGTCCAGGCTATACACACCCCGCACCTTTTTCAAACCAGCCAAAAACGCCTCGCGCAGTTCTTGGAACTTTGCGCGTTTTTTGATTGAAACGCGCACTTTTCCGTTGTGCGCACTTTTTTTGCTCAAATGAAGATGCAGGAAGGTCCATGACCAACCATTATTTAGGGCAATGACCAACCATTTTTTAAGGGTCATGGAGAGTCCAGTGTACTGTGGATGGTTGCGAAATCTGTTCGCACCACTTTGAAACCATAGGAAACCATGGTTGATTTGGTTTTTAGCAAGCGAATCGTGATTCTCGGGTTTCTCCGGTGGTGCAGGATTTCGTCCATCCACAGTATTACAATGTATGGGAAACAGCCAAAAGGGCTTGCCAAAGACGAAAAGCCCGCCCCAGTTTCAGTAGTCGGGGGCCTTGCCCCGCAAATAAATTGCTTCATACATACCCCCCACCCTACATTTTTTTTCATCTTCCATCTTCTACCCTTATTCGTTTTCATCATTTTTCTACATTCCCTTTTCTGTTTTCATCATTTTTCCATTTCATCCGTTTTTTATCATCATTTTTCCAAAATTTTCGCCATCCTTTTCTCCTTTCTCCTCGCCTCATTCATTTCACCAACTACCCTCCAAAATGTCATTTCCTCAATCTCCTCACCTCATCCATTTCAAAAAAATAAATTTTGCAAAATATATTGCAAAAAATATTTGTCATCAAAAAAGTATTCGAACTGTCTAAAAACGATTTGTCCATTTCCCGGACAAAAAATAGAACAGCAACAACATCACTCCCTCCTTCGTTTCATCACTTTTATCATATATTTTTTTGGGCGTGGTGTCGCTTGTAGGATTTTATCTTCAATATATAAAACGCTATACTGACATTATAATTATAACATATAAGGGTATAAATGTTATTATTATAGTATGATTAATAATTATGGGTTACATTTATAGTCAGGAAAAATGTCTTCAAATATGTAATCTACATATTTATCAATATCGCCAATGTCTATATATTTGATATTGTCTTTTCCTATTATTGAATAAATATATTCCCAGAAAAACAAATTAACTAGTAGCCATACTTGATATTTAGTGTTGTAGTAAGACCATACATGATATTTAGTTATTCTAAATTCATTCAAGACCTCGTTTATTTTATCTTTACTTAATAAATGCCAATCAATCGCATCAAACATGCCTCGAATTTTTTTAACAAATGCTTTATATGGTTTAATTGCGCTTGTCCCTCCAAACCTTTTAATCAAATCTTTATTATTGAAGAACTCATCAATTTCTTTTTCAAATGACTTTCTTGCAATTGTATGGTAAAAACATACAGGACATCGTTTTTGATATCTCATAAAGAATGTCAATTGTAATTGAAACTTTGTATATCCCTTATCCTTATGTTCTTCAACAAAAAACTTTTCAAGGTCTCTTGTTATACAGCATTGACTACAATATACATCATATTCACTTATTTTATTACATAGATTGGCGGGTAATAACTTATACAATGTTATATTAACATCATTCCTTTTAGTTGTACAACATTCGCACTTTGAATAATTAAATAACATTTCCACTGTAATATATATAGTGTTTATTTCTTTAAATACTTTTTTACAAGAAATACAATTACATATTGAAATATAATTATAACATATAATATTTTACATGTTATTATTATATTATGATTATAATTTAAGTTCAGGATAATAATTTAATTGATACATCTTACCTCTTTCATACATCATTTTAAAAATAATATTAATATCTCTCACTGTATTTTTAACATTAAATTTTTCACTTTCAATATATGATTTTATGACTTTTTTTACATCAACGCCGGGTTTACTATAATAAATCAACATCCATAATATGTCATTAATCATTTCACACTTTTTCTTACTGATTTTAAGAAACTGTTTAACATAATCGTAAGGTGGTCTTTCATACACAGTTAAAAATATCAATATTTCATCTTCAACATTTCTTTCATCTATATTTTTAAACGCCAAACAATTTTCTATTATATTTTGATATCGTCTCCATCTTCTACAAGTTCTACATATATGTTCTTCGTCCAAAGAATAATCAATAATATTATTAACTATTCCATTAGGTAAATTCAATTTATATAATTCCATATTTTCTTTTTTAAAGTGGCAACAATCGTAGCATTTCTTATTGATATAATTATTGATTTCGGTTTCCATCATTTCTATTATAATATATATAGTTTTTATTTCTTTAAATACTTTTTTACAAGAAATAAAATTAAATATTGAAATATAATTATAACATATAATATTTTACATGTTATTATTATAGTATGATTATAATTTAAGTTCAGGATAATAAGTTAATTGATGATTATTAAATTGTGTAAATATCTTACGTTTGTCATGCATCAGTTCAAAAATAATATTAATAGTTTTCACGGTATTTTTCACATTAAACTTATTGCTTTCAATATATGATTTAATGTCTTCTTTTAAATCAGACCCCTCTCTTCTACGATGTAACAACATCCATAAAATGTGGTCAATCAGTTCATACCTTTTCTTACTGATTTTGAGAAATGCTCTAACATAACTATAAGGTGGTCTTTGATACACAGTTAGAAATATTATAATGTTGTCTTCAACATTTCTATTATGTCTTCTTTTCAGATTTAAATGACATCTGATTAATTCTTGATTATCTCTCCATTCCTGACAAATTTTACATTCATCTTCTTCACTCAAAGCATAATCGATAATATGATTAACTATTCCATTAGGTAAATTCAATTTATACAATTCCATGTTTTCTTTTTTTAAGTGGCAACAATCATAGCATTTTTTATTGATATAATTATTGATTTCGGTTTCCATCATTTCTATTATAATATATATAGTTTTTATTTCTTTAAATACTTTTTTCCAAGAAATAAATTTATACCTTTAATAACTCATGTCTCAAAAATGCCCTGTCATAATTTTCAATATAATAATATTCCTGTCCTAACTTCTTTTCAATCTTTGCTATTTTGTAGGTTTGTTTAGTCCATACTCCTACTCTCTCCTTTTCATTTGGTCTCCTTTTCCTGAATATCTTAACTTCATTTCCTACATTTAAATCTGGATAAACTCTATTTCTTTTGGCTTTCATACCTAAATTTAAACTCACTTCTAATTGATGTTTAGGCTTTCTTGCTTCTGACGGTGTTAAGCCGTGCGAAGTGTGCTTTATTCCATTGTTATAAGTTAATATAATCTCGTGTATGTAGTCTGTCCATTGAATAGCCTTTCCTTTTTTCTCATCGTTTTCAACCCTCTTATACAAGCTATCTTTAAACGTCCTTATCGCCCTCTCCGCGAATGCTGGGTGTCCTCTGGTTCTGTGCAACTCTATTTTTTCATCCTTCAAGAAATCTATAACACTTTGATTGTTATAAGCTCCTTCGTCGTCAATATAAATTAGTTTGGGCTTTCCACCCATTTTTTTAATACATTCCATCAGTCCTGCTAAAATGTCCGCTGGCTGTTTTGACATAAGCGGGACAACAACCATATACTTAGAAAATATGTCAATACACATCATGCCAACTTTCATTTTTTGTTTAGGGATATCATTAATGAAAAATAAATCAATTTGAAACTCATAATATGCGTTAGGAGCTACAAATGAATTCTGTCCTCTTGGCTTGGCTTTCTGTTCTACATTCTTCCTAAAAAACTCATTAATATCATTAATAGTAATTGATTTATCTTTTTGTCTTGCTTCTTGTAAAGTGCGGTTCTTTGACCCGAAGCCTCCCTTATCATAATAAACATTATTAATAATATCTTGCTTAGATGCCATATAAAATAAGATAGATATTATTTTTCCCGGCGATTACAGTTTAAACAGTAAGATATACAGTTTTCCTTATGATGGGCATAATCGTTGTTTATTCTTTGGGCTGTCATATTGCTATTTATTACTCCATTATTTATTTCTATGTCAAAATCTGAACTGCATTTATTACATCTGGTATTAAGCCTGTCAAATAACCATTTGACATCAATATATTGTTTGTTGTCTATCTCTCTCTCTGCTTTCATGTCTTGTAATTTATATTGTTTAATCTTATGTTCTAAATATCTGGTTACTTGTGCTTCATTTAAATCAGTATCATCTACGTCTGCTTTGAAAAACTTGACTTTATTGATATCTCTGCATCTCGTGAGGGCTGTCCAAATCCACTCACGGCTGACCAAATGTGATTTATCCCATTCGTGTATAGTAATGCTTTTATCTAGAGAAGCCCCTTGAGACGAATGACATGTAGCACAATAAGCATGTATAAAGTGCTTGTCTAAAGTCGTGGTGTTTGTCATGAATATAGTTTTACTTTTGATATCTTGGATTTCTACTTTCCAATCATCAATACTAATAATTTCATAAGTAATATTTACATTAAACACCTGCCCCATTTCCTTTTTATAAACTCTGCATATCACATGCTCTCCAATTTCATATTTATCTGTCTTTCCTAAATTATTTCTTACGGTCTTGCTTACCCATTTGCACCTAGCATTAGTATAGGCTATGTTATGCTCTCCTTCCATGATGTCGCTTGTAGTTTCAAAATGTTTATTTACTATTTCCTTAATGGGCAGTTTATTTTTCCAAATGTCATTATATATATCATTCAATTTAATTTTATCTTCTTCTGTCTTAAGTCTCTTAGATATCTTAAGATAAATCTTATATTTAAATATTTGATTAAGACAGTTGTTTAAATATGTCTCGTGGTCCTGGGTGTTAGTTAAATCAGCTATAGGTTTCAACTGCTTCCCGTCAGCAGTTCCTATAATTATCTTCTCTGGGTACGTATCCTTAAACTCCCTAACTCTGTTCAAAATATAATTGCCCGCCATACCTAGCTCATCAAACACAATACAATTATAATCAGAATGGTCAAATGTCGGTAGTCTTTCTCCAGCTTCTATTGGAATACTGAAAAACTTGTTTAATGTTACGGCGTCGGCTTCGGTTTCTTGCTTCTGCTTGTTATTAGAACATACGAATAACACATTATAACCTAGATTTTTCATATATTCGCCTATATAACTCTTGCCGCTTCCAGCCAGTTTTGCTTTTATCAACACCGGATTACACGACACAATTTGCTCACAAATGCTTTTGGTGTCGTATTCGTCTTTAACACGAAGTTTTACATTATTGTAAGTCGGAATTTCTGATAACTCATTAACCTTAATTTTGTATATATCGCTCGGTGGTGATACTTGTTTATTGTCTTCAGCTCTCCATCCTCCCCTTTTGGTTGAAAACTTAATCAATGTTTTGGCCTTGTCAATATTTTTCCTATCAATAATGAAGGCATCGGTTTTAACACTATGCACATTGATATTGTTGTTTTTCAATGTTTTATAATCTTTATGCATTTTAAAATTATGTCGTTGCATGAGTAGCTCTTTAATATACCTAAAGCCATTGGTTAAGTCTTGTTTATGTGTCGTTGTCAATGTGTAATATTTGACTTCTGATTCTTTCTCAACGTTTTTGATATCGTATTTTTTACCATCTATAATTTTATAACATTCACGACAATGATTGTGATAATACATATTATTTTTCCAAAATTTATATGTACCGTCATCAGAATTCCGGTACCTATCATCATCATTATCATGAGCCTTAAATTCTAAAACCCATCCCTCGCCTCTTTCCTGTTCTAATTCTTTAATATATTCATCTGTCATCTCTGTCAAAACCTTATCATCATAAAATCCACTAATCTTATTAATTCTTCCCCCATACAGATTTTGATGATACAATGCTTCACTTAATGTATCAAATACTAAACTCTTCTGAGACTTGTTAGTTCCCTTTTCTAACAATCCGATATTTACATTCGAAATCAACTTTTTAACCTTGATGTCTTCACCTAAATTATTTGATATGTTAGTCTTCCATAGGTTCTCAACTATACTTTTATAATCTACTTCATAAATCGAAGAAGGCTTTTTAAAATATAGAATTTCGACTTCGTCAATAAACTCTTCTAAAAACATGCCATATATTAAATTATATTGTTTATTAAAAAATAATGATGTTTGTTTTCCAGTAAACTTAACTAAGAATAAACATAATTCTCCCATGTTATTAAAATCATGTTTACCATACTCATAAGGCATCCAAATGTCAAATTGTTTAAACACTGGAATTTTTACGATTTTAGTTAAATTATGTGTATATGCCTTGTTCTGGTCAATCTCTATATGTAATTCATTACTATGATAAAAGTAATGAAATTTACCAGCGGGTGCTACTGTCCTGCATGTGTTTAAAATTTCTACATCAATGTCATTATAATAAGATTTATGCAGTGGATTAAATAATGATTTATTGAATTCAAACATCGCTCTTGACATCCTATTATAGGTGTCTTCAGTTTCTACTGTTATACTTGCATTGAAGGCATCAATCAAATTTTGTGTTTTTATCCTGTATGTAATTATTCTTTTCTTAATCTTGAATTGAAACATCAGCTCCGAAATGATACACGCACTAAATTTAATTTTCGGGTCATATCCCGCCTGCTTTGCTTGATAATACATTTTCGCCAAATCATTGTGTGTATATATCATTGTGTATTCGTCCTGTTCGGTGTGTTTTAATATGTCATCCAGCTCTTCAATCATGATGCATTTAATGGGTTCCTCTCTATGATTTAAATAAAAGTCGGTAGAAGCATTAACATTGATATTATACTCTTTCTTTATTCCTAAATTTGATTTCAATTGTTTCAAGTCCTTATTTAATGTATATATATGGTCATTCTTTATTAATGCGTAGAATGTTTTGATATGGTGGTTTCTTTTTGGTGGGTCAAATGTAAAACTCAAATTACCTACAATATCGAAAATTCTGGCGGTGATGGCATACTCTTTAAATACCTTGTTCATGTCTTCTATTGAAGCACCATGGTTTTTGAATTCCTCGTCTGTTTTGTCTATGAGTTTCAAAATACTTTCTCTGGTCATCTTCTTCATGTTCTTGTCTTGTCCGTAAAAATCGTTCAATGTGTTAATCCAACATTCGTTTTCAACATAATGCTTTACCTTAATGGCTTCCTCAAAAGTGCAATATTCTGGGTCGAGTTCTGTTTCCATATATCTATGAAAAATACCAATATTATTTGCGTTTTTTAAGTTCTTCTTTTTAGGGTCATAATCTTTAATATCTCCTTCTACCGTGTCGGCATCATAAATGACTACTGCATCTATATAGTGCTTCATTGTCTTGTAATGCCTAGCGATGTCGTCATCTTGCGCCAGTGTTTTAATAACCTTCTTAAAAAGGTTTTTGTCATACAGTCTAAAAATTCTCTTCTTGACTAATTCCTCTATCCATCTTCCAGTCTTCACTCCAGCATGCTTATCATCAAAATGCATGGGATAATATGTCCCGCCTTGAATGTCTTTAAACGATGCTTTTACCTTATGTGCTCCATATCCACTCATAGTAAAAAAACGAAATCCGATTGTGTAATCTCTGGGTTTTGTTTTGTGCCCTCTTGTTATGTTCTCCTGTTTGTTCTTTTTCATTCTTTCGTTTAGTGGTTCTCTCTCTTCGTATGTGTTCATAACCTGGTCATATTTTTGATTTGCCTTGCTCTTTTCATCCTCTGATTTTGCCTTTATGAAATCATTAACTATCTTCTCCGCTGTTGTGTATTGTGATATTTTCCTGTCGGTGTATAATCCTATAATGTCTCTAACCTTTGCCTTTTGTTGTGTTGATAAATTCCCCTTGTTCCTTTCGAGTTTGCTTTCTAAAGAGTTAATATTTCTTTTTACAGCTTTTGATGTCATAATAATATTTATATTATATATTTTATAGTGTCAATATTTCTTTAAATGCGTTTTTTCTTGAAATGTTATTTAATAATAATTTATAGTATATAATTATATTTTATGTAAAACTTATTTAAAGAAATACTGTGTTAATAATATATTAACAGAATGCCCAGATTATCAAAATATCATGATGTTACTAAGGACTTGAACCCGGATGACTACACAATGGAAGAGATACAAAAACAGATGGCTATATACAACCGCTTGTATTATCTTAAGAACCTACAAAAAGAAGGATGGATGGAAAATAAAATTGAACAAAGCAAAAAGGCATATCGTCAGAAAGCCATAAAGGAATACATAGAAAAACAAAATATAGATATTGATGAAATTAAAAACCCTCAAGAACTACTTGACAAGCTCACAAAATGAAATACTTAATAATATTATGTTGTTTAATATTATTAATTATTTAGATTTTTTCTTTTTCAATAATTTAGTTTCCAAATATTCTACGCGATGGATTAGTTTTGATAAAGCATCCCAACTAATACAAGCCATTCTGTCATAACACATCGTTAAGTATTCTCCTGAATCATTTACAATATTATATTTAGGATTTGTGTATTGTTGAACATCTTGAGCAATCCATCCTAATTCAGTCTTTTTAGTTTTTTGATTTTTAACAAATGTTTTAATCTTAATGTTTTTTACCATATTTATAGTGTCATCTTCTACATCTTCTATATTATCTTTCAGTCTCTTATCACTACTTAAATTAAATCCATTGAATGATGAAAATTGTGTATCGTCCAATTGTAAATATTTAGTGCCATCAATATAACTATCAATAGTTGTTGATGCTTCTAATCTTAAAACAGCATCACTATTTAAATGTCTCAAATTGATTTTATGAGCAATTCCAAAAGTCATATCACCGTCAATAGTCCAGTCGCCTCGTAATTCGCTATTACTTCCACTATTCAAAATAATTTTATTATCAGCATATGTTGAAGATAATCCAACAACCAAATTAATAGAGTTTGACGTGTTGCTATTCCTGATTATTAAATCATTTGTATCGACATACATTTCAGCATTATCAATTATTAGTTTTGATGTGTTGCCAAATTGAACATTGCCACTCGGTGAATTTTGTAATAATAAAGTATTTCCTGATACTGACTGAACCTGATTGACTTCAACTTTCTTACCAGAAACCATTGTTAAATCGCCGTTTGTATATACATCACCTAATACATCAACTGGTTTATTGAATATGGTTTTTGATACAGCGCCGTCGCACATAAAATACTGATTAGAAGAATTTGTAATATCGCCAATACTACAAGCAAGAAAATTATTATGCGCCATATATAAGCCTTCTGTAGCATCTGGTGTATATCTTCGTATTGAACCATTGTTATTAAAATTTAAAAATGAACCATTGTTAAGACTTATTGCGTTGTCAGTTCCTACAAACTGAACAGCACTGGTAAATCTCGCTTGTCCGGCACAGTTTAAAACATAACCAGAAACACCAACAGCACCTAAACCAAACCTATCCTTGACCCAGACACGACCAACATTAGCATCTCCTATTTGAGTTTCCCATTGACCTCCTGAACTACTCATCCACATTCTGCCATCTCTATTAATATTAAATTCTCTGTTAAACATTACGAATTGAATGTGTAATCCATTACTTGGCGCCCTATAATTATTACAAAATAAAGTATTACCAGTAACCATTGTAATAGAGTCATGAAATGTAACCGGACCCGATACTGATTGATTGCTTAAATCTAGTTTATCTAATTTTTGTAAATCCGTTGCTAATAAACTATTGATAGTATTTGAATTTTGAGTTATTAATAAATCTTGTGTAGTGTTGTCTGATATGATTGAAGCAAATGTATTGCTGTATGCAGTATTTGTATTGAATAAATTAGTATCGTTTGTATATAATGTTGATACATCTGCTAAAATTGTTGATATTGTGTTTCCGTGTCCTGTTATTAGTGAAGAATTTGAACTTATATTATTGAAGATTGAAGTGATTGTATTATTGGAATTTCCTACTAAGAATGTATTAGAACTAATAGTATTGAAGTTTGATGTTATTGTAGCATTTAAATTACTGATTAAAAAAGTATTAGAACTAATATTATTAGCATTTGTGTCAAGTTTAATTGTATTTGTTGATATAGTCGGTAGTATTGAAGTTATGGTTAATCCGTGTGCTGTTATATTATTAAGGTTGCTTGTAATTGTTGCGTTTTGATTTACTTGTTCGTCAAACATTGTTGTTGATGTTGCGTTTAATTCAGTAATATCTAAAATATTGGCATCTATCTTATTTTTCTGTGCTAAAATAAGAGCATCAACTTCTTCAGTAGTATAACCGCCACCTAATGATCCTGCTGTGTCTGCTAATTCTTGTTTTGTAGCATAAACACTGCTTAACGTTGATGGTTCTGTTGAATTTATTAATACTAGTTCACTTGCTACAATTCTACTTGAGCCGTCCAGTGATAATGTTGAAAACATAATTATTATATAGTAGGTTATATAATAATTATATTTTGTCTTTTCTTTCCTCTTGAACCAAATATACCTTTATTTAATGCATTGTATTTTTCTTGCTTCTGTCTCAAATATTCATTTTGCAATAATTGGTAATGCTGTGCTATATTTTGTAGCGGGTTTGGAGGCGGTGCTGGTTGCATTCTTCTTGGGGGCGGTGTGTTCGCTATTATATTATTTTGTTGCTGTTGTTGTGGTGGAACGTATTGCTCTTCTTCGTCGCGATATTCTACCTTTTGGGGCTTTGCTATTGGAACTGCTTTTGGTTTAGGCTTTATGGGTTTAGATTCTAATGGTCCTTGGCAATTGCGTTCGTGGTTGTATCTGTATGATTTTAGTGTTAAAGTTTTGGCACATTTTGGACAGGTTATTTTCTTTTCATTGCGTGCTTGAGTTTTTGAGTTGTTTTTCAATGGTTCAACAGGATTTATTTCTTCTGTTGCTTCTATTGTTGGTTCTGCCTTTGGTGCTTCTTCTTCAATTGGTGGTAATTCATTTACTGGCTCGTCTGCTTCAATTGTATTAGTAATTTCAGGTTCGACTTCTGACATATATAATATATTATATATTTTGTCTATATTTTTTATATATTTTGTCTATATGGACAAATTGAGAAATATTAATATTAATAATTTGATATAAATATTAATATTTAGGTTGTTTATTCAATTATCTAATTGAAAGAGAATGCTAAAAGAAATGGGAACGCCATGAAAATCAATTAATTCGTTTCTTGAAGTTGTTATTCTAAAGTGTAGTCTCTTAATATTTTTACCGCCTACATCAATAAAATCTGCATATATGGGCGCTGTAAAATCTGTTATAACTCCGCCAAGTTGTTGATTGATTTGAACTTTTTTAATTACTGAACTGCTGAAATTGTTAGGCGCTGAATATTTATAATCGCTTAATTGAGGACAATTTATGTATATATTCTGAAAAGGAACTAAATTAAAATATCCACTTAACCAAGATGACGCAGGTTCGTAGACAATATAATTACTTAATAAATAATTGATAGCTTTTGGTCTTAAATTGTCATATTCAAACTGTCCTCTGTTCCATTCGCCATTTACATAAGTTTCTAATTCTTCATCTGTAGGTATTTTGATTTTGTAATTTAGAGGGTCATTTAATTTAAGCTCCATTTTGCGTTCGCTTTGTCCATATACTGTTAAGAATAAGTCAGGTGCAATATCATTAAATGCCGCGTTTAATTCTGATTGTATTTTAAATGATAATTGATTAGCATAATAAATTTCACCGGATACATCAACGGCAGTGCTTCTTAATAAGACATTTGAACTATTATACAACATAATATAGAAGCGTTCCTAAAACCCTTTCTCTGCTGTATAAAACGGAGTGCTGAATGAACACTCCGTCACGAACATTTTTGTTCTTGGTGGAATTTCAAAGTTTTGGTCAAGTTCTATAATAAAATCGCTGGTAGAATTACTTTCTTGCAATCTGTAGGCACTATCAACATAGATTTTTTTATATGTTAATCTATCACTCATAAATATAATATACAATAGAAATTATAATATAATTATTATTGATAATTACTTTGAAATTATTGTTATTAATAGATAATTTAAAAAATATCTATTAATAATATATGATTGGACGACAATTATTATTAGGTGCTATAGAAGGCAGGACGCCGACGCAAATGATGGCAGGTGTAGCAAGCGATAAAGCATATACAGCAGGTAAGGATTTAATAGAAGATGTATTTTTTAATCATAAAAAGACATTGGAAGACAAAATAGGAGGTTTCAATAAACATTTTGATAAGCAGATAATGAAACATAAAACACGCTATGCTGAAGAAATCAATGTTCAAAATAAAAATAAAATCGATGATGTCAAGGGTTTAGACGCAGCCTATTCAAATGTGAATGGAATAACAAGAATAGGCAACACATTATATATTGGTGGTACTGGTGCTAAAACGGGACTAAATCACAAAGTCAATGATGTAATTGCAGATTTGTTTTTATTCCTACTCATAATGTTCAATTAAGCGAAAGATATCAAGACGCAATGGAAGAATTAAGGAAAAATCCAGATGTGAATAGAATTGTTGGACATAGCCTCGGTTCATCCGTTGTTCAAGAAATCAACAACAGACACGGCAACAAATATGCTAGTACTGTTTATTCATCACCTTTTGTATCAGGAAGTAATCAACAGAAAAACCCGCGACACCTACGATTTAGAAATCGTGGAGATGTAATTGCGGCATTTGATGACGCAGCGATAACTGGAGAAATAGAAAGCAATAATTTATTAGATAAACACAGTTTCAATAATTGGGAAGGAAATGGACTCACAAGTATAAATCCTACTACTGATATTTCTAATGGGTTCAACCCGAATGATAATTCGGGTTAAATGCTTCGCGTTTCAATCCTAATTCAACACCAGAACAATAAAATATCAATAATATTAATAATAATGTTTAGAAATAAAGACAAGCAAAACAAAATTCCATTAGAGAAGAAACTGACAAAAGAACCTACAAAATACGATAAACAATATAAAAATTTAGATTATGATACTTTAAAAGATATAGTTGATACAAAAAATAATTATCTAATAAATACTATAAAAAATACAACTTCAAACAATTCTACTACAATGCTTCCACATAAGAAAAATATAAAAAATAAAAAATAAAATCTATATCATCATATATAAGTAATGGATAATATAATTGCAGAATCAGAAACTACAATGATTAACTCGTTAAATTTTGGACTTCCAGAAACAGCACAGTATATCACAGACAGAAGACACGTTAATTATTTTCCATCGGGTAGTAACGTCTATAATCCGAATGCAGGAAACAAAAATATTAGATTTCATATAACAGGTGAAGACAACACATATATTGATTTATCTTCTATTCGTTTATTTGCTAATCTTCAAAACACCGACGGAACACGAAGTCAATTTTTACGACCGTTGGGTAATTTGTCATCCTTCTTCAGTCGTTATAGATGCACTGTTGGAGGTCAGCAAGTTCAGGATATTATTGAATACAATAGGCATTGTGAAATGTATAATTCCTTTAAAAGTCAAGATGCTAGAGATATGGACGATTTAGAAAGTAGCGCTAATCCTCGTTGGGATGATGACTGGCGACACACATATGCTACTGGATTAGCAGAATTTATTGATGCTAATAATGAACGAGGAACTACTGGAACAGCACCAGATGGTGCGTTAGTCGCCGCGGGAGATCATAATAATTGGGGCGATTTAACAGCACGATATACCCGCCATTCAGTTGCAGGAATACCCGGCGCTTCTGGTTATATGAGATTAGGACATAAACCGGTATGTGGACTGTTAGAAAGCAATTATTATTTACCTTTACGATATGCTCCGCTTGAACTGGAATTTACAATTGTATCGGATGAGCACGTACCAGTAATTACACCATTTGCTACTCGTGACGCAGCGGGGGATTTAATCAATAACGCATATACTGACAAATACGGCTATTATTTCACAACCGGCGATACTTCAACGCAGTGGGAATTAAATAATGTAATCATTAGAGCTGAGGTAATACAATTAGACAATACGGTCAATAATAACATAGTGAAACATTTGTTAGAGGGTCAAAGTTTGAAATTAGTCTTTCCAATGTATCACACTATGACACAATCATTCAACGCGGCAGGAAATGAAATTAATATGAATATTGTTAAATCCGCTTCTAAATTGAATGGTTGTTTCATTACACTATATCGCCCACCAAGAGCAGGAACTGACCCACAAAATACTGATTATTACAGACAAGACAACTACATTTACAAGCGATGGAATTATTTTTACAATCCGATGATTAATTCTCGTATTTTTGATGGTCCTGATCCAGATGGAGCTGATCGCGCGACATACCAAGGAAAGGGCTTTCAAAATTCAGATTTAAACTTAACGTGGCAATTACAAATTAATAACAAAAAATATCCAGAGTTTGAATGTCAATCAATGGCAGAAACTGCATATTATTTAAGACGAACATTACACTATTTGAACCCCGACCAAGATGCCTTTAGCATTTCCTACAAGCGCTACAGAGAAGACAAGTTCGTTATTGGGATTTCATTTGAAAAGATGGCGGACACTAATTTTACAGGCCAGAATACGAAACAAGGAGGCTTACTCGTTTTTAAACTAAAAGGAAGTAACAGAGCACTAACAACTGATGAAGATGTGCGAGAATTATTTGTGCATATGATTTCGGAGTCTGTTCTGGAATTACGCGAATCCGGAAGTCTGCTCTATGATTAAAATTAAAATCTATGATAAATATATAATGTATAAATTTCATAAACGAAATAATAAGAAAAATAAAGGTAAGATATTTTTACAATCCTCACAAATTAAATATAGTCCATTTGATTAAAAGATACAAAATATTTAGAACACCTACACGAACAAATGAAGTTAAGAAACTCACAAGAAGCATCAGTAGCATTAAGGAAAAAGATTGACGAAGGAAACAAGAGAGCAAACTATGTAAATGAGCTGGATAGGATGATGGGTGAATTATATCGTCCTAACTTGCCACATGCAACAAAAGAACATTTAAATAAATGGTATGAAGATACAAAAAAGTTAATATTTACTTAAGATTTATTATAATAATATTAATAATCTAACTATTATTATAATAAATATGGCAACTACAGCAAGTTTAGAATTAATAAATCCATATGCAAAATTTGGATTGAAACGACGACCTACTTATGAAGAAATTGTAGGTCTAATTGGCGAAAATGATTTAATAACGGGAAAACTACCTAACCGAGATGCTACATTCTTCAAAGCAAGTCCTCAGGGTAGTTTTTTTGACGGGAGCGACCATTTAGAATTATTGAAAGACCAAGAGATGAGAATATTAGACAGACAAATGAGAGAGGCAATGATGAAACAAGAAGCACATAGAAATGGACACACATATGCAGTTCATAGAAGAAACACAGAACCGGCAACAACAACAGATGATATCCAACCGACACAAGCAGAAGAACCAACAATAGCACCTGTGCAAACAGAATTGCAACAACGAGCACAACAAGCAACACAAAGACAGCAAGAAGCACAAGAACAACATAGAAACTTTATTGCACAAGGCGCATCGTCTATTTTCAATCGCTTAATGTTAGGACGCTCAATATCAAGCGACATAACTGACAGCCCAGAATTAATACCAGATGAGGAAATGATGACAGCAAGAGAATCGCAATTAAGTGAAAAAGAAAAATTAATTATATCAAGAATTGATGAACTACACCCAGACATTCAACCGGATTTTAAACAACAAGCATTTGAAATATTGAATTCAGTAAGGGACAGACAACCACGAATTTTTGCCAATAATTTGACTGAAATGAGCAAGGTAGTAAATGATTTATATATTATACAACTAATTAAGGCATCGGAATTTGAAGAATTTTCACATCTAGCAAGACTTCATAAGAACGCAAAAGGCGATACAAAGAAACCAATAACAGACCAAATCGCCCAAATGTATGGCGACTTAGTTTATTACAAATATATCGCCAAACCCCAACAAGTAATAGGAGCAACTACCAAAAAGATGGCAAAACCTCCAAGTCGAGCAGCAGGAAGCGGTGAAAGTTAATAATAATAATATAAGTATATTTAATGATAATATTAACTAAAAATATACTGAAAAGAAAGAAGCAGAAATTCAATGATAAATATGATGACGACAGTTTTACAATACATAACCTAATGAAACCAAACACACCAACAACAATACAACCACCGAAACTGATGAAAAAGGGCATACCGAGAGAATTTGTTGACATTGCAACCAACACAGATACTATTGCTACAGCAACCAGAGAGACGCAAGAAAAGTTATACAATGATACAGACCAACCATTAAACGTGACATTTGAAGCGTTTAAGGTAAAGGAAAACCAGGACAATATGTTTAAATTAATGCTAAAAAACTTTTGGCACAACACATACAAAAGAAATGAGCCAACAAGAACACAGGCAACACAAACATTGAAAAACCAACGCGACGCAATGGTGTCAGCCTTTACTGAAATGCTTGACAACAACAAACCACCAGAACCACCGCCAAAGAAACCACCAGACGAGGATGACAGCGATGAAGAAGAAAAGAAGTTCAAACTGACAAAAATGATAGAAATAATGCTACACAACGGCGCTACAGTAGCAGATATAATATTAAACTTATCACATAGCGCAATTGCAACAACAATAAATATCGCAGATTTAGTTAATCAAATAACAGCAGGAAATGCACAAAGTAGCAGTAGCAATTCATCAAATGAAGCTATTAGTGTTCATAGTTCTCCACCTATTACTGTTCATAGTTCTTCATCTGAAAGTCCAACAGAAATACCAGCACCAACTGAAGACGAAGAAGAAGAAGAAGAAAACCAACATTTCAATTTTGAAAAATTAAAATCTAAATAATATTATATATAATGGGTTCAAGTAAATCAAAACCAGTAGAAATTGATGATGAAGAGGCTATTAAAGTAATAAAAGATATAGATGTAAATACGATAAGTGAAATGTCAAGAATTGATATTCTACAAATAAATTCATTGAAAGCAATAATCAATAAATTAGAAAAAGTTAATGAATGTAAAAAAGATAAAATATATTATAAATTACCTGCTTTGAATCTATGTAGTTATTCTTTATATTGAATTAATAATATTAAAACATAATTAATATTATTAATTGCTTATACAACTTCTTTCACTTTTTGGCGTTGATGTTGAAACAGTGCTATTTGTTTCATCTATTAAATCGTCGCGAAGCTCGCGAGCCTCTGGCGAAGCGTCTTCATCAACAAAATTATTTTGAAATCTTAATAATTCCTCGTCCGTTGCCCTCCTCTTCAATGCCTTATAAAGTTTATGTATCCAAGAATTAGTATGAAAATTATAATTACCTCTACGATACAATCCACCACATCTACATAGTTTCATTGGCATATTATTATATTATATTAAGTTAGAATATCTTTATTCATCATTTGTAATTTGAAATGCCTGTTCAAAATTGATATGAAACATGTTGTTAATGTCTTTTGAATTCATATTCACGTAGAAAAAAGAATATGGAGCAAAATTAACGGCTTGATGATACATATCTAATAATTGCTGTTTATCAACAATGGCGCTATTTTCTTCAATAAAACTCATTAATTCACTGGCATTTTTCAACCTAAAAATATATAATGAACTGGCATTTAAACGAATGATAGGCGCTAAAACATTATATTTTTGTGTTGAACAAATTACACTTACTGCATCGTGCCTACCTCTTGTAAATAATCCATGTAATAATTTACTATATCTAACAAATTTAGGGTCGTCTGCGTGGTCATCTATAACGATTAATATTGAATGTAGTTTCTTTATCTTTTTAGATTTCATATAATTAATTATTTTCTTCTGTCTTTCAATTACATTTTCTAAATCACTTGGATTATAATTATCAAAATAAATTTGTTCTTTTTCATCATCTACATGTAGTTCATCCCTAATATATTTCTTTACTTCTGTAAATGTAGGGTCGTTATGGACGCTGGGTGAAAATATAAATATTCTTGCAAATGAATTTCTATAAACATTCAATATTAGATTTTGAATAAGGACAGTCTTACCGCCTGTCGAAGAAGCAACTATAATACTTCTAAATGGTAATTTTGGCACGTGCTCATATTTAGATTGTTTGAATTCATATTCAGTTATGTTTATTGGTTTTATTATTGGAACATCTGTCATAGTTGATATTAAAGATATATAGAAAATTATATTTAAAAATTAACTTGTAATTAATATTAAATGGAACATCATTTTTATGATATGCTGGTGGCGAATATCATAAAAATGGAACAGGCTGTCCATTTCTTCAATCAATGAGCATTGAAGCTAATTAGTTTGTATCTCTCTCGCGTGTGCAATGAAAACCCAAGTGCTGTGCCCTCCGAATATTCTATCGTGCATGAAAATAATAAGATTAAATAACTATTTTATCATTATTTATATGAATAGGAGTTATTCAGATTATATTAATATAATAGATGAAGTAGAAAATATAGAACAAGTAATAATTACTGACAATAAAATAAAAAAAATGTTGTTATTATTCATTAGAAATAATTAAGTTTGTGATACAATATATCAAAAATAAAAATGTAAATATTAATATAAATGGTGAAAAAGAAAAAGAAAAACAAAAATAAGACAAGTTTAAGTCTATCTTCAACAGAAGATAGCGGAGAAATTGTTAAAGAAACAGCAGTAATTGAGTTTTCTTGTCCAATGTGTAAAAAGATGTTAGAAATGAAAAATGAATTAGAAATATAAAATAATAAAAATTGTAAATGTTCATGTATTCCAACAAGTTTCAAAATAAGTAAAAATGATAAGAAAATGAGTATTGATAAAACTAAAGACAGTATCAACTTAGAAACTGATGTCCACAATATAACTTTTAAATGGGGTAAGGATGCATCACTCGTGGATAATAATGAAAACGAAACACAAGAAACTGTTAAACAAATGATGAAAAATATATAATTAAATAAATAAATATCTAAATAAATATATAGTAATGTCTGAAAATGAGAATTATACTATTAATGATTTAATGAAGAAGATAACATTAATTGGTAAAAATATCAAAAACTTAAATGATATGATTAAATCCATTGATGACAAAATTAAACCAGTTGAACGCGAACAACAAAGCAACGAAGAGAAGGAGAAAATCGAAAAGATATTTCAAGCAAAATCTATAGGAAGACCATCGGGCGACTACCCTACAAAGCAAAAGAAATACTGTGATATGTTGAATACAGGAAAAATCAAACAACCTAAAAGCACCACTTTAGAATTTTACAAAATTACAAAAAATGATGATGGAGTATATGTATTATTTGAATAATTAATATCTAAGTAATTCTAATAATATGAATTTATTAGAATTATTTAGCGGAACAAAAAGCGTCGGAACCATAGCAAAGTCGCTTGGATTTAATGTAATATCATTAGACTTGAAAAATGCTGATATCAACACTGATATTTTGGAGTGGGATTACAAACAGTTTGACAGAAACCATTTTGATTTTATTTGGAGTAGTCCCCCATGCACTGAATATAGTGTAGCAAAAACTAGGGGAATTAGGAATATCGAATATGCAAATAGTATTGTCTTAAAAACTATTGAGATTATCAAATATTTCAATCCTAAATATTTTGTAATCGAAAATCCACAAACTGGATTATTAAAACATCAGGAGTTTATGGATGAGTTTGAATTCAAAGATGTTGATTATTGTAAATATGGAATGCCTTACAGAAAACGCACTAGGCTCTGGAATAACATTACAACTTGGAAACCTAGAAAATTTTGTAAAAAGGATTGTGGCAACATCAGGAATAATAAACATATTGAAACTGCGCAGAGACTGCCAAATGCAAACAAGGAAAAATGGGGAGACAATCCAATAATACATAAACAGGAAGATTTATACAAAATACCTAGCGAATTAATTTGTGAGGTCTTGGTGAGTTTGGTGGATTAAGTTTGGGATTGGGCTTGAAACTTGAAAACCCAGCTAAAATGAATACACGCCAAATTGGTGTGTATGTCCATCGGTATTGGTGTGTGTGGTTACCGGTATTGGTGTGTGCGGCTAGCGGTATTGGTGTGTGCGGCTAGCGGTATTGGTGTGTGCGGCTAGCGGTATTGGTGTGTGCGGCTAGCGGTATTGGTGTGTGCGGCTAGCGGTATTGGTGTGTGCGGCTAGCGGTATTGGTGTGTGTGTGTGGCTACCGGTTCTGGTGCAACTATTGAACTGATAGTGGTGAAATTATTGATTTTGGTGGTGAAATCACTGATTTTGGTGGTGAAATCACTGATTTTGGTGGTGAAATCACTGATTTTGGTGGTGAAATCACTGATTTTGGTGGTGAAATCACTGATTTTGGTGGATTAAGGATTTTGATTTCAGTAAAGTGGTCTACAGTTTTCAGTAAAGTGGTCTACTGTTTTCAGTAAAGTGGTCTACTGTTTTCAGTAAAGTGGTCTACTGTTTTCAGTAAGTGGCTTACTACTGTTTTCAGTACAGTGGTCTACTGTTTTCAGTAAGTGGCCTACTGTTTTCAGTAAAGTGGTCTACTGTTTTAAAGTGGTCTACTGTTTTCAGTAAGTGGCCTACTGTTTTAAAGTGGTCTACTGCTAAATGGAATAGAACAATCATTAGGACAGCAGTATTATTATCTGTCTTGAGACATGAGTTATTAAAACCATACTATGATTATAACATTTATACCCTTATATGTTATAATTATAATGTAAGTATAGCGTTTTATATATTGAAGATAAAATCCTACAAGGGACACCACGCCCCAAAAAAATATATGATGAAACTGATGAAACGAAGGAGGGAGTGATGTTGTTGCTGTTCTATTTTTTGTCCGGGAAATGGACAAATCGTTTTTAGACAGTTCGAATATTTTTTTGATGACAAATATTTTTTGCAATATATTTTGCAAAATTTATTTTTTTGAAATGGATGAGGTGAGGAGATTGAGGAAATGACATTTTGGAGGGTAGTTGGTGAAATGAATGAGGCGAGGAGGAAGGAGAAAAGGATGGCGAAAATTTTGGAAAAATGATGATAAAAAAACGGATGAGATGGACAGAAAGGAATGTAGAAAAATGATGAAAACGAATAAGGGTAGAAGATGGAAGATGAAAAAAAATGTAGGGTGGGGGGTATGTATGAAGCAATTTATTTGCGGGGCAAGGCCCTCCACTACTGTTTCACGGGGGAGAGTCCATTTCACTGGGGATAGACTGATGAACCGTTGAACCCCCTGGTGATCCCACCCTGTTCCTGACGGACAAAAACTGATTCGACTCGAGCGGATTCAAAGAATTTGTTGGGGTGCTCCAAGCCAACGGTCGACGTTGTGAGGTTGACAAAGCAAGCTGTGTCCAAAAGGTCTAAGGCCATAACTAAAAGATAACAGCGCTGAAACACCGCATGTAAGGGGCGTCACACGGGCAACTGAAATCAGGCTTGCAATGCGCATATAAAGTAATATTCCGCATTCTCGAAAGCGCCTTTCAGGGCAACAAGGTTCGGTCTGGGCAATGTTAAAGCAACAGGGGTCAAATGGCACATACTCTTAAGCAACTGGAACAAGTCCCTCCTATCTTTCTAACGGACGCTCGCCCTTTGCACAAAACAAAAAGGGACATGCCCAACAGCTGCCAGAATTGTCCCCTCCAGCCGGCCAGCATCGAGTCCCCTCCCATCTTTAAGCAAACCGTTTGGCATGGTGCAGCAACTCGACAAGCAGTTGGCCTGGGAATATTTTCTGAAATGACCAGTTTGCGGTAGCTTTGTGTCTACTGTTTACCACCGACAAACAACCAGGGTTGCTTCGAGCCTTCAAAAACCTAGAAGGGCAGACCCTGGGTCTACTAGACACCGACCACTAACCAGGGTCGCTCCGAGCCGAGCCTTCAAAACTCAGAAGGGTAGAACATGAGTCAACGGTTTCCTTTGGTTTCGTGCCGGCCAAACGTCTAAGCGACCGGGTTGACTTGGAGCGACCCTCTTTTCAGATCTGCTTCGCTAGCTCGGCCGGGCGGCCGCGTGTTTTCGAAGTGGAAGCCCGGCAGCAGCTCGGTCTCTCCATCTGTCAGCACCTGTCGTTTGGCATTGAGCTGTGCTGCCGAAACAAGAGTGTAACGGCCAAAGCTCCAATTTTTGTGGACCATGACGTGGATCCCTTTAGGTTGTCCAAATTCCCGGTGAATGGATTGAGAACCATTCCTAGCAACTCCGAGTTGCCGGATAATTTTGACCTCGCCGCACATGTCAAGAAAGACAAGACTGTGGTCTTAATTGCCAAGGATTCCAGCGACTGCGATCCTCCGGATTCATTCAAGGCTGGCAACCAATTCACCTTGGCCCACATCTGGGGTACTCCAACAATCATGTGGTCGGATGCTTCGAGTTCAGTCTATATCCTAAAAAATCAATTCGGGTTGAAAGAGACACCCGAACCAATCAAGCGACATATGTTTCTCATTGTTTGACCCTAGCCCCGCGCCAAAACTGGACTGAATGGCTTTGCCTTCCCGGGCAGCAACTGCAACAGACAGGTCGAACGAGTTGCTCCAAGCCGCCATCACTTTTCAGCTTCCTTCCAATTGGTGGTTTGCAGCCCAGTGCTTTGGTGCTTCTGGGGTAGTTTCGCAAACCAAGCTCCAAACCACCAATTAAGGGTACCTGAACTTTGGGGTTTGAAGCCATTTGCTTCCTGCGAAAGGGTTTGAAACAGAGTTTCGGGAGAGAATAAACAGGCCCAATCCCACCAACAAGAAGAGATTGTTTAAGTCCCCCAGTCCCAAGGGCAAAGCGGTGCCCCCGGCTGGCACAACCAACGAACCAAAACAGGGTGCCTTTAACCAACAGATGAATGAACCCAGCAAGGGCAGAGACAACCGAAAGCAAGCACAAAGCAGCAAACCAAGCAGGCAAACAATGCAGCGAAGCAAGCAAAGCAAACCAATGCAAACTGTCAACCCACCAGCCTGACCCACAACCAGAGCAACCACGACCACTGCCTGCCCAACCGCGCGTTTTGTACTCGCACAGGTGGACGGCGTGTGCCGCCGAGGAAGCTCCGACGTTATGGCGGGCCGGAGTTGCCACAGTTAAAAGCTTGAGCCAAATGGCGCATTGGCCATGGCAATAATCAAACATGCTATGATAAACGTACATGCCCCCAAAAACACCCCCCTCGCCTGTACAAAGAGAGGAAGTGAATTTGGAAGGGCGCATTGGCCATGTTGAAGTTGAAAAGCAAAAAACAAGAAAACAGAGCCGATTAGGCTACCAGGGTTCGCGGCCCCATACCCGGGCACTCATTGGTGCCCGGATCCCGCCACCACCCCGAATTACGGGTATGGGGCGGATTCGCGCCGGTAGCCAAATCAAACAAGAGAAAGCAAAAAGAAACAGAAACAAAGATTCAACTCCAGAATGGCAGGCATGAAATAAAAATACATTTGCACTGCAACCACATCGAACCGTAAGGTTCGAGTGGATTTATTTCCTGAATTCATGATTTAGGCGCATTGGCCCACTGGTTGAAACGTGGTGCTTCGACCACAAGACCACGGTCTTTAAATTAGCACCGTCTAGGCGCGCGATCACGCAAAGACCTTCGGTAGGAACACCACCAGCTGCAATCAGCGGTTCAGGTCCGAATAGGACCTCACCGGCAGCGGTGCAGCGCATCCGTGATCCTCACCACAGCACCTTGATGAGCTCCATCACCAGCAGCAGCAGCGGTGCTGGAGAAAGCAGATCACCAGCGGCCATAGACGCCGCCGAGGATGACTTCCTTGCTGCGGCGACATACACCTGACAGGTAATCGCAGCCTGCGCGAATAGCGCACAGCTGCGCATGCAGTTGAATTCCGAAATGGCGAATAGCCCAAACACAGAAATACTACAAGGAGCGTAGTCCATTATGTGAATTCCGGAATGAAAGCACGCGCGCGTTGGCGCCGCCACGCAAAGGATGCAGACGAACATCAGGTATCACCGATGTCGTCCGCCGCCGTGCCGTCCCCTCCCCTTGTTGACGTTCCAGTCCCCAGGAGGAGGAGGCACGGTCTCGGCCAACTCATCATCCGCACCCCAGGTAGGGGTATGCGGCGAGTTCGGATTCTCGAACTCGCGGGGATCACCCTGCATGTGCGGCTGCCAACCCTGCGGCATTGCGCCAGGCCACATTTGCGGCATCATGCCAGCCATTGGCGGTTGCATGTACCCTCCCATTGGGAAAGCGGGGTACATCGGACTCGGGAAAGGGTAAGGAGCTGCCTGAGCACCCTTGTATCCCGACCCGCGAGCATCAGGCTGATACCCGCCAGTGGGAGTTCTCGATCTGGCGGATCCGCCACGACCGAACTGCCCTTGTTGGTAGCCGTATTGGCCACCCTTGCCTTTGTACTGATCACCTTTGTGACCCTTTCCTGGGAACTGGTCACCCTTGTGACCTCCGCCCTTGGGCCATGATTGCGCAGGGGCTTTGCCCTTTTGCTGCTCGCCCTTTGACCTGGATTCAGGTCGCGGGGTAGCAGACCGCTGGTCTCCCCTAGGAGTGGCTGCCCGCCTGTGGTACTTCCCAACCGGCGGGTCAGCAAAAACAATGGCGCATTGGCCGTCGCGCCGCAAAGCGGGGACCATGTCAACCTTGTTGTCTTCGACATAAATGTATGCCTCAGCATACTCAATTGGGGCCGTGATGGATCCACCACCGGCCCGCAAAGAGTCGATACTCCAATCAAGAACAGTGGAAGCATCGAAACTCGGATCTTCAGTATTGAAGTCCGTGAGGCGTCGCTCAGCCTGTAGCAATGACATTATGATGTCCGCGCGTGAGGCGCCTAGGCCATACAGCGGAACCAAATACCCGTCCTCAATCCCGATGCGGTAGGCATCAAAGATATGCACAGAGAGGTAAAGGGCAAATGCTGAATTTAGACTGCCCTTTCTCGTCATATGACGACCCCATTGCGCCGCCTGTTGCGGGTGCTCGATCAAATATGCCAAGACAGACATATTGTCGGGAATCGAGACGCCAGTGTTGCTCTCCTCGATGAGCAGCTGTTTCGCTACCCACCGCTCGAGAGCCTCATCACTCGCCCGCACACAAGCGTGAGTGTCCTTTGAGGTGACCTTTGCAACCTCCTGAAACGCAACTTGCACAATGTCCGCGTTGGGAACGTGCACAAGATGCGGCGCACAGCGCAAACCGGTGATCATACAGCTGACCACCTCGCGGATCGGGTTTACCGATGCCATGAGAGGGGCCCACGCGTCGGTCTCCCCCTCATACCAGCTGCTGGCGCGGACTGCCTTGAGTCCCTCTAGCCAGATGGGCTGTCCCTTCTTGACCAGAGAGCGGACGGTGCCTGGCACCCACTCACGATAGAAAATCGGCAGATGGCAACCATTGCATAGAATGGTGCCATACATGTTCAAGTGCGCGCACCGAGGGCACCAGTAGTCATGCATGGGAGCGTTGTCCCATGAAAATGACACCCCTCTCCGCGGTCCCTGAACATTCATCTCACGGACCGCCCAGGGACGGATGTATATTACATCCCCTTGCTGGTGCAGATAGCATGCGCGCCAAAAGGGCGCATGTATCTCCTCCCGCACGGCGATCAAACCGCGTCGGGTTTTGTAGATGCCGGCAGCTTCCTCGATGGCCATCCACTTTAGGTCAACGGCCACAACGACATGGCGCTTGTCCATGTATTTGACGCGATCGTCAACATAAAATTCGCCCTCATTATTGGGGCTGGGCAACTTGAGGAGAGGCACCTTTGCGCCCTCCATCCCAATCATGATCTCCCCCCGGCAGACCTGCTCAGGTCGCATGGGAAAAACCGTGATGGCGAATTTGCCTGGCCTCCGGATGCACACTCGGCCATCGTCAGCAGCACGTATCCCGTATAAGGGACTTCCGCTGCTACCATCGGCCTGAGCAAAGGCCCCATTGGCGTTCGGTCACGCAGTGCCCAACGCTTGAAAACTTTGAACGGCACGTCCCTCCCGATTAGGGTGGACCGCGCAAAGAGCACCTCATTCGGGCGCTCAGACGTGCCATCTGTCCTCCAGACCTTCCGTATTAGGAGCTCGACTGGAGGGTACGATGGGTTCTCCTTTGCGAGAGCACCCGCCCAGGTCGCTACCTCGACACTCGTGCACTTGTGGATCCCGTATAGGGCCTCAAGTAGCGTTGAGATCAGTGTCATTGACATCCAACCTCCCAGAATGTCTGGAACCGTCCCAAACAAGAAGGGGGGCTGCTCACCGGGCTTCACATTTAACCGCGTTGGGTCAGTGTTGCCCGACAAAACTTCTAGCAGCATTTGCGATTCCCTGGAGCTTCGTCCAATAAACGCCGACACATCCCTAATCTCGGGGAAAAAATGGAAGATGTCATTACCGGCAGGACAGGCGATTCTGCCTGCTAGCCCGCTCTGCGCATCAATCATAATCTCCTCACCCTCGTGTGTGAGGTTGTATGTGCTCGTGATCGGGCACACACCGGGCTTTGCCGTCAGTGCCTCTTCTAACGATGCACCTGCTGGGAGGACGCCCTGCACATGCGACTTGGTACCTATGGAACCAGTACTCGCTGACATAAGCCGATAATTTTCGGCGCGAAAGTGCGGAAAAAGGTTCTTCATCCTCTCAATTTCCTCTTCAGTGGTGCGCCACGCCTTTGCCTCATAGTAAGGCGGCTCCTGCTTTGAGGGCACTAGGTCGCGGTCACCCATTGATGAGAATTTGTCCACATATGGGCCCATCCCATCATCATCTACATGACTCTCGTGATCTTCATCCGAGACGTACTCCTTGGGCGGCTCGCCCAGAGCGTCCAGATCGACCTTACCAAGGTCGACCAGCGCCGGAGAATCCAGGACTCTCTGGATCCTCATGAGCTCATTCCTAAACTGCTCAAAGCCTCCGGCCTTGTCAATCACGGAGGTCGGCATTACGCCCTCCCATGATTCCGGAAACATGCACACGTTCGTAGGGGAAAACTCATCATCGGAAATATCCCGATCACGCTCCCGTACGTCGCTGATTAGCGTCACGTCCAACGAGCCGCCTAGGGCCTCGGGACGCGACGCTTTCGCCGGATGCGGCTTTGCGCTCTTTGACGCTACAGCAGCCTCATTGGCCGCTTTGTCCTTCTTCTCGTCACCCTTACTCCCCTCCTTGTCCACATCCATTTCGGATGGCTGTGCGCTCCCCCCTGCTCTGCCCATTGGCGGATCAGAGGGTTGAACAGGGGATTCCTTTGTACGGGCTTTGCCGTAATAATGCCCTGGGATCTGCACGTTCCCAGTGGAGCCACCGCCAGCCTCTCGCGGACGCTTGGCGGTGTGTGCCGACCCAGTATGGACAGCAGGCGCCGATCGCCTAGGAAGGCCCTTACTGGCCGACAGAGATGGAGGAGGTGGCTTCATTTTGGGAGCCGGCTCCGCCTTGGGCTCCGACTCCGGTTCAATTACGCAGGACTTGAGGTCGAAACTTTCAGACCTCAAAAGGCCCGCGCAATAGGAACGGAAAACGTCCTCAACTTCCCGAGCAAGGAACTCGGGATGGTCATCCTCCCTCGGAGGTGTTCTCCAGCCGTCGTATCCATTGAGCAGATTCCTGCCCACGATTTCATTGAATCGATACGTGCCCAAACCGGCATAGCGGTTGGCAGCCCGAAGAACATTACAAAATCTTTCGACCTTTTCGGTCGCCGCAATGGCCGCAGCCATCTGAGGGTGAATATACCCAGTTTCAATCATGCATCCTGCGGCTTCGCGCAAGCATGATCTTGCACGCCACAGATTCGCGGCGGCCTTGCCAGTTCAACGTTCCACGTTGCGTCCTGCGCGCTGAGCTCATCTTCTCCGCTTTGGGAGTCGGGCAGAGTGAGCCCCAACCGGACCTCTCGACCGCGGAATACGTCGGCGGAGATCTGGTTCGAGTTCGGCTGATCCTCCAGCGGAGGACGGGGAACATATTGTTTCCCTGGGCCGACACTTGACTCATTTGCCGATTCCCTGTTTGGATGCCCTCTCTCGGTCTGCATTTGGTTAAACCGTGCGACCAGGTCCGACCGAGGGCCAATCGACAATGGCCCGAGGTTTTCCTCAGCCCAGTCAGCAAGCGCTTTGGCTCCTGCGTGATGAATGTCATCAGCATTCATCGTGTCAGACAGAATGGCCTTTGACAGGAAATCCCAGTCGTATTCGCCGAAACGACGGTCAGTTGCTGAAGCATTGTCCAGCAGCTGGAAAAACTGATCCTCCGACAGGCCTTGCCACAGAGTAAGAGCAAGAGCATCCTCAATGAGGTCAGCCTGATCGGGGTAAAGAAGGCGCCTTGGCCAGGCCCCGTTCCTCCACGCCGCCAACGCTGGCGGGTAACCTGCTCTCCGGAACAGGTAATGCACTGCGATGCAGGCATCCGCGCTTTCAGCGGACGCATAATATTCCGAATCCGGGCCAGATTCATGGTCTCCGGGTTCAGACGGATCATCGTCGCCATCGGGTGGATTGGGTCCACCATCCCCACCAGTCCCGCTCCCATCCATAGGATCGTCGCGGCCCGGGAGCTCATCGGCAGGGGAGGTAGGGGAATCTCCCTCCGCCCCATCGCCGTCCCCATCATTGTCTCCACCCGCAGCGCCTTGGCTGGGTGAAGCCCTTTTGGCCCCGCCTGCATCCGCAGGTTCGGGCTGTACATCCTGACCAACGGGTTTGGATGCTTCGGGATGGGAAGCCATCCCCATCGACGCATCGGTCGACAGGGACGGAGTGCTGTCTCCTGGTTGAGGATTATCCCCACCAGCGACATCTGGAACGCTGTCCCCCTTCGCGGTGGAACCTCGGGCCGAGGGTGCGTGATTTCACTATTCGCGGGAGCGCACCCCCCCGAACCCCCATCGTTCGGTGCGTCTGCGCCTGCCGCCTTAGGCACGGGTGCGCCCGTGACCACAGGTGCATTGACCTCGGGTCCTTTAGCACAAGGAGCGGCACCCTTTGGCGGAGGGCCAGCGGCCGAAGACAGGCATGGCAACGACCCTCCCACCTTAGGTGGCGCGCAGCTGGGACCCCTTGCGGCCCCACCTCTCCATCTGTTAGCGGCTTCGCGCTTGGACAGGGACGGAAAATCATCGGAATACGCGTCCTTGGGAAGCTCGGGAGGATCAGGCTTAGCCTTCAATAATTGCTTCCCGGTAGCAGGCTTCAAATCGATTCTGTGGCCGCCTGTTTTAGACGGACCACCAGTCGTGGTCGGGCTATACCCGCACGCCTGCGCTGGCTTTGCAGGTATTGTTCCCCTCTGATTGCCGCAAACAGCCGGCGAGAGACCGCGACTTGCGGCCGACTGGCCGAAATCGGCCATTGCTTGGCCCAGCCTCTGCCTCCCCGTTGCGGGCGGCGTCGAGGACCGGACGCGCTGAGCCATTGTCTGTGGCCCATTTCCCGCGTTGGGGCGAGGTGCAGACTGCTGCTCAGAAGCTCTTGCATCGGCCGCGGCAGGCGCTTTGGCCGACGACGCATGGCTTGTGGCGCATGGGCCACTCGACATCGTTCTAGGAGCAGAGATTACCTCCGCCCATGGCGCATCCTCAGATGAGGACCACCGGTCGACCGGTGTGAGGCCTGCCCCGACTCCGCACTGCTTCGCAGCGCTCAGATATGACTCCGATGGTTTCATCAGATACTCATGTTCTACCAAGAAATCCAGAGCAAGGGCCAGGGCTTCCCGGACCTCGTCACTCATCGAGTACTCACGCCTCAACACACATACCAGGTCGGTGAACGCCGAGACGAGACCCATAAACTGGTGTCCGCCTCTTTCGAGACCGACAATGCCGCCGTTTAGGCTCTTCTTTGAGCAGCCAAACCACATCGCATTGGATGGGTAGGCTGGGAAACCGGCGTCGCGGCACTTCATGAAAAACGTGGTTGCAACCTCCTGCATGGCTGTCCCATGCCACACGATACCCGGACCCGACAAGACTATCGTCGGCGCCTGGCTCCGGCCGCCCTTATTGGCGAATGCCTTCATGGCATCGATGTTTTCGTCGATGATCCTACCCGCATCGGGGCTGGGACCATACGTGTTTTCGGACTTGCGCCATTCGGTCAGCCACAGGCATTTGGTAAAGATGATGAATATATCATCTTTAGCGCCCGCAGGAGCACCTGCATGCGGAGGAGCTCAGCTACTGAGGTCTCCTCCTCAACCTCCACGACCTCCAGCGCGTATTCGCCGGTTTTGGCCGGGAGCTTTGTCCGGATGGTCGTCCACTGCTCCTGAAGCTTTGCTTCAGTAATGGACTGGCCCGCGCTGCCGGTAACCCAGTGTGAGGGTCCAACCAGCACCACAACACGAGATCCCTCTACACCTATGTAAGAGACCTTGTTTGGCTTGCATCCGCTTAGCAGCTCGGCGCATAGGCCAGCCGCAGCGGAGGGGTTGACGTATCCCAGCATTGTGAGAACGAACCCCAAATTGTCCGGCTCCTCGCAGCCGGCATCGCCGTTACGGGCCAAATCATGGAAATAATGTACGCCCGGACACTGAACGCCCATGATTCCCACATCTCCCGCACAAGCTCATACGGTTGGCGGTCCTGACGATCAGGGTAGATGTTACCGCTGATCGCGCTCATGAACTCACTGCATTGAGTGGCTGCGTTGGCCAGCGCCGCTACCGCGTGCCCTGGCACATGGTACATGAGCTTTGCAGCCCCTGAAAAGGGAAGGCCGCCAGCCAATGGAAAGAACTTTCCTTCCGATGCGGGAACATAGTGCTCCCAGGTTTCGAACAGCGGGCAGCATCGTACCTCGCCGACTTCGCGGATCTCCTGGGGAAAGAACTTAAAATCCACCTCGCCGCCGGGCTTGGCCGGGGGAACCGACGCCTCACGTGCCACCGACCCGGCGGGAATTTCCGCCCCAATGGTCAGCGCTACGCGGTTGGCGCCGTGACGTATCCATCCGACCTCTGCCGAATGAGGGTTTACCTCAAGCACAGGGTTCCAAAGGTGCGTGGCAGGGTTATGCGACAGCAAGTTCCCCGCCACAGCAGACGTCCCTTCACCAATCGTCTCTTCTTTGAGAGCGATTGCCTCGACACGAACGCGGAATTGCCTTATCACGCGTTGGTGTGCAGGCCCCTTCTCAGTACGCTTGTACGCCTCGTGGGCGTTCTTACCGAGAGGGCGTAGCAAAAGTGCCAGACGGACGGTTACGCCCAGGCCAATATGGCTGAGACAAGAGTAATAACTCTCAAGACAAACGGGCTTCGTCGATGTCCACACGCCTGTTAGCGTGTCGGCATCTCCGAGCGATGCAACGGCATTCCCATGGCCCAATATGTTCCATAGGGAAGAGAATTGTGTTCCATGAACCCATCTCTCGTGCATGCTGGCTGCATTGAGCTCTGTGCAGTGCCGCATCGGGAACACTAGATACCCGTCGCGTTCAAGCACGGGTTCACCGGCGTGCCAATCCCCGATTTCCTTGCTCGGCATGGTAAGCGGCTTAGCGCGTTTCCAGTCAATCAGGTGAAATATGGTGGGGGGAATCCCTATTTCTTCCGTGATGAAATCCACAAAATCATCATAGGAGCACCACAAGGCCTCGATCTCCTTGCACATGGATCCTACTTCAAAAGCATGTGCATTGACCGTTTGCATCTTTGTCAGCGCATCGGCCGAGATGCAATAAATTGCCTTCATATACCCGACCACCGCCTTGGGTGGGGTACAAAGGGCAGTTGGGCGCTGGTATGCCCAGGCCTTGAATGCTTCCTCGGCTCCTGCCGGCTGTACATTCGAGGGCAAATCTCTCCTACCCTTTACAACGGCCGCCTGCATGGCGCGAATAACATTTTTATTCGCCGCTTGGAAAAAGGTCTGCCAGCGTGAGTCGACCTTCGCCATCTCGTACAGCCAGTTCCCGCCTCGGGGAACCAGTGAAGGGGAAACGGCGGTAGACAATGTCATTTCGATCAGCGAGTTCCGAGTTGGCTCGCAGTGGAGCTCGGGCTCGCGCGGCATTGCCTCGCAGATGATTATGGCAGCCGTGTAGACGCTTTGGTCACTCAGCTCCACTTCACCTAGAAGCATGGCCTGGAGAATACCAGCCACGCGTAGGCGACGGTATTTCTTGATGGCCGGGACGAAAGACTTGTCCTCAATCATGCCCGTGTCAAATCCCTCCAGTAGGTTGAAAATGCCGGAAAAGGCACCGACAACCTGAGGGTCCTTGACACCGTCCTTGACTTGCACCAACTGCGTCTCAGCAGTGGTGCGATAACCGTACTGATCGGACTTTGCCGTCAAGTGCGGGTAGCAAATTCTAAGATTTTCCGATAGCCGAGTAGGCCTCTCATCTGACAGCGCATTGGCTGCGTGCTTCGCTTCCGCTGGAAGCGGACCCAAGGTGCAGGCGCAGTTCGGGTTCATATAGTCCGCCTGCTGCCGCGCCGCCAAAGATGAACCTCTCGAGCGCGGGGCAGCGCCCGCCATTCCGCCGGCCGCGGATGCAGCCGCTGCCATGGCGCGAGTTTGCGCCCGGGAAGCGGTAGGGTACCACTAAAACAAAGAATACCACGGAAGATACCCCGAGAACAGGGAAACCTTCCACATCCAAAGGTGTGTAAACCTTGGGTGCCATCTCTATGGGTACGAAGGGGCAATTTCCCCTGGTATAAGACCGAATATGGTCGTGCCTATGATAAACAGTCGTGCGTTGACAACAACCCTGCTACATCACTATACATGAAACTGCAAAGCTACCCTATGGACATGCCCACCCGGGCGGAAAATGACACAAACACAAACCATCTAATCGAGGCGAATGTGCCTGAACTAATGTCGCGAATTTGCGTTAGTTATTGCAGCATGACTAATGCTGTTGTGAATGATGTCCATCAAGCCTACTCAGTTCAAGGCTGTTTGAAGAGCAGCGCGGGTCGCATATTTTACAACTAAGTCATGCACAAGAGGATCAACACGTGTAGTGCGATACATCCTGTTGCATTTGAAAACTGGGAAAGAGTTCACATGTCGTGAAATACAAATTAATGTCAATGCATGCACATGATCTTTATTTACAAGACATGAGCACTAGTGTACAACACGGCTATAGCGGTTTACGCCAAGCTTGACAAGAACATCGCGATTAGCAATCCAGGTATTTGGCTGTATGAAAATGCCTACGGAAAACTCCGTGTTCAGCGCGTGCTCAATTAAGTCGTTTAGACATGATTGGCACTGCTCTACCTGGTCACGTGCGCGCCTGATCTTGCTCCAATTCCCTCGCGTGGACGCATCGATCAAACTGCTATATCTACATAACAATATGTTAGGTCTGGAGCCTTCAATTGTACCCCGTCTAGGGATAACAGGGCAAAGATTGGCTGGTCGAACAAAGTAGGTAAGCCATCTACCAAACTGAGGTTCAGGCGTTATGCCAAGCTCAGAATCTACGAAAATGTTTCGCGCATCGCAAACATTTGATCGATCCTCAACTATGTCAAAAACCATGTAGCTGGATTCAGCCAACTGGATGAACTTGTTGAAAAAAGAATTTTGATCGGTTTCCATGCGTACCCCCCTACCAGGGCGGGTTATCCGGCTGCGAAATTCTATCCGGCCAGATCCTGCTCATCCGGCTGCTTTTTGCCATCCGGCCAGATTCTGCTCCAGAAGCAGGGCTATCCGGCAGAAGATGCTGTTTCCGGCTGCGTTGTGCTCGTTCGGCTTGATGCTGCTCACCCGTGGTTCTGCTCCCAGCGCAGGGACCGCCTTGTCAGTTAAATTGGCCACCGCGCTGATCCTACACAGCGACTCAGGCGCACGGGCAAAGCAACCTCGCAGCACGCATACTGGCGCTTTGACAGGGCGTTCCGACTGACGCACCATGTTGTCAATCATGACCGTGCCGCCCGTTTGCGCAGATGCAGCAGCAATCCAAAAAGTACTTCAGACCAATAAAGTCCCACCAAATGCGTGGCAATTCTCAGACTGGCCCTTGGCCCTGGCCGTGCGCGGCAATTTTGCGGGGCACGTGTGTGGACACGACCAACCTTTTTTCAAGCGATGTCCCTCATTCAACTCAGCTTGTTTGCGCGAATTCACATCAAGTGCATTAGGACCGTTTTGCCAAGGAGCGAAAAACAGCGTTACCCGTTCACCGAAACATGTTGCTCGTCCGCGTTTACAGGCCGGTGGTTCAAGAGAAGTGTTTCCGAGAAGAGTCCAACAAATTCGGGCTGGTGCTGCTGCCCAGAAAGCGCCCGAGTCCAGAACGCGTCGCGCGCCAACTTGCTTATGAGCAACGTTTAAAACTGAAGCAGCGGGCTTTTTTTGGTGCTAAGTTTGCCAAGCCTTCCGCCAATGATATTTGGCAGCGCAAATCGTTCGGCTACGAATGGCTACGTTCGGCAGCGCTCAACGAACGCACTGGTTAGCCGAAAGTCTGCCTCTGGTTAATAACCCCCCCCCCCTTAACTACTTCCCTCCCCAAATAGGCCTCCCAACTTGATTATGAATTGCTAAGTATTGCACAAATATTTTTGTGTTCAATTGATTTAGTATTGCTGGAGCCGGTGGATTTTAGTTTCCAATTGATTTAGTATTGCTGGAGCCTCCTTTTGAGATTTGTTGATTTTGTATTGCTGGAGCCTCCTTTTGGGATTGGGTTTGGGGTTTCAATTGGTTTAGTATTGGTGGATTTGAGATTCCAATTGATTTAATATTGCTGGAGCCTCCTTTTGAGATTTGATTTGAGGTTCCAATTGGTTTAGTATTGGTGGATTTGAGTTTCCAATTGATTTAGTATTGCTGGAGCCTCCTTTTGAGATTTGATTTGAGGTTCCAATTGGTTTAGTATTGGTGGATTTGAGTTTCCAATTGATTTAGTATTGCTGGAGCCTCCTTTTGAGATTTGATTTGAGGTTCCAATTGGTTTAGTATTGGTGGAATTGATTTAGTATTGCCCTCCTTTTTTTGGTGGGACCCCTACATAATGATTTTTTCCAACCCCTTTGTAGGGTTGATGAGGAGCCACTGTTTAAACAAGCGCGTGTAAAGAATTTGCAGTTTCGGAGCTGGTAGTTGTTTTGGATTCCAAAAGCCAAATGTTTGAGATCGTAGGGGGCAAGCTTCAAGGGACATACATTTCAATCAGTGGGCCTTTTACAAAGAAAGCCTTCTCAAATAGGAGTTGGGATTTGATTGGATGATTCTTTGGGAGGGGAGAGCCAGGAATCTGTATTTAGGGGGGCCCCCTAAATAATGTTCTTGTCCAACCCCAAGTGCTACACCTTTTGTGGGGTTGATTAGGGGCCACTTTTTAAACAAGAGCATGTGAAGAATTTGCAGTTTGGGAGCTGGGAGTTTTTTTGTATATTCCAAAAGCTAGATGTTTGAGATCATAGGGGGCAAGCTTCAATTCAAGGGACATACATCTTAAAGATTGCGCCTGCCACAAAGAGAATTGATGATCATTTTTTGAGGGGGCTGGCTGGCTGAATGGCTGGCTGGTGGGTGTGTGTGTGTGGGTGTGTGTGGTTTTGGGTAATTAGGTTGTTTTTGGAGCACACAACTATCCCTCACCCCCCCCACCCAGAAACATGATAGCTTTATTTAGGGGGGGTTATTAATCAGTGCCGGCCCACATCATAACTTTAGTCGGGGGGTTACTAATCATAGGTCAACATTACTGCAAGATTTCTTGTAAGCCAGCGTGCTTCAATTGAAATTGGTCTTATTCGAAACCAATTTACTAGCAGAGTATTGGCGGTACTGACAGACAGTGTACTGCGAGCATTCCTGGAGTGTTCCTAATGTTTTAGGGGAGTGTTGCTGGCGATGTGATGCTGGTGATGCTGGGGGTGTTGCTGGCGCTGGGGCCTCAAAATGCTTGGAAAAAACTGTAGTCGGGCCCAATGTGTCCCGACTACAGTTTTTCCATCATTTTTTTAGGGGAGTGTTGCTGGCGATGCTGATGCTCAGGGTGATGCTGGTGTTGCTGGCGCTGGGGGCCTCATAAATGCTTGGAACGTGTCCCGACAATGCTTTGAGTCACTCCAGGCTCCGAGTACCCTCAAGTGCACTCCAGGCTCCAAGTGCACTCCCAGTGCACTGCAAGTACACTCCCAGTACACTTTGGGTGACTAGCACACCCAGGCACCAGAAACACTCCAAGTGCACTCAAGCAGTCACAGTGCACTCCCAGGACAACACACTCCAGGCACACTCCAAGTACACTCCCAGTACACTCCCGGTACACTCCAACTACACCCCAGTGCACTCCAAGTGTACACCCAGTACACTCCGGGTATACTCCAAGTACACTCCCGGTACACTCCCAGTACACACTCCAGGTACTCCCAGTACACTCCAGCTAACTACACTCCCAGCAGGTACACTCCTGGTACACTCCAAGCCCAGTACACTCCGGTACACTCCAGTACACTCCAGGCACACTCCAAGTACACTCACAGTACACTCCAGGTACACTCCAGTACACTCCAAGTACACTCCAAGTACGCTCCCAGCCAGCACACTCCAAGTACCCAGTACACTCCCAGTACAAATCGGGGAATACTTGCAGTACACTCCAGGCACACTCCAAGAACACTCCCAGCACACTCCAGGTTGCACTCGAACATCACTCCAAGCACTCCAGGCATTCTCCCAGCACACTCCAGGTACAAGGTACACTCCAAGAACCCCACACTCCCAGTACACTCAAGTACACTCCAGGTACAAATACACTCCCAGTACACTCCACATACACTCCAAGTACACTCGCAGTGCAGTAGGCACACCACTCCAAGTACACTCCCAGTACACTCCAGGGGTACGCTCCGAATACACTCCGGGTACACTCCCAGTACACTCCAGGTGCACTCGAAGTACACTCCAAGTACATTCCGAGTACACTCCAAGTACACTCCCAGTTCACTCCAAGTACACTCCCAGTACAATTCGGGGTACACTCCAAGTGCACTCCAGGTACACTCCCAGTACACTCCAGTCCACTCCCAGTACACTCCGGGTACACTCCCAGTATACTCCAAATACACTCCCAGCACAGGTGCACTCCACTTCCAAGTACACTCCAGGTCCCAGTACACTCCAGGCATGCAGCGCACTATCTTCCAGCGCACCGTACTCTGCCAGCACACACTCCCAGTACTGTGTAAAGACAGTGACAGCACGCTGCCGGTACCTGCGTGTACTTGCGTGTATCCGGCAGGATTTTGCAGCCTTTTGCGTGTACTTGCGTGTACTTGCGTGTGTTTGCGTGTGCTTGAGTGCGCTGTTGAGTGCCTTGGCAATGTAATTGAACACACACACACACGCACGCGCAGCACCAGCGCTACGCTGCACAGTCCCAGGCATTTGTAGAGTTTCGTAGCTTGAGGAGCTGTTTGAACTTGCCAAGCCAAACACGCACGCGCAAGCACACAAATCCGCCGACCCCCTCCTACTCACACCCAGAAAAACCCGAAACAAAACCAGGACCTGCCCCAGCCCCAGGGCAGTCCGAGTGTGTATTTGGAGTGTGCTGGGAGTGTACCTGGAATGTATTTGGAGTGCACCCGGAGTGTACGGAGTGTACCTGGAGTGTACTGGGAGTGTACTTGGAGTATACTGGGAGTGTACTTGGAGTGTGCCTGGAGTGTACCCGGAGTGTTCTGGGAGTGTACCTGGAGTGTACTTGGAGTGTTCTGGGAGTGTACCTGGAGTGTAGTGGGAGTGTACTTTGCGTGCGCCTGGAGTGTACTGGGCTTACTTGGAGTGTACTGGGAGTGTACCTGGCACTGGGAGTGTATCTGGAGTGTACTCGTGTGCTGGGAGTGTACTGGCAGTGTACTTGGAGTGTACTGGGAGTGTACCTGGAGTGTACTTGGAGTGTACCCTGATACTGGGAGTGCAGTTGGAGTGTACTGAGAGTGTACTTGGAGTGTGATCTGAGAGTATGTGGAGTGTACTGGGAGTGTACTTGGAGTCTACTTGGAGTACACCTGGAGTGTACTGGGAGTGTACCTGGAGTGCACTGGGAGTGGACTTGGAGTGTACTGGGAGTGTACTGGGAATGTACTTGGAGTGTACCCGGAGTTTACTGGGAGTGTACTTGGAGTGCACTGGGGGACCGGGAGTGTACTGGGAGTGTACTTGGAGTGTGCCTGGAGTGTATTGTACTGGGAGTGTAGAGTGTACTGGGAGTGTACTTGCAGGACTGGGAGTGTACTTGGAGCCTGGGGTGCACTTGAGGGTACTTGGAGCCTGGAGCATTGCCAGCAACATTCCCTTAAAACAATGATGGAAAAACTGTAGTCGGGACACGTTGGGCCCGACTACAGTTTTTTCCAAGCATTTATGAGGCCCCAGCGCCAGCAACACCAGCATCACCAGCATCACCCTGAGCATGCCAGCAACACTCCCCTAACAAAATGATGGAAAAAACTGTAGTCGGGACACGTTGGGTCTGACTACAGTTTTTTCCAAGCATTTATGACACCAGCATCACCCCGAGCATCGCCAGCAACACAAAATGAGGAACGCTGCAGGAATGCTCGCAGAACACTGTCTGTCAGTACCGCCCATGCTCTGCTAGTAAATTGCTCAGTAATGTCGACCTATGATTAATACCCCCGATTAAAGTTATGTTGCGGGCCGGCACTGATTAATAGCCCCCTAAATAAAGTTATCTTGTTTCTGGGTGGGGGGGGTGACGGATAGTTGTGTGCTCCAAAAAACAACCTAATTACCAAAAACCAGACACACCCACACACACCCACACACACCCACACACACACACCCACCAGCCAGCCATTCAGCCAGCCAGCCCCCTCAAAAAAATGATCATCAATTCTCTTTGTGGCAGGCGCAATTTTTAAGATGTATGTCCCTTGAATTGAAGCTTGCCCCCTATGATCTCAAACATCTAGCTGTTGGAATATACAAAAAACTCCCAGCTCCGAAACTGCAAATTCTTTACATGCTCTTGTTTAAAAAGTGGCCCCTAATCAACCCCACAAACGGTGTAGCACTTGGGGTTGGACAAGAACATTATTTAGGGGGCCCCCCTAAATACAGATTCCTGGCTCTCCCCTCCCAAAGAATCATCCAACCAAATCCCAACTCCTATTTGAGAAGGCTTTCTTTGTAAAAGGCCCACTGATTGAAATGTATGTCCCTTGAAGCTTGCCCCCTACGATCTCAAACATCTGGCATTTGGAATCCAACACAACTACCAGCTCCGAAACTGCAAATTCTTTACACGCGCCTGTTCAAAAAGTGGCTCCTCATCAACCCTACAAAGGGTGTAGTGCTTGGGGTTGGAAACATCATTATTTAGGGGTCCCCCCCAAAAAAAGGAGGCTCCAGCAAAATTCAATCAATTCCACCAATACTAAACCAATCAAATCTCAAAAGGAGGCTCCAGCAATACTAAATCAATTGGAATCTCAAATCCACCAATACTAAACCAATTGGAACCCCCCCCTCATCAAATCTAAATCAATTGGAAACTCATTCCACCAATACTAAACCAATTGGAAACCCAAATCAAATCTCAAAAGGAGGCTCCAGCAATACTAAATCAATTGGAAACCCAAATCCACCAAGACTAAACCAACTGGAAACCCAAATCAAATCTCAAAAGGAGGCTCCAGCAATACTAAATCAATTGAACACAAAAATATTCGTGCAAGACTTAGCAATTCATAATCAAGTTGGGAGACCTATTTGGGGAGGGAAGTAGTTAAGGGGGGGGTTATTAACCAAAGGCAGACATTAGAGCAACACAGTAGAGCAAACTTTCGGCTAACCAGGGCGTTCGTTGAGCGCTGCCGAACGTAGCCATTCGTAGCCGAAGGATTGCGCTGCCAAATATCATTGGCGGAAGGACTGGCAAACTTAGCACCAAAACACGCCTGCTGCTTCAGTTTTAAACGTTGCTCATAAGCAAGTTGGCGCGCGACGCATTCTGGACTCGGGCGCTTTCTGGGCAGCAACACCAGCCCGAATTTGTTGGACTCTTCTCGGGAACACTTCTCTTGAACCACCGGCCTGTAAACGACATGTTTCGGTGAACGTGTAACGCTGTTTTTGGCTCCTTGGCAAAACGGTCCTAATGCACTTGATGTGAATTCGCGCAAGCAAGCTGAGTTGAATGAGGGACAGCGCTTGACAAAAAGGTTGGTCGTGTCCACACACGTGCCCCGCAAAATTGCCGCGCACGGCCAGGGCCAAGGGCCAGTCTGAGAATTGCCACGCATTTGGTGGGACTTTATTGGTCTGAAGTACTTTTTGGATTGCTGCTGCCTCTGCGGGCACGGTCATGGTGCAGGATCAGCGCGGTGACTAATTTAACTGACAAGGCGGTCCCTGAACACTTGCCGGAGTTGTGCCAAAGAACAGCACTGGGAGCAGAACCACGCCGGATGAGCAGCATCAAGCCGAACGAGCAGAACGCAGCCGGATGAGCAGCATCTTCTGCCGGATAGCCCCTGCTTCTGGAGCAGAATCTGAACGGCCGCGTGTGCAAGCCAAGGGAGTGTCCTTGCGTGTGCCAGGCTTTTTTGGCGGCCGCATGTGACTTTATTCTGGTTCTTGCCATAAAGCTGCTGGCCTTGAGCGCGGTAGGTGGTTTGGTTACGGCTGCCAAGCTATTGCACAACCAGATCCGGCTGCATAATTCCAATCCGGCTGCGGAATGCTGCTCGCGATTTTTCGGCTGCGCAATGCTGCTGGATAACCCGTCCTGGTAATTGGGGGGAGAACAGGTGCAGCAGGCTTTACGACAGGGAGGGTGGGATGGCTAATGAATTTCTCCAGGAATCCTGGATTAAACATTCCTAAAGTCTGCAAATTCCTACCCCATGTCACCTTATCTACGCACGCTTTGGTGAGAATGTCCGCGCCTTGGTAATGCGATGGACATGCTACGAAACGAAAAATCTGTTCATTGTAGACTTCATTGAGCCAACTAATGTCGATTCGCTGAGTACGCGACATATATCGCATGTTTGGGTTGTTCCCAGTGATAATGATGCGGCATGCGGCCTCATTATCTTCCATACAATTCACCGTGACAGGCTTACCGGTGCCTTGACCGATAGCAAACTGCCAAAGCTGTGCAAGTGGCATGCCTTCCTTGGCCACGCCATGATCTAGTGCAACGATCTCCGCTTCGGGAGTCGATTTGGATACCGAAGTTTGCTTCTTGCTAACTGCGGTAATGGGAACATATGTCCTTGGGCCGACTAGGCAAATAAGGACACCAGATGTACTCTTGGAATCGGTACGATCTCCAGCGAGATCGGCATCGCAGTAAGCGACGATTTCGATGTCACTAGGCTTATCGCAGACCCACCCGTATAGGTGTAGGTCTAGTGTCGAGTTGATATAGGAAACAATCCTATGAAGCTTCTTGTCACACAGTCGATTCCACTTAGTGATCCGACTGGCTAAGGCCTGTACAGGTCTAATTAGGTCGTATCGACCCATTCTAGCTCCATACAATATTTTCATTAGAACTGCAGCCGCGGCGTCGCCTAGTACACCGGGCTGTTCGGCAATCACGTCTGTCGGGCAAGGAGATGGCTGCCCAAACAGCTGATCTACCTCCGGGTTGATGGGATTCTCATCGAACTCCGGTTTACTTTCATCCAGAAAAGGCGTCTCAGCCTTCACCAGAGGTCTAGGGTACTTGGGGAGGCATAGCTCCTTGTACCTGTCAACGCATGCTTCCATGAAGCACGCTTCGTTATATTTGATGATCTTCACCCGAGCCGGGTCGAATTTGACCTCGTCAGCTCGAAGTCGTTTCTCTCCGAAACGAATGTCAGGCATCTCTTTGGATGGTGGATGATCCACAGTCCAGGCAGTACGAGGGTCGAAGAAACCCTGTACATCTGCTGCAGCAAACTCATGCTCGCAGCCCAGATACCGCTTGAGGGTACCCGGCGGTTCCATTGTAATTACCCGACCAATGAGGTCCCATCCGATCGATAGGTTAGCGGATGGGCCACCCATCTTGAAATCATCAACATAAACCACAAGAAAAAGCTTATACTTAGGGTGATAAAACACACTCGGCCATTCCGGGACACGGATAAATCCGACCTCAATAAGCCTTGCTTCGCAATGCTTTTCCCAGAACGTGCCGGCATCAGGATGCCCGTATAGGGCAAGAATCAACGGACAGACCGGATCGTCATAGCCAGCATCTACCCATGCTTGCGGCCATTGATCCTTAGGAAGACGCACCCATGTCGTGGGACCCAGTAGCTTAGCTTGGGTATAGGCGGATTCGCCATCACTGACTTGTAGTGCGTGACCAGGCAACATGCCATATGCATCACACATCTTGCCTGCGGCCATTGTTGCCGGGCATGAGGTAGCTTCGGAAAACATGGCCCAGTGATTTGACTGGTCCCTCACAAAGCATCCCTCAAACACTACTCTCCCTTTGTACTTCCTATTAGGATCATCCTCAGGGAGTTCATGATTCTTTTCCACACATATGTCAAAAATTCTTCCTACATGGACAGTCTTGCCGTTTGCTCGCGCTTCGGCAGCAACTTTCTTCCACTCTCTAACTTTCGACTCATCCCAACATCCCAACTTTCGGAGCTTTGTCCACTCCTTGAGGAGAGCTGCACGCGCCTTGTCGTTACCAGCTTGCTCCTTCTTCGTCACAGGCCTTGCTACACAGGCGTAAAAAGTTGGTATGCCCTGTAGGTTGGGTTGATGCCCCGAAGCCTTGTTCGATCTGGGCATCGGCGGAACAGGATCTCCATTTAACCCTATGGCGGGACCAGCAGGGTACCCGCCGGTACTGCCGAAGCCATTAACCCCCCTGACGGTTACGTCGGGTTGTTTGACAGTGATCTTGGCATCAACAATCATGACTTTCTCTAGTATGAGTTGAGCGATCCTGTCTCCAGGTCGAACTCGAAACTCATAATCAGAGTGATTAAAAAGCATCACTCTTACTTCTCCTGAGAAATCAGGGTCACCTACCTCTAGCATGTGCTTGACTGCCAGGCCTGATCTCGGTGCGATGCGGCCGTAAACTCCGCAGGCGCATCCAGTTTGCACAAGAGCACTTCCCTTAGCGGGAACGATGATTTCATCGCACGAGCTTAAATCTAAGCCCGCAGAGCCAGGCGTTTGCCGAGTAGGGAGAGTTGCATAACTGTTCAACATGTGGACGAGCAAGGCATCCTTGTCTCGCCTCCATGCACACGGATCGGCCTCCGTTACCTCAACAGGCGCAGCAGGAGCGTTGTCCCCCTCGCTCAAGGTAGCAGGGGCAGCCGCATAGGGCTTATGCCCGTAAAGACCTTTAATTACGGCTTTACACATCCCAATGGGATATCGCGCAGTCAAGGGCGTAAGGCTTCCCTCGATCCTGGCGTGGGGGTAGCCTATTTCGTGGCTACACGTACGCCCTCGTAGCTCGTTGGCTAGTTCAGGGCAAGAAGTGGCGATCCGCCACTGCTTCCTGATGGGAACACCATCGGACGTTTGCATTCCAAAGTCGCAACCGTCAACATCGACACACCTGATGTCGGGATCGTCGATTAGACGCCTCATGAATGGCTGTTTCCAACCAAGGCAATGCCTCGGCCACTCGAAAGCTATTCTACCTCCCTTAAAACGCACGCGTTTGGCGACACGAAGGAAAGCAGCAAACATGACCATCGACGTTCGTCTAGCTTCGTTGAGCTCTACAGCGAACTCGGGACCGTACTGGGACAAGTTAACATACTGCCAAGTACTCCACGGTCCGCACGGGATCGAGCCCCATAAGTCACAACCAGGATTCTGATCGACTATCTCAATCAATCTAGTCATATCCTTATTCTTTAAAATGTCGAACGACTCCTTGTGTACGCGAATCGCGTCACCCCCCTGTTCCAGCATTGTGGCGGAGAGTTTAGAGTCAGGTTCGCATGCAAATTCTATCAACAATCTCCGCCTTATCACAGCGGGTCCAGCTGGTTTGGAGGGTGCGGCTTCGCCAGCACGCGCTCGTTTCAGAGCTTCCTCCCTTTCAGCCTCGATGTATATCCTTCGCATACCGACGGACATACCTTTCCAGTCAGTAGAAGAAATGGAGTTGGGTTTACCAGATCCAGAATAGGACCTCTCCTTTCTTTTCTCCTTCTGCTCATAATCAAGCTCATCACCGTGTAGGGTGTGGGCCTTAGGCTCACCTGCATCGAGGTCTTTGACTTTGTCTAGCCTATCTTTAAACTTGGCAAGAGTGACCCTCGGAGCCCTAGAAGGAGCATGCCCTTTATCATACAGAATGGTCACGCCAGTCCAGAACTTTTGAGTTCTGACTCGATGTCCAGGGTTCAGGATTCTCCTGTCATCACGGATACACTGTTGCGTAGAGTCAATGTACTTCAGATGAGTTACACGATAATCATCCACATCCGCTTGGGACGGGCCTCCAGGAGGCAGTGGAGATCTATCATCCCCGAAAAAGGCTTGCCTAGCATCGACATGGTGTCTGTGCCAGGATTTGGACTCTTCATCACGCACCCAGTGGTCCCTTTCAGGAACATCAGCAGGTGCATCAGAGTCAACAGCAGGATCACTACTGTCATCGTTAAGATGATCAGAACCCGGACCATCGGCATTGAGCCGGTTGTCCGGTTCGATAGGAGCATCCGCTTTGGGAAGACCCTTTCCCTCTCCAGTATCTAGGAGCTGGACCTCCCTAGTCAAACGCTCATAGGCGGCCAACATGGGAAAAACGTACCCCTCTTCGGGGTTCCGCCAAATTCTTTTGACTTGATGAACACTGGGTCGGGAAAAACCGTTCCTAAAGTGTTCAAGATCGGCAACGTAGTAGTCGCCCTTCCACTGGCCACCGGGCTCTAATCTATAACCCAGGAAAATCCCAGGCTTCGACACTGGCCCGAATTTGGGCGCTTTAGATGCAGGGTCAATCTTCTGTGCCGGCATAGCGGGCACGTTACTGTACTCGTCCTCTCCGTGATCGGACGGCCCTGAATCATCAGCTAGTTCATCATCTCCTTCGGGCTCGTAATCAGAGTCCTCAAGAGGGTCAAATTCTTTTGGCTTTACAGTGAAATATGTCTCGCCAGTCCACGGGGCTTTTAGCTCCTTGGTGGAATCGGACCGTATCTCCAGTCTACGGAGTGTATCATTTCTCCATTTTCCTCATCATACTGAACCCATGTATCACGGTCAGCAGTGAGACGAATATGCTCGATTGGAGCATCAACGCTGTCAGCTCTGAATAGCTTAGTCCTTGGTTCAACATGCACTCTGACGAGTTTGCCAGATTCTTCATCGAAGATCCAGTGATCTTTTGTAGGAACTTCATCAGCTTTGTGATGGTCGTCCCGTTCGGAGGCGTTTTTGAGCCCCCCCTTTTCGAGCCTACGCGGTTTTGGCGCGATTGGCTTGAAATCAACAAGACATCCGAATGGGATGAGTTGACCGGGAAAATCCCTGTCATCGTTTCTCTTTCCCCATGCGGTTCCTTCACCTCGATTTTCGAGATTTCTGGCCGCGCAAAATGCGCGAACGGCAAATGGCCACCATTTGGGCGATAAGCCGGCTTGTCTGAGGAGTACTCTTGCTCCATGCAGGACTAGCTTCACTTTGTTTTCAATGATGCCATTCGTCTTTGGCATTAAAGAAATTTTGTGGCATTCGGGGGTTGGTTTTGAATCGGGGGTTGGCTGGCCGTTCTGACAAGCATGCTGTGAGATTGCGTTGAGCAACGCTGTGCCCCCCCAACCCCAGGTGCGCACACCGCGCGCTTCGCGTAAAGGCTGTCAGCGCCGCGTAAAGCTTGACTCTTAGTATGGAGAGCGAACCGCTCTCCGTGGGCAGAGACGCAAGAAAGGGCTAGGTCTGGCGGCTGACTTGTTTGTTTTGTAAATTCTGAGCAAGTTGCGCCATCCATAGAAAGCTGGTGGGCCTTCTACTGGGCTGCTGCTGCTGCTGATGCGAGAATATCGCACGATCCATGTTGCCGGCAGCAAGTTTACTGGCACCAGCAAGGAAAGGGCAACAGGAGACTTTGGATAAACCGCAGACACATCACGAGCGTTTTGGTGCTTTGCCCGATTGCTTGCTTGTTTGCAGCTGTCGCCTGTGTTTGCTTGCTTGTTTGTGCCTGTCTGGTTCTTCAGTTTGTGTGTAGGGACAACAGCCATGAAAAAGCTCCGCCAGAATCTTTGTGATTGAAACAGTCAAGTGGCTGGCAACGACGTCGGGTTATAGCCGGTGCCTCTAGGTATAGCTTCAGATTAGACGCGAGCTGCGCGCATCTTCAAATTACTTAGCCTCCTTGCGCGCAAGCAGTTCTTCCATGAAACGGCGGATTCTCAGTCACGCCGCCGCCGCCTGTTCTTTTTCATTGTTGTCATGGTTGCGCGAGATGCTGCGAACATGCTACTATTGCTGTCACTGCTGTCGCTAGCCGTTGTTGCTGCTCCTGTTGTTGCTGTTGTTGGGCGGCGGCGGTGGTGGTAATGGTATAGTGGCGATGGCGGCGGCGGCGGCGGGCGCGACTGCGGTCGAAGATGAAAAGTCGCTGATGTTGCTGCTGTTGGCTGCGGCTGACGCTGTTTTGGTTGTTGTTGCTGTTTCTCTCGCTGGCGTTGGGATGCTGTTGCTGATGTCGCTGCTGCTGTTCTTCTTCTTGCCCTTGTTCTTGTTGACACAGTTGCAGTTATCGTTGCTGCTGGCGCTGCCAGTGTTGTTGTCGTTGCCACTGCTGGCCAGCTGCTATTGCCGTTGTTGTTGCCGCTGCTTGTTTTTGTTGCTAACGGCTTCGCAGGCAGACGCGGCAGCTGCTGCTAGCCATCGGTTTCGCGGTTGCCGCGGTGGTTGCAGTTCGGGTTTGTCGCTGTCGGCGTTGTCGTTGTTGTTGCATGGCTGTTGGTTTTGCTGGCAGCGGCGCCGCTGGTGTTGTAGGTTATGCCCTCGCCATTGTCGTTGCTGTTGCTGCGGTTGTTGCTTCTTGCTACTGTTACCTTTGCGGTTGGTGTAGCTCTTGCTTGTGTTGCTGCTGCTAGTGATGCTTTGCTGTTGCTGCGGTTCTTGTCGTTGTTGCTGTTTCTATTGTCGTTTTAATTGTCACGACGGCTGCTGCTGCTGTTGTTGCTACTGCTGTTGCTGCTGCTCCTGATGTTGTCGTCGATGACGCTGATATTGGTATTCATGTTGGTGTTGGTGCCATTGCCGCTGTTTCTTCTTTTTTTTTCTGTTGCTGTTGCTGTTGCCATTGTCGTCGCTGCTTCTGCTGCTGCTGCTGCGGCGCTTGTTGCTGATTTGGTTGGGGTTGTGGTTCTGGCTGCGGTTTCTCCGGCTGTTCTCAACTTAGTAATTCTGCCTGTTGTTGCTGCTGCTAATCACAGGGGAACAGACTGCACCAGCCTTGCGTTGAAGAACATACAATCCTTTCAAAGATCACGCGCGCTTAGGCAAAAGAGGCGCGCTTAGGCAAAAGAGGGGCCTTGCCCTGAATCTGTGCTACAGTTGACAGGCGTCATAATTTCTTAAAGCACCGGGTTGACCGAAACGCGACCTTCGACAAATAATTGCTGGCTGGCTGGGGCCGTCAGCGCTGGAAACTATCGGCGAATCACGGTTCCTGAGCGCTGGTGGGCGAAATTGGCAATAAACTCAACATTGCTTATTTGTTTGAATCTCATATTTTTCAATCGACTACCAATAGGACCAATATCCGATTTTCCAAGCACCGACGTGAAAACCAAGCTATCGACAATCTAAATATTGTTGAGCAGTAGGCCCTTCAAATCACGCAAGCACCGTTGGGCAGGAGCCATAGGGCAAACATGTGTAAAAACTGCACTGCCCGCAACCCAGAAAACCGTTCAGCAAACAGCACTGGGCTCAAATTGCACGTCACCAGCTGCCAACCTGGAGCTGGCAGCTGGCAGCTGCCAGTCTGGAGCCGGAAACTGCCAGCTCCAGACTGTCAGTCCGGAGCTGGCAGCTGCCATTCCGCGGCAGCTGCCAGTGCAGAGCTGTCAGATGCCGGTCTGGAGTTGGCAGCTGGCAGCTGACAGTCTGCAGCTGGCAGTCTGGCAGCTGGCAGCCTGCAGCTGGCAGTCTGCAGCTGTCTGCAGCTGGCAGTCTGCAGCTGGCAATCTGCAGCTGGCAGTCTGCAGCTGGCAGTCTGCAGCTGGCAGTCTGCAGCCGGCAGTCTGCATCTGGCAGCCTGCAGCTGGCAGCCTGCAGCAAGTTTTGGTCACAAAACCCCTCAAAATCCCGACCCCCGTTTTGTGACCGTTCCGACCTCGGAATGGTCACAAAATCTCGGCGGGGTCCCGGGGGACCCCCCGACCCCCCAAGCCAGAAAGAGCGTTTTTTGTCCCAGGCTCCTGTTTTGTGACCGTTCCGAGGTCGGAACGGTCACAAAACGGGGGTTGAGATTTTGAGGGGTTTTGTGACCAAAACTTGCTGCAGGCTGCCAGCTGCAAGCTGACAGCTGCAGGCTGCCAGCTGCAGACTGCCAGCTGCAGACTGCCAGCTGCAGACTGCCCGCTGCAGACTGCCAGCTGCAGACTGCCAGCTGCAGGCTGCCAGCTGCCAGACTGCCAGCTGCAGACTGTCAGCTGCAGGCTGCCAGCTGCCAGACTGCCAGCTGCAGACTGTCAGCTGCCAGCTGCCAACTCCAGACCGGCATCTGACAGCTCTGCACTGGCAGCTGCCGCGGAATGGCAGCTGCCAGCTCCGGACTGACAGTCTGGAGCTGGCAGTTTCCGGTTCCAGACTGGCAGCTGCCAGCTGCCAGCTCCAGGTTGGCAGCTGGTGACGTGCAATTTCAATCCCAGTGATATTTGCTGAAGGGTTTTCCGGGTTGCCCAGTGCAGTTTTTACACATGTTTGCCCTATGGCCCCTGGCCAACGGTGCCTGCGTGATTTGAAGGGCCTACTGCTCAACAATATTTAGATTGTCGATAGCTTGGTTTTCACGTCGGTGCTTGGAAAATCGGATATTGGTCCTATTGGTAGTCGATTGAAAAATCTGAGATTCAAACAAATGAGCAATGTTGAGTTTATTGCCAATTTCGCCCACCAGCGCTCAGGGCCCACGCAACCGTGATTCGCCGATAGTTTCCAGCGCTGACGGCCCCAGCCAGCCAGCAATTATTTGTCGAAGGTCACGTTTCGGTAAACACGGTGCTTTAAGAAATTATGATGCCTGTCAACTGTAGCACATATTCAGGGCAAGGCCCCTCTTGTGCCTAGGCGCGCGCGATTTTTGACAGGCGTACATTGTCTTCAACGCCAGGCTGGTGCAGTCTGCTCCCCTGTGAGTAGCAGCAGCAACAACAGGCAGAATTACTAAGTTGCAGCAAGGACAACCGGGGAAGCGCCAGAACCACAAACCAAATCGCAGCAGCAGCAGCAGCAGCGACGACAACAGCAACAGCAACAGCAACAGCAACAGAAAAAGCAACAGAAACAGCGGCAACGGCACCAACACCAACATCAATACCAATATCAGTGTCATCGACGACAACATCAGGAGCAGCAGCAACAGCAGTAGCAACAACAGCAGCAGCAGCCGTCGTGACAATGAAGACGACAATAGAAACAGCAACAACGACAAGAACGGCAGCAACAGCAAAGCATCATTAGCAGCAGCAACACAAGCAAGAGCTACACCAACCGCAAAGGTAACAGTAGCAAGAAGCAACAACCGCAGCAACAGCAACGACAATGGCGAGGGCATAACCTACAACACCAGCGGCGCCGCTGCCAGCAAAACCAACAGCCATGCAACAACAACGACAACGCCGACAGCGACAAACCCGAACTGCAACCACCGCGGCAACCGCGAAACCGATGGCTAGCAGCAGCTGCCGCGTCTGCCTGCGAAGCCGTTAGCAACAAAAACAAGCAGCGGCAACAACAACGGCAATAGCAGCTGGCCAGCAGTGGCAACGACAACAACACTGGCAGCGCCAGCAGCAACGATAACTGCAACTGTGTCAACAAGAACAAGGGCAAGAAGAAGAACAGCAGCAGCGACATCAGCAACAGCATCCCAACGCCAGCGAGAGAAACAGCAACAACAACCAAAACAGCGTCAGCCGCAGCCAACAGCAGCAACATCAGCGACTTTTCATCTTCGACCGCAGTCGCGCCCGCCGCCGCCGCCGCCGCCATCGCCACTATACCATTACCACCACCGCCGCCGCCCAACAACAGCAACAACAGGAGCAGCAACAACGGCTAGCGACAGCAGTGACAGCAATAGTAGCATGTTCGCAGCATCTCGCGCAACCATGACAACAATGAAAAAGAAGAGGCGGCGGCGGCGTGACTGAGAATCCGCCGTTTCATGGAAGAACTGCTTGCGCGCAAGGAGGCTAAGTAATTTGAAGATGCGCGCAGCTCGCGTCTAATCTGAAGCTATACCTAGAGGCACCGGCTATAACCCGACGTCGTTGCCAGCCACTTGACTGTTTCAATCACAAAGATTCTGGCGGAGCTTTTTCATGGCTGTTGTCCCTACACACAAACTGAAGAACCAGACAGGCACAAACAAGCAAGCAAACACAGGCGACAGCTGCAAACAAGCAAGCAATCGGGCAAAGCACCAAAACGCTCGTGATGTGTCTGCGGTTTATCCAAAGTCTCCTGTTGCCCTTTCCTTGCTGGTGCCAGTAAACTTGCTGCCGGCAACATGGATCGTGCGATATTCTCGCATCAGCAGCAGCAGCAGCCCAGTAGAAGGCCCACCAGCTTTCTATGGATGGCGCAACTTGCTCAGAATTTACAAAACAAACAAGTCAGCCGCCAGACCTAGCCCTTTCTTGCGTCTCTGCCCACGGAGAGCGGTTCGCTCTCCATACTAAGAGTCAAGCTTTACGCGGCGCTGACAGCCTTTACGCGAAGCGCGCGGTGTGCGCACCTGGGGTTGGGGGGGCACAGCGTTGCTCAACGCAATCTCACAGCATGCTTGTCAGAACGGCCAGCCAACCCCCGATTCAAAACCAACCCCCGAATGCCACAAAATTTCTTTCATTCCGGGTGTGGACATGTGATGCACCCAAGCCATTCGGCGAGTAGCCGCAAGAAACTCTCTGGCTTGGTCCGAATATAACAGACCAATCTTGGGTTCGGGACCCATAAACTTGTGAAAGGCTTCTACCGTATTAGGTACAGAACGACTAAAAACAGGGAGTACATCTATGTACTTGGTCGCAAGATCGTAAAACACGACTGCGTCCGTTTCACCATTCACACCACGGTCCTTTAAACCGTGTAACACCATCGTGTCAACAGTGACAATATCACCGAATTTCGTGCATTCATGCGCGTCGGCACCGCCCCGGCGGTGCAAACGCACGTTCTCCATCTTTGCGCGTTGGCAATGTGGGCAAAAAGGATTCTTTGGCAAATGTGACATCATGTGTTGAAGCGTTTTAGCTTCAGCACGTAACTGGGCTTCAGTCCTATAACCCTCAGGGTGTTTGATTTCAACAACTTCACCCCCCTCGTCAGGCGCGTCGGCCTCCGAGGGAGCTGCAGGGTACAGTGAATCGTTCATGGCAATTACTGGACCGGGCATTGCCGGTATCGCAGGGCATGCATCTAAGTTCGGGGCTCCAAACATAACCGGCCCTTTAGGCAGGTATGGGACGTTGTTTATAACGTCGAGCCTAACAGTTCTCCCGGATGGGCAGATGAGAACAGGCGTCTCAAAAGCATCCCACCGGAAACTGTATCCAAAATCCGCGCACCTACGCCCTATCGATACAATCGAGGGTGTATTACCCATGACGAAGGCTTCAATATCCTCGTCAAGTGACTCAACAGTTGCATCAACTCTACCTTGAGTCCCAGCAACACCATTTGCGGTTTGCAAGGAATGTTGGGTTCGCCCATTCTTGATGTGGCGATGATCCTGCGCGGGAATGTCGTGCATCCCAACCAAGTCGAAAGGACACCCAGTGTCAGCAAGCCACCGGATTTCGATTTGTGGGCCAGGCATAGCAGGCATCTGATCAGGAACACTTTCCCTGATCATTCGAGGGCGACGAGCCCACCTATTATCAGGCACATACTCACCTAATTGCAACTGTACAATCTGTCTAGTAGTGGCGGCTAGGATTCTAGCATTTTCTTCGGACATCGCAATCACCTCGGGAGGTTGACGCAACCTATCCGGGTGAATGGGGTGAGAATGCGACCGCCGATTCATGATCCGCCTTGGCTCGTCACGAGTCCTTATATTCTCAACTTGCTGAATTTCAGCATTGTCGTTGAAACTCAGCCTGCGAGCAGTGAGCTTAATCCTCACCGCCTTCGCGAGCTCAGAGTTATACTGGCCGCACTTACCGGGCAGGTAATAGAAATCCGTCCTAATGTCAATTGGCCCTGGAATCCGTCTGAATAAAACGGATTTGCGAGTCGGTACACTCAAATCGACATCATCAATCAGAGCGTTGTCCGAGAGACGAGTCGTTCTTCTGCGAATTACAGCTCTGATATTCGGGCCGCCCGGACACGTACCTTGCAGTGTACGGGCGCCAATAGTGGTCACTGACCACTCCATTGTCCCTTCAGGGCGTTGAAACCGAGCTCTATACTCTTCATATGCCTTGGCTATGGGATGAGCAGGGCAGGCAACAAGCCCAATAGCCTGAGGGTGACGGCCCGCCCCTCTTAAAAACCCGCTGACAAATCAGGGGCAGGACTATATGTCCTGTCGTCAGCAGTGGTAGTAGGTTCAGCAGACTCGGGTTGCGCATCGGCAGACTCGGTCGCTGGGGCCGCAGTGTGTTGCTTCGCTTCTTTCAGCAAATGCTCAGGTGGCTTTGCATGCTTGTAATCACACTTATCCCTCATGCACTTTCCATAGGAAACCCATTGAGCGCAATACCCTGGAATCAGGGGAGGACGCTCCTTGCGTTTCGCATCGGAACTCCCAGTTCTTGTGTGTGCGAATTTGCACTCTTGTCCGCGCGAACAGTATCCACGCGCGAAGTCCCTGCACGCATCAATCGCAGGAGCGCCGGGCGACGTAGACCTGGGCCTCCTTGGGGGCTCGCCCCTAGGGCTAGGCGTACGCCGCTTGTCCTGCTCCCGATTCCTGGGAGAGTACCTGTCCCTTCGATGAGGACTTGGGGTATTACCGGTCCTCTTCCTCGGATCGCTAGGAGGCCGATTAGGCCTATGGGAATCTCCAAACGGAGATCGTCTCCTAACGGGAGGACCAGGAGCACCAGGCTTCTGGGCTCTGTCTCTGGACTGAGATCGTTCGTAAAAGTCTTTGTGCATATTGACCTGATTCTTACGAACCCTCCAGCGGTCAATTTCGTTCTTGCAACGAGCACGAAGCCATTCATAGCTACAAACATCAGGATTGGATATAATCCAGAGGCCATCTAATCAGGGTTTCAGTGCGTATCAAGGGTTTTGCCTTATGGGGTTAGAACCACTGTTCACATTTTTCTAGGGCGCAGCCACAGCCAAATGGCACAGTGAGCTTTTTTGCTGGCGAGTGTCAACATAAGTCACGCAGCTGGGGAATAAACAATAGGAACAAACAGGTTGGGGCGGACGTTTGGGAAGAATAAAATGTTGCAAATGAAACAACTTGCTGGAGGGGACACAGGGCAAACCAGGTTCCAACACAAACACAGAATGCAGGGACAATGCAATGCAACGTTTTTTTGAAACCCAGCCCCTGCGAAGCAGTCAGCTCACCTTTTTCTTGCACGCAGCCAACAGTAGTCAGGCCATATCACTCGTCTTCAGGGTTGTCAATCTCTGCTTCTTCTTCTTCGAAATCTTCATGTGGAATCTCATCGGCGTCCGGCGCCGTTGGGGCAGGCGTTGTAGATTCGTTCTGGGATTGAAGCGCGGCCTTCAGCATGCACTCCTTAGACTCTTAGCGGGTACCATTGTTTCATGGGTTCGAAAACGATAGCATGTTTCAAAAGAAGCTGTTCACCAAGGGGCAGTCCACAAGGGATTTTGCACACAGAGTAGGGTGCTATCATGTTGAATAAGGGCAGGCATGGTCCAGGGACACGAATGGGGAATGATGGAGCAAGCAGCGTCTCAAACTCAAGCATGCGGCAAGCAATGCAAAAAGACGGTCAGGCAAACATGGACAAGCAACTCAGAAAGCCCAAGAGGCCATCAAAGCAGTAGCCGCTTCCAAGTCACCATTCTTCTTGAGCAGCTCCACACGGATTGCTTCCTGGGCGACAATGCAGCAGAACTCACAACATGCCACAACATAGCGCACATGTAGACATAGCGGCAGGCGAGTGGCAGCTATTTCCGCCAAAATTTCATCGGACACCCCGTCCCGTGGCTTCAACTTGGCATGAGCAACGCGAGCTTGCTGACACATGTTGGGTAAAAGATGTACACCCTGGTTGCTTCCAAGAGGCCCTGAACATCTCTCGACCATTCACTTTGAATCCCCACACACCATTGTTTTTGTACTGGTACTTGTTGATCTTGCACGGCGCCGGGCCCTCCACGGGCAATGCCTGGCTTGCAGCTGGCCGCTTTAGCGGCGGCGCCTTGGCTGTGTCGGCCTTGGCCTTTGGCGTGGGCGGAGTCGGTTCTGGTGATGATCGAAGCGCCTTCTTTTTAGGCGACGCATTAGCCTTCTTTTTCGGTGATGCTTTAGCCTTCTTTTTCGGTGATGCTTTTGCCTTCTTTTTTGGAGCCCCTTTTTTGGGGCTCGGCTTGCCCGGCTCTAGCGGCGGTGGAAGGCCAGTCTCATCGGAAGCTTCCGGCTCGGGCTGGGCTGGGACTGCAGCGGAAGGCCTTTTCTTTGGCGCGCCTTTAGCTTTAGCTGCGGGGCGTTTCCCTGTAATGTGCGGGGCCCCGTTTGGATCATCATCACTCAACGTGTCAACAGCAAGCAATGGCATGGCGCTGGCAAACAGCAAAATGGCTTGCGGCATCAAGACAATGAACAAATCACAAGCAGTGCAGCCAAAAACCAAGTTCATGTGTGACAACCAAACATGGGATGGGACGCTGCTAGTTTGACCTCTCATTTTTCCAATCGGCCGAGCTTCATCAAAACTGTAATGTGTCCCAGCTGGGGCCTAGCTGATCTTGATGGCAGTTTTTGTTGCCACCTTTGTTTTGCAAAGAAGGTGCAGCTTTGGCTTCACAGCTGTCATCACGGCTGGGACTGCGGTGTCCACCTTAACCTGCAGGGAGTGGAAACAACTGGCTGACGACAAAAGACTGACTATGTTTCTGTTTCCACACCTTGCCTCCCAGAGAACAGCTACGTTATCGGATGATGGGATCTTGTTGTACTTGCCAACGAACCAGGCGCCCAACATGGAACCTCGAACGTTGGCCATGTCGGTATCATCAGCAAAGGGTTTTGAAGTGAACGCGTTCACTTTGTTGCGGGGCTTCACGTTGTACCTCAAGGTCATTGCCACTTGCTGGCCGTTGACTTCCTGGCACACATGGGGGACAACAAGCCTTGCGGGAAACAAACTGCTAGAGTGGATCCATAGTCAACAAAATAGGCTTGGTAGGGGAATCCGGCAACAAGGGGAGCAGAGACATGAGTCCTTGAACATGGCCTCCACTGCATGGTCAACGATGCTGAGCTCCATGATGCCCCTCTCCTTAACCACCTTGGCAAACGTACCTGCGACTGTGAGGACTTCTTTTTCACCCTGGGGGTTGATGTACACCACGAGCTTGTCATCCCCGTCCAGCAGCCAAGGCAGCGATCCCTCTGGTCGGGCGCGCGCGGCACCTGTGGCTGGAGGCAAGTGGACAAGGGCCAAAACAAGGTGCGCCAATAGGTTTGTTTTCGTGTGTTTCCAACTGTGGGAGCCTGATGGGATCTCCTCGAAAGACCCCACGTTGAAGCCACACAATTCTCCTGCGGAGACTTGGCAGTCCTTGTCGGATTTGTTTACCAGCCAGATCGAACAATCCTTTGCAATGGATATAGTCAAGTTGGTGTCGCGCTGAAGAGGGCCACTGGCGGCTGGCCTGACCAAAACAGAAACACAAAGCCAACTCGGAAGTCAAACATGGGTTTCCCTTTTTCCCTGCCGAGTCACTCATGGGATGCCTCAAACTCGTCCAGGGCAACCGGGGCGAAGTTCACATGCTTGTTCGTGGTTTTGACAACCGTCCCATCCCAGTCCGGGCTGCACTGGGTTCGTGCAGGCATGGGCTGGGGGGGCGCTCCTGCCTTGGCTTGGATGCCTGCGCTGGCTGGTGTTGTGGCAGCATTGCCAGCCCCCTTTGAACCTTCCAACGCTTGTTTCAGCGGCCCATTGGATGCCTCTTCAACCTTGTTGAGCAAACTTTGCACGGATGCACCAAATCCTTCCGCGTTCTTGTGGCTCTCCAGCACCATGTCAGGCACCCTGCAAAATCGATTGGGAGTCGCGATGACCACATGTTCAAATGACCCAAGTTGAGAACAAGTTGAGTAGCTGACACACTCAAACTCTTCGTTCCATGTTGGTTCACATGTTGTGTTGTGTCCTTCATGATGGTTCCACCACATCAATTTGTTTCCACGTTGGTGGCGTGTTGCAGTCATGGGGTGCTCCATTTTGTTTCCATGTTCGCTTCATGTTGGTTCCTAGTCAACTTCGGTTTCAATTGGGCTGCTTCCAATTTCCAGTTTTGGTGTTGGCCCCCTAGCTCCATGTTGCATGTTGGGTCCATGCTTGTTCTGCTGGGTTTCCATGTTGGCTTCATGTTGGTACCATGGCTGCTCCACACTGGTTCCATGTTGGCTCTTGACGGGTAGTGAACATGTTTCCATTGGTGTTCCCAAGGATGGTGCAATGGGTTGATTCCATTTTTTGCTTGGTATGGTGGTCGACACGATTGTTTCCATCATGTTGTAGCTTGATTGTTTGTTCCCTGTTGGCCCGACCCCGTTTCTTGACGCAGCCAAGGAACTTCAGCGTGGCGCCCTCCAGGCGGAGCACCTCAAGCGTGGGCGGCTCCTGGTCAAAGGCGGCCCCAGGACGAATGCGAGGCCCGGCAGCTTCGGAGGAATCCCACCATTCCTGAACAGGGCACAACATTGGGGGGCAGTGTGCAATCCTTTGAAGCATGTGTCTTTGCGGTCCTGCAAAATCTTCCCAGCAATCTGAGTCTTTGCAGTTGTCAATGAGGTCTCATCGGCGCTGAGGGACCAAAAGTAATACTGCGGGCCAGTGGGTTCTGCAGTCAATCTTGACTTCTGCAATGACCACATTGAAAGCCCCCACTCGTTAAACCTCATTGGTGTCACTTGCATTGTTGCACGGACAAGCAGCTAAACCAAGGGGCCTGTTGGGGATGCAATCGCAAAGAAAGATTGGGGTGCCAGATTCAATCTCCATCCCCTCCAGCAATCCCTGGATCAAGGCTGTGCTGCCATCCACTCCCCGCTGCTGCACCTGGGCGAGACTACACCAGCGCGCCTGTGTGACATGGCTTACTACTGCAACTGAGCTGCCCGAAAATGCGGTGCCAGGGGTCTATCTTGATCTGGATTGTTCAACTCCATGACCCGAGCCCGAGGGATGTTGCCGATTGAGCCCAGCAAAGCCCGACTGCGAGCCCACCCGTGTTGCTTGTGAGCAGGACCAGTGCCTGCAAGACCTTGGAACTCATGGAGAAACATGGCACATTCAACACAAACGGACCGACATGCGCCAAAGTGTGCACAACGTGGAGACAACACACAACCAATGTGGAAACCAGGAGAGGTCCAAAGAACTCAAAACCTTTGTGTCAGGGTTGATTTTTCTGGAACATATGGATACCACACACATGGTGCCAACACGCAAACCCACATGAAAAAACAACAACACATGGAACAAACGGTTTTGTTACGCTGGGTCACATTGTTGACTTGTTTTCCTCTTATCCCCACCATGGGAGCTGTCAGCGAAGCTGACAGCAATTTCGTACATGTCGAGCGACCTGGGCCAGGACAAGTGTGAATCAACCTTGTGAAACTTGAGCCTACAACACTCTGCAGTGCCACAAACCTGCTGCTGAGAGACGCCACGACCTTATCCTCAAGAAGGCGTCTGTGCTTCATGATTGATACCCGGTCCGCGCTGGAATGCCACTGCGGAAGCAAGAAGAAGCACAGCGTCCGATTGTTGCCAGAAGAAACAGCTGCGCATAGATTCACAGCTTCGTCAACTACAACCTGACCTTAGATGCGGGCAGTATTAGGCGATATACTCCCAAGCCACTTTTGACAAGAAACGATTGGGCCACAGCGTGCAGTCAACCATCATGATGGTGAGCCTCAGGCGTTGAGAGTGGGTTTGCGCAGGTCAAACTTAAAACGCCAGTGTGCGTGCTAGCAACGCGTTGCTTCCCAACTTTGCCTGTTGTTGCACAATGGCTGCGTGCGCCATGTTGAGATGCTTGAAGTCCATGTACTTTTGCCGCCCCTCTGTTTCCATGAAGTCCGCCACTGCCTGGCGCCCTGTCTCGAAACGCTTGGACAAGTATTTCATGTCCAGCAGGCCCTGACAAGTGGCAATGGGTAGGCGCAAAACACAATCACAGATAGGATGAGTGGATCTCAGAACTAATGTTTGAGCCTGCTGCCCAATGAAGACATCAAAGTTGGCAGCCCATTGCTTCAATTTCTCCAAGTCGGCATCGATGTTCAGCTCTGTTTGCTGCCACGTTGTCTGGAGGATTTGAGCGGAGAGCCTGAGAGCGGAACCCCATCTGAGGTAAAATGCGCCCCATTGTCGCGGTCAAGGAGCTGGGCCGCCTTCTCAAGCTTCTGTTCGTCAGCCTGCAGGCAGGGAAGCAGAGCGGCAGGGTGTGAGGAAACACCACCAATTAGTTGATTGGCGCCTTTTGCTTGTACTGGGCCACATAAGTGTTGAAGATTCCAACTCTTCCCAAATTGGCTGGCGGGACAGTGTTCTCCAAGAGTGCCATCAAGTCTCCATCGCCATGTCGGAGCATGAACCTAACAAGTTTTGGGGCAGCAACAATCCAACCAAACAAGTTTAACCACGATTGGGGAGACTTCACTTGAGACGTGGCACGATTCAATAATCTCTCCCTCCACAGAGCTGGCGTACTGTTGGGGCACCGCGCTGTGGAATTGCGCCAAGCATGCGGAGAATGCCCCGCAAATCTTGTGCAAAGGATCCTTGGTATCGGGGAACAAAATCACTGGGACACAGCTGAACTGTTGGACCAAGTTCGTAGAAAAGTTTCGACATCTCTCAAGCTCCACGGCTTTCGCATCTTTGGGGTAGCCGATGTCCAATCTCTCTCCATGCGGTTGAGAAGAAGCATCAGCAACGATTCGTTGTTTACCAGATGCTTTTCCCAAGCAACAAGCGTCCCTGAGGCCCCACTGTAGTCGTGGTTGAAGACCCCAGCCGCTACGCCGTCGTGGCACAGAAACTTGTTCATGGTGTGGGCCCGCACCAAAGTGTTCAACCGATCTCGCACAGTGGAGCTCACGAAAGACATGAGGTTCACCGCAGCTCCTGCTTCCGCTTTCCCAATGGAGTATGCAGCTGCAAAAGAGGCCGCGTTTTCAAATGCCTGACACGGGATATGAACAGGAATGGCTCAACTAGTGCAAACCAATTCCCACCTTCAGTGATTGAAGTGTTTGCTCTCCCGAAAGGCCACCCCTTTGGAGAAACATCATCTGGTGGACCAAATTGAAAGCATTTGGCCGGCGGCGGATAGCCGACGCAGAAAGGGTAATACCTGACAGCGAGGCAACTTGTTTTTTTTGGGGGGGGGGGGGGGTTAAGGCTTTTGCCCCAAAAAGAGATGATAGGGGAGAAGGGCAAAAGTGGCGGGCCTCGATTGGTGCTCACCACAGACATGTCATCCCCCTCAACAATCGTGGCGTGCACCACTGCCAGGCTCCTACCCGCAGTCAGGCCGCTCGGCGTTTCAGTGTTGAACAAGCAATATGTGTGTTTGCGTGTGCAATGTCCAAGCCAAGCATAATAATGCTCATGCCAAGCCACTCCCGAACAATCTTGGGCAAAGCCTGGCGTTGATGCAAGCGAAGCTTGGAGTGACCCATTTAAGAACTGGTGAGCGCAACCAGCCTCCAGAAGATCTGCATCTTCGAATGCGGCCATGAGTATGGCCAAACAGCACACACTGCGACTCCAGCCTTTCACTGCGAACACACAACCTGGAGCTAAGAGGTCGCCCTTTGCCCCAATATCAGAGGCGGTCAGGTCGTGGAGAGGAGTGATCAACCATTTTGGGCGGGCCATGGTCACACACAGTTTCTCCGTGCCGGGAATGTCAGCGTCTGTTGCAAAGCCGTTCGCAAGGATGAGTTGGCACAGCATAAGTGCAACATCCTTGGTTGCACATTGAGTTGAACCATGATGAACCATGCAGAACCTAGATTGCATTTGAGTTCCCGGCAGGCTCGATAAACCCCCTCAAGCCCATGTCGGAACGGCTGGAAAGGTGCCACGGTCTCAACAATGTTCCTCCTGGGGATTGAAGCACTGATTTCTTTGCATATGGCCTAGGGGCAGGACAGAATCACAGCACTAAAGCTGACCAGCAAGCATTCACCATAAGGGCCAAACAGACCTGAGATAGCCGGGAATTCAGACTCAACCCAGGAGTAAAATTCAATCGCTTTCTCCTGGCAGATTTGACCCTGTGTGCAGGTGGCAGCTGCTGGCCGCTCCTTGTTACTCAGCTGCTGGGTGATGTAGGCGTCCAAGCTGCAATTCTCAATCTTAGGCTGCCTGGGAGAGGCCCAAGATATTTCTGGGGGTGTTCAAGTTCCGTACAAGCTTTTTAGTCAAGGCGCAGCCAACTCTCGAACTTCCGGATATGAGGCATTGCCAGGGAGTCAGGATCAATGGCGGGCAAATCCGACCCAGCACCCTTCTTGCTTTTGGAGGCTCCGCCACCTCCCCCTCCGCTTTTCCGCTTGGCCCCCATCCTTATAGCACAACATGGTGGACACGGTTGGCGCTCGCCGCCTGAGGTTGCTGCGGGCTGATGGCCACCGCCGCGAACCGGGATGACCTGGCTTGTCTGCATTTAGCCCCCCCCCCACACCACCCCCCTTGCCCATGTTTGTCCATGTTGGTTGCCCATTGTTTGAGTCACGTTTGACTTGGTCATGATGTTTGCTGGCTCACTTGATGATGTTCGGTTCGACTCGTCACTTGTCCATGTCTGATTGCCCATGTTTGACGCATGCTCGACTCATGTTGTTGTTTGTTTCTATCACGTTCGTTGTCAGTTTACCTGATGGTGATGTTCCGTTGCTAGACATGTTGGCTGCTTTTAATGTTGAAACAAACTTTGAAACGACCCAAGCGTCGGATGTGATTGTGTTTGTCCTTCACTTGGTTATGCTACGTGTTTGGCTCACGCTTGACTCATGCTTGCCTCACGCTTGACTTGCTCAAGTTTAGTTGTCGGTTGACTGGGTCGCGTTGGCTGTCCGTAGTCATGTTAGGCTGTTGCCCATGATTCTTTGACATGGCGGTTGTCCCGTGTGCGAATCACATTGGTTGCTCGTTGTCGCTCATGTGATTCCTTTGTTTGCTCATGTCTGATTTGTGCGGTCGCCTTGATCCCATGTCTGATTAGCTCATGCTCGCAGTCGCCCACTTTTTCGATTTTCCAGCCCGACGATGTGAAATGTTGACCCCAGAAATAAGTGGCGCCAGAACCCGAAAGCAAGGACGTGTGAAATGTTGACCTTCAGTTCCTTAGCTATGTTTCCCCCAAGGCCCGGGATTGCCTCGGCAATAGCTTTGCTGCCATGACCAAATGTTTTGCTCCAATCGCTTATGACATGGTTTGCGCTAAGATCATGCTGAATAGAATCCATGTTTGTGCCAAACAGCATCATCCAACCCATAGGTACTTGTCAGAAAACTTCTTGTGTCAAATAACACCCTCCCACCCATAGGCTTGTGCCTGCCCCTGAACGATTTCCAATTTCAGGAAGTGCCCTTTTTGAGCCTTTTTGGGCGCCGAAAACCAGAAAAAAGGCACTTTATAAATGCAGCGGTCTAGAAGCCCATTTAAGAGAAACATGTGACAAAACATTGGGAATAATGAATCCTGAATCTCACAAAACTTCCAGCCCCTTTGCCTGCGTACACCCCGAACTCAGAAGGTTGTTCCAGATAGCATCCTCCAACCAACGGTTTGTGATTCCAACCCACTCATAGGTTTGTGCGACCCATAGATTTGTGCCGGATAGGACCCTCCAACTTCGAGGTTTGTGCCGGATAGCGTCCTCCAACTCCCAGGTTTGTGCCGGATAGTATCCTCAAATCCCAGGTTTGTGCCGGATAGTATTCTCCAAATCCCAGGTTTGTGCCGGACAGTATCCTCCAGCCCAGCATTTGTGCCGATGTCTATTGCTGTTCATCACAAATTCAACTATGACATCCCTGGCACTGCGCCGCCATTGTGACCCAGGAAACGTGGTTGGTTGACCCTTATTTCCTCAGAACTTCCACATGGCCCTGGACCACCCTTAGTTGTGATGATCATGAATGGCGCTAAGCAGAAAGCCTTCATGTTTTTTCTCTATTGAATAAAAATGGGGGAAACTGTAATTGCAACAATTACTTTCTTCGGTCCAAGATCAAGGAGTGAAGATCATCATTAGGGTTCATCACGGAGACCCTACCCATACCCAACCGCCTGGTTGTGCCAGTTTGACACCTCATAAATCCTTGCACCCAGGCACCAACGCATCCTCCACGACTTGTCCACAGGCTGGGGGAATAACTTTGTGAAACGAGACAGGCGTTGCATGGCGGCAATCGAATGCTGATGCTTCACAAATCCGGGTTCAAAGGGTATGGCTCTTCACAAACAATGCCTGTCAGGCTCCCCTGGCTGCATGAACAGCTTCTCTGATTATCGACAATGCTTTCTGCATTGGCACACCGTGAGACCAAAGCCGAGCTGCGCCACTGTACACAGCATGGTTGGCCCGTTGAATTGCATACCGCCGACGTTCCTGCTGATTTCCAGCTGGCATGGCCAGCAAGTTCAATTGGTTCGGGACCTTGCGAGGCTCATGTACCAACATGTTGTGAGCAAGAATTCAAGTCCAGGCGCTGCTTCAAAGTCCTCTAGATCCGGCACTGGTTGTGCAATAGCCGCAGGTCCAACCGCTGGGCCGGCCTGCGGCAGGAGCCTGGCGCAGAGGCAGCGGCGCTGGCCGGACAGGTTGGGGAAAGGGAAACCGTCGCTGAGGATGGCACCATGACACGTCAAGCAAGTCTGGACGCACCACTCCGTTTGCCATGTCATCTATTTCGGTTGCAGCATCGTCCATGTGGTATGGATACTGACCTGGGACAACAAAATCACAGCCTTGAGTGTTTAGATCAATTACCGTGCGACACCCACGCTGAGTCAACTGCGCAACAGCGAAGCGTACTTCCGGAGAGATTTGCTGTCATCACTCATGGGGTCCGGAGGCGCCACGAATTGAGCTGGCCAGACCAAAGGCACGCGTGATTGAGTGCAAGAAGCAACACACGAACCAGCCTGGGGGGCTAGTGCCATTCATGGATTGCAGCAGAACTGCGGGCATGAAAAGCAGCATACGTGGCTGCCAGTCAGTGTCGCTCATGAACTGCTTGGTCCTACGGCAACGCAGGGACTGGCTTCTGCCAGAACCGCAGTGCAACTTCAGACCCAGCCTCAGCACAACATCGTTGTCACTAAACTGAACTTGGCGACGCCGCCAGAACTTGGTGTCGAGATTGTCCAAGGACACACCTGGCAAAGAGAGCGCATGCGCGGTGTGAACACAAAACCAGTTGGCGCCCTGGAAAAACAAATTGTCAGAGCACGGGTCAAGATAAATGTGTGTGCGGATGTTGGGGCCGGCCTTCAGCTTGCAAATCCGAGACCCGGTTGAAGGCAAACACGTGTGGCGCGCCAGGACCTCCGATCCCTTTCAGGTGACAGTCCTTCATGTGGTCCGCGTAGTAGTCACGCCTGTTTCGGGCAGACGTTTGCATGAAGAATGCCAAGCACTGCTACAAACGATGCTGTTCATTGAGTCTAGCAGCCAGTTCCGCACGGAGTGCAACATGATAGTGCGCTTGAATGGCTCATGTTGTCGGGTGGTTGGCTTCTTCATGAAGTCGTGCAGGCCGTCGCGAAAATCAGATGAAGTGTGCAGCTCCGGCAAAGTGGCGAGCCACTCACTTACCGTCCCGAAATGCGCGTCGACATCTTCGTGAGAATGTCCGCTAACCAAAAAGGTTGCGGACGCCGAGCGGATTTTGTGGCATGCGGTGAGAAATGCCAACATCCTCATTGTCGTTACGTTCTTAATCTCACGTGCGCAGTTGTCTGCTTGTAGGTTGAGGTGAAAGACACGTAGATCTGCCCTGGACGAAATTTCGGTGAGGGTGTTAGCCAGGATCTCGCAGGATCGAGAGCTGTTGAGGGGGAGCCCGGGCAAGCTCAAAGCGGTCAGCACAGCATGACCATGGGCAATGCAGCATGTGTGAGCCAAGCGTGGGCGTGGCCATGAGGAGAAGTCCTTTGCAAACATGGCCCGACTTCTGGGAAAAGCGTGCTTGGCCATGTCCATGGAGTCCAGTATGAGGCACAAGGTTGGCTGCTCGTGTGCTGTGTTGGCTGACAGCCTGCTCAAGCTTCGGCTGGACCAGTAGTAGGTTCTGTCACGGTACTGACGGTTGAGGTGTGCTGCCAGCAGCTGCATTTGGGCCTTTTTTGCAAGTGTGTTGTGCCCTAATTTCCGGATCACCAATTTGTGTTTCACGCATATTGAGCACTTTGAATGTTGCGATGAGCTCCGGACACGAAGTCGGCCTCCAAAGTCCCGCTGCCATACCTGGGCACAACCGTGTGTGTGTGTGTGGCCAAGATCATGAGGTTGAGAAACTGATTGCAGAAAGCCAACATGAAACCGACCAAACCCAAGAGATGCGGAGTTGCTGATGCAAAGAGCTTGTACGATATGGAACTGGAACCACTCCATTTGTCTTGGCACATTCGCAAGTAGTCCCGAAAGGAGCCCGGCGGCAGTTGTTTTGCCTGCTTCTTCATGTGGTTGGAGTCCGGGTCATCCCTCCTGTCCTTGAAACTTCTTGGCCGTTTGTTGTTGGTAGCGCCATCTGGGATGTTCTCGGCCACAGTCAAATACAAATGATCCAAGAAGTCATAAACGAAAGCTCTTTTGGCTGAGGGAGGTTTGAGCTTCTTTTGTTGGATAAACCTTCTGTCCAGTGGGCAAGCAGCCAGCCCCTTCAGGGCCGCATGCCTCAAGGTAAAGAATCGACCTTTCCCCAAAGAGAGAGCCCTCAAGAATGCTTTGTTGCAGACCTTGAAGCCCAGAACTGACAAGGCTGAGCCGGAACCACCTTCTTGGCGGCGAAGCATATCAAAGACCTGAGTGTGGGGAAAGGGCGCTGATACTGATTGGGTTTCTAAGGCCCTGGCATAACGGTCTTGATCCAGCTTGTTCATGCTTGAAAGCAGTTTCCGAAGGCCAATCAAACGTTGAAATGCTTCCATGTCTGAAAGAAACGGCTGCAAACAGATTCCTTTCGAGCATAGGCAGGCCCTTGCCACCAGCCGTCTCACAGTCACAGGGTCTGCCGATCTTGTTGGTGCAACCACTCCTCGCTTTCTGAAGGACGGCTGGGGCGCTGGCGCTGGCGCTGGGACTGGTGCTGGCTTGGTCTCGCCGAATGGCTTCGAGGCCAGCTGTGGGGCCACAGGAGTGGGAGTGTCATTCTCCCCATCATCGGAAAGGCAATCAACACTCGGCAGCTTGCCACACGAACTCATTCCCCTGAGTTCAAAATGGCTGAGACAAGTGGTGATTCCCTGCAGCATGTGGCCAATCAGTGGGCAAACAAGAAAGCAAGGCAAGTTGGGCAGGCAACAGCAAACAAGATGTGATCCAAGGGTTTCAGTGATGAGGGCAGCCAAGATTCAACCAATGTGGGCAATCAATGGTTTCAATGAATGTGCGCAAGCAAGCCTCAATGAAGCAAGGACAACCAAGTTTTCATCGATATGGCCAACAAGTGGTTTCAATGATGTGGGATTTAAAGTTTCACTGCGCAGGCAACACATGTTCAATGAAGTGGGCAACCCCTGATTTCAACGATGTAGGCAACCAGGGGATTCGACGATGTGAGCAACCAATGTTTTCAACGATGTGGGCAACCAACTTGCAATCAATGTGGGCGATCGATGGTTTCAAGTGTTTCAATGTGTGAGAGCAACCAAGTGGGAACCCAGGTTTCAAAAAATGCGGGCAACCGGCAACCAAGGGTTTCCACAACGCGGGCAACCAATGGCTGCGACGACCAAGTTTCACTCAAGCGGGCAACCAAGTTTCGAAGATGCGGGCAGTCAATGTTTGAAGAATGTGGGCAGCCACTTGTTCAACAATGCGGGCAACCAATGGCTTCAACGATCAACCCATCAGATCAAAGTTTCAAGCAAGTGGGCGCGCCAAGTTTCAACAATATGGGCACCAAGCTTGAGCGATGCTGCAACCGAGGGACAAACAATGGGGTCTAGCGATGGGTATGCACTCAGTCATGAGCTGCTGCGGGCAGTCACGTTTTTGCGCAATTGATCCCCTGCGCTTGCTGCAGCTAGTTTGGCAGCATGGCCCCAATCATTGAATCAAGCCAAGATCATGTTGCCCCGTTTCCATTTGAAAGCAAGCCTCCGAGGTAAGCTCAAATACCTGTCAACAAGGCACATTCACAGGGATCTGAAGGCTTTGATGCACGAGCCTCGTTCAAAACGTGTGTCGGAAGATTCTCTGCAGCCTCTGACTGCAACATCTCCGACACCTGACACTGACTGTGTTTGTTCATGCGTGGGACCCTCAAACAATGCACCAGGCCTTTCCCAGGACCAAAATGGCAAAGGCACGGTCTTGGACCAAGCTCTGCACGCATGGAGGTGACAGTGGGAGGTCTTCATCCTCGAGCTCGTCGATGGGCAGTTCCTGCAAGGAGAAGAGTTGGGTAGTGTAGCAACTGCAGCAGTCCTCATGTGCCCTCAAACGCTTTAGCCCCCTTGGATTTGCCTCAGGAATTCAGAGTAGGGCTTGGACAAGGTTATTGCAAGTGGCTCTTGTTGCTGAGTCGTGAGCTCGCTTGCTCGGGTCGAGAACTTCGTTCATGATGGCTGTTGACCTTCATGTGAGGTGAGCATGACATGAGCAGTGAAGAGCAATCAAGAGTTTGAGGCCAGCGCTCGGGAGACCAGTCGAAGGTACTGACCTGGGCGGGAGCTTCTGTGCATTGCCAAGTGTTCGTCCATTTGCGTGCCCTGTAACTAGTCTTTGCCCACGTGTGCAACATGCCACAACATGTGGATGACATGCGAATGACACGCGACGCACCAGTTTTCCACCACCGGATCAATGTGCTGCGATGGGCACTCTCAAAAACATCCTTCCTCACCTGGCCAAGGAAATCACCAGTGGCTGTAGCTGCCACTCCAGCCAGAGCCACGCCAGTCCCATGACCCCCAGCCACGCCAGTCAGACCGCCAGGGATCGGTCTCCCACTGCCAGCCAGCCCACCATGACGACTCTGGCTCCTCCTTGTGGATCTCCTGCGTGCGCGTCTTCTCCTCAGCCCTGCGATCTCTGAACTCCCTGTTGTGTCGGCTACACGTGTGGTGACGGTGCCCCATCTTCCCCCGGCAGCACGCAGAAGAGCACACTCCACATGGTTGAGGGCAGCGACTGTTGGTCTTCGGGATTGGCGGCGGAGGTGGCGGAGGTGGCGTTTGCTTGCCGGAGACGTCCTCTGGTGATGGCTGCTTGCCGGAGACGTCCTCTGGATTGTCTATGGGCCGCTTTTGGCCAGCCTTGGCCTCTTGCGGCCTGTGGCTCTCAAAGGCCTCTGGCGGCGTGGTCGGCGACGGTTGTGCCATGATGAAGTGACGGGAAGTGCCGAGGTGCCCAACGCTTGAGCCGTGATGATTCCGGGGATACTGGTTCCGAAACCATGTTGGTGTGAGCTTGAAACCATGTTGGTGTGAACTTGAACCCATGCGGTGTCAGCTTGCAACCAGGTTGGTGTCAAAATCAAATCATGGAACTTGGAAACCTGTTTGGGCGAACTTGGAATCAGCTTGGTGTGAGCAAGGAGTCATCTGCTGGTGTGAAAATGGCATGGATTGTTGGTACATGGAGTCAGGTTGGACGTGAACATGGAATCACATGCGAGTCTGAACACAGGGTCGGGTTGGCGTGGACATGGGATCATGTGTGTCTAAGAGCTTGGAACCAACGGAAGTGTGTTGGTGCAAACATGGAGTATCTGTTTTTGTAGTTGGTGTGATCTTGAAACCATGTTGGTGTGAATCTGGAATCATGCTTCAAATGAACTCTGGGAAGGATGTCGGGTTGAACTTTGGAATCATGTGGCCCTTGGCAGGAATTCGTTTTCTTGAGCGTTTCATATTTGGGCAAACTTGGGACCATGTTGGTGTGAACATGGAGTGGCATGTTGGCTGAAGATGGAGTGGCACACAGGTTGAACGTGGGATCACAAAATGGTGTGGGCATGACATCAATTGTTGCTGTGGACATGGGATCGCATGTTGGTGTGATCTTGGGAGCATGTTGGCGTAACACTGACCAATTTGGTTCGAACTCACGCAAGCGCCCAGACCCTGAGGACCCGACCGACGAGCGCGCCCTCCACACTGGCGAAGCGGCGAGGTCCTGCAAACGGGGCGATGGCTGTCTGGGCCAATAGGGTAGGGTCTGTCCTGGGAGCTCATGACATCAACAGGGGATGATCAAAACCCAAATGGCTACAGCATGAGATGTCAGCAATTACAATCCTTATGCAAGACCTGTGCGAGACAAGGGGCAACAGTGCTGAAAGTTTATCATGCTGGGACACAAACCTCGAATGAAAAGGGTCCAAACAACAAAGATTTAGACTGAAGTTTGGAGTCCAAGGAATCAGCCCATCTTAACCACTAAAAGTAACCCAACTCGCGGTCATTCCAGGGGGCCAGGGATTATCAGCAACGCACGGCGCTGGTATAAACATGACGGTGCGGCCGCTAACAGCCTTCCAATGCCAATGGCCACTGAAAGCGGAACCTTTGAACCAACTCCAAATCTGGCGAGGCAGAGATACAGTCAGAGTCAACCTGCATGTGTTGTTGCAAAAAGTGAACCAAGGCTGCAAACGGGCAGGCCGCAAAGCTTGTCCCTCCAGGCAAAGGCGAGCCAACAACGTGGCCACCGAAATGGTGCAATCCAATTAAGTATAGATTTCTAATTAGCGATCCGTTGCCTTGACGCATTTCCAGGAAACGGTCTCAGGAAACATGTGTGCCTTTCAACTGATGCCCCATGATGTTGAGAGCATAGTTGGCCATGGCCGGCATGACAATGTTTCCCAGGGTTTTCAACCTCTGGGCATGGTTTGCTGGCAGCTTTTGAGAAAGCCACAGGTGAAGCGGTGGGCGGGATGCAGCCTGCCACTCACGGCGAGGAAGAGCGCGAAGGCTGTCCACATTTTCCAGGCAGCGCCCCTAACAAAAAACAACAACTCAGCAGCTGGACCCTCAATTGTAACAGGCCTGATAGAAGTCCCGCCCTCTCTTGCACAGCAGAAAGAAGCACCTTTGCCTCCACACCTTAGACCGGGGCCAGCTGGAATCACCAGGCCCAAGAATGTGTGTTTGCACTGAGGTTCAGGCCTGGGCTCCAATGTTGTACCCAGTCACTGTTGCCCATGTGATTGTCATATCTCGATCTGAAGCCTCCTAGGGTCACAAATGGAACAAGTCATGAAAAAATGTTGGCAGGGGTCCTTCAGGATATAGTCCATCATCAGCTTCATTTTGCTGCTAAGGATGTGCCCGACATTCTCCAGCAAACAGAACCACCTCAAGTTGCTCAAAATGCTCAAAGCGATTCTATTTGGGCATGCGAATGTATCAGCCAAAGTCACGCCCCAGATTCATCCAGAACCCTGAAGACTTGGGAAATGAGTGACGATCTAGGATCATCCAGCCCTCGCTGACATCCCGCTTTGCATACCCCCTTCAGGGAGTTTGCTGCAAGACACAGAATACACAGCCATGATCTATGCTCCTTGCCTGGCAGGGGAATCCGCCCATCACTCCGTCGACGCCAGCGCTGGGGACAAAAGTGCAGATGTCGGAATGGATCCCGGCTGGGTGGGTGAGGCCATCCCGAATTCTTGCTGCAATGACGGCTTTGCAGTAATCATCATTCTCGATATACTGGATGGGCATGCAAAACCTTTGATGTGCGCAATCGGTGTTGTACAATCTGAAGGTTGAACAACTCCAAAATCAACCCCAAATGAAACCAACCCAATGCACAAACATGTATCTTTTGAGGAGGACCCCCAAACAAGATGCGATTGCTAATTTTTAGGGTAAATAGCAACTGATAGTGTGTTCAAAATAGCGTGGGGCGCAAAACAAAATGTGGGACCTAGCGATGTGAGTGCCTGCCCAAGACTGGGGTAAAAGCAAGCTGAGTTCCCAACGCGCCAGCTCCTGTGTCCAACCCAAGTACGCCGGAGAAGCAGCTGATGACCTTGTGCTTGGGCTGATCGGCCTGGCGGGCGGCGGGCTGGAGTGGCTGAACAAGGAGAAATTAGACGAATTGAGGGCCAGGCACTGGCTTGGAGCCAGGGAAAGGACAAGTTGACATCACCAGTCACATCTCCAAAGTTAGAGCTTGTCCATCCTGCGGGCACACCTGGTGAGCAACAAGGGCGCTGGGCCATTGCAAGCGGTCTGGCCTGCCATGTATTCCCCAACAACAGGGGTCACAAAGCGCCCACGTCGACTCCCAGCAGCTTTGCACTGCTTCTTGTACTGGTCCCACCAGTAAATCTGGTTGGCGAAGTCCTGCGTGGGCAAGTGCGGTGAGACCAAGGTTGGCCCATGCCCCTGTGACTGTTTACAGTAAAGGTCCTGGCGGCCCCGAACGCTGAGAAAATTAATGTTTGACCGCCACGTAGCGGAAAAACACCCTAAGGCACAAGCCAATTCAAAACAAAGCACAGGCGGTTGTGAGGCTGGGGCTGAGCGTGCCCCAAGATGAGATTGTGCAGGGCTTGGTAACGAGCTTGCCTTTCTTTGGAAATTTCGAGCCCGCCTTGGGCTTCTCTGGCACCTGGAAAGCAAGACAAGGCAAGCACACATGGACTGGAGGATGGCAGCCCCTGTTGCAAGCAAGGTGCCAAGCGAATGCGGATGTCAGGCCGTGGGTCGGGAGAAAACTGAGGCTTGAAGGGGACCACTGGCCCGTGTGGCTTCACTGTCCCAAACTTTGGCAGCGCGCCGGCGCGCTGTGGCTCAATGTGATGATCATCATCACCATCATCTTGACTTAGTCGCATCAATGCTTGGGGGAGAAACAAGCACCGTATTTGGGGCTCGGGCTCGCTCAGCTCCGCCACGGGATCGAGCGGCATCAGGACCAAATGTGCCGAAAACAGCCTTGCTGAGTCTGGGCCAAACGGCTGATGGCCTTGGCAAGTACCTGGAAGCCACCCTGAATCAGGGGGCAGGAGGGTGCCTGGAAGGATTGTATGGAAAAAACGGTAGGGCAAAACTTCATGGCAATCAAACTTGGGGAAAAGCAAAAGCATGCGGCAAAAGCTTGCGCGTGCCCATTCCCACACCATGCATGACTCCAAATGAGGGCAAGGACATGGTGAAACCCTTGATGCAAATCCAAACCCTGGATAGCAGGACCCTAGATTATATGTTCCTATCCCATTCCCTGATATCATGAGCCAAACAGTTAAGGTGTCTAACCTTTTCACTGAATAGCGACCGCTTTACCTGCTCGGTCAGCGGTTCATCGAGACCCGCAAGGATGTGATCCCACTTCGCGATGAACCTTTCAAGTCGCTCCTCTTCAGTATAGAAAGATGAAACACTGCATCGCAAGTTTGAGAGCTCGATTATCCTAAATGATTGCTCTCCGATATTTGCAGTCCTTAAGTGGTCGTATAAGAGCCACAGGATCTGCCTACTCTTGATGCGATTGTTGGAGCGTTGAGCGGCTTCGGTGAGACGATTAATCTTATCGATAATTGCAACAGTCTTGATGCACTTCCGAATGGCTGCATTGAACCTGGCTTCAAGGATGTGGTATTTACATTCCCCATCCAGTTCATCAGGTCTTTGCCTTCTCGACTTCAGTTAGCCAATTGATGACGTAAAGTCCATCATAGCTGTAGGCATTGCTAACAGCTTCCTTCATATTGGCTATCCATACCCTCAGCCCAGCCGCGTCGGGCTCTGGCGGGAGGTCTATGGGAATGCACTTAGTCGCAGCTGTACAGTTCGGATCATGGTGGCTACCGTACCCGCCGCCACCAGTTCCGAAAAGATGCTGTGGAACCTGAGAACTACCGATTGACAATGCACATACAGGACAAAGGCGAGTAGCCTTCGGAATGCAAATCTCACATGCCCTTTTCATGCATATCTTACATTCCTCAATTTTGCTGGGATCAAGAATATCCCGATCGCACATCCGACATTTCTTGTCAGGAGGATCGGGGCCACGCATGGTCGGCGGCTCAAGGCCTGAAGGATCCTTTGGCCTTGTACCGTTGGGATCAAATCCTGGGTAATATCCGGTTTCACGTTTATCCAGGGGCACGGGTTGCGTAGCCTTCGGAGGACTCTGAAGGTCAGCCGCGTTGGGTTGACCCCCAGTTGGGGTGTCACGGAATCTGTCAACGGGTGGCCGCAGAGGCGGTGAGAACGACCGCGTCGGGTTCGCCTCAGGTACGCCCCCAGGCGACCTATTCCTGACACGGTTACCATCGGGATCCCTTCTTCTCCTAGTTTCGTCCCTTAGGCACGCAAGACAACAGGGACCCTGGACAAACCCAAATCTCCTGTAGTCGTCCTGCCCAGCAGAATGTCTGGTGCAGTAGTAGGTTTTACAAAACTGACACTCAATTCCCTTGGTCAGGAACGAGCTCTCCCTACAGACTCCGCATCGGGGCCCGTTACGGGAACATTCTTCACACAGGTTCTCTTTAAACGAGAAGCAATACTCACAAATATCACCTCTGCATCCCTTGCAGTGAAACTCGGCCATGAGATGATTATATCCATCACCTATGTATTTACATCTGGGTTTACCAGGGTTGCCAGAGTTCCCACCGGCGGCACTCTTCTTCCCCCCTCCTCCTGGGCTTTGCCAATCTGGAGGAGGAGGTGGTGGAGGATCATCATCAGGAGGGCCAGGTGGAGGTGGCCGCTTATCCGGAGTACGGGATGCGGCACGCCTTCCTCCTGTGTGATCGTTCAATCCACTGCCTGAGGCCTGGTTCGAGTGCCTTGACTCTAGGGAGTTAATTCTCTGGGCTGTATTACCCAGCACCTCGAGCATTTGCTCGAGCTTACTGTTGAGCGTAGTCGAAACGGCCATGTTATGAGTATTTTGCTTGTCCGTGTAGGATTTGCAGTCCCTTGACTTTATCTCAAGGTTGGCTTGTGTCTCATAAAGTTGGTCTTTAACCCACTTTATGCCGTCCCTATTATTGGTCCAGCATTGTTCGACATCTTGCATCATCCTATTAATCTGACATACCCTAGTGGACAGGTCCTCGATTTTGAGGTTTACTCCACCAATCGCAGGATGGTTGGATTGGCTCTCCACTAGAGATCTCTCGATCGCATCAACACGAGCTATAAGCCCGGTTACTCGATCAGAAAGAGATTCAAAAACAGTTTGAACCTGGGTGATGGAGCGAGCAACATCATCATAGCTGGCTCGCTCACTTAGGGCATCGCCCATCCAGGACGGGTTATCCAGCAGCATTGCGCAGCCGAAAAATCGCGAGCAGCATTCCGCAGCCGGATTGGAATTATGCAGCCGGATCTGGTTGTGCAATAGCTTGGCAGCCGTAACCAAACCACCTACCGCGCTCAAGGCCAGCAGCTTTATGGCAAGAACCAGAATAAAGTCACATGCGGCCGCCAAAAAAGCCTGGCACACGCAAGGACACTCCCTTGGCTTGCACACGCGGCCGTTCAGATTCTGCTCCAGAAGCAGGGGCTATCCGGCAGAAGATGCTGCTCATCCGGCTGCGTTCTGCTCGTTCGGCTTGATGCTGCTCATCCGGCGTGGTTCTGCTCCCAGTGCTGTTCTTTGGCACAACTCCGGCAAGTGTTCAGGGACCGCCTTGTCAGTTAAATTAGTCACCGCGCTGATCCTGCACCATGACCGTGCCCGCAGAGGCAGCAGCAATCCAAAAAGTACTTCAGACCAATAAAGTCCCACCAAATGCGTGGCAATTCTCAGACTGGCCCTTGGCCCTGGCCGTGCGCGGCAATTTTGCGGGGCACGTGTGTGGACACGACCAACCTTTTTGTCAAGCGCTGTCCCTCATTCAACTCAGCTTGCTTGCGCGAATTCACATCAAGTGCATTAGGACCGTTTTGCCAAGGAGCCAAAAACAGCGTTACACGTTCACCGAAACATGTCGTTTACAGGCCGGTGGTTCAAGAGAAGTGTTCCCGAGAAGAGTCCAACAAATTCGGGCTGGTGTTGCTGCCCAGAAAGCGCCCGAGTCCAGAATGCGTCGCGCGCCAACTTGCTTATGAGCAACGTTTAAAACTGAAGCAGCAGGCGTGTTTTGGTGCTAAGTTTGCCAGTCCTTCCGCCAATGATATTTGGCAGCGCAATCCTTCGGCTACGAATGGCTACGTTCGGCAGCGCTCAACGAACGCCCTGGTTAGCCGAAAGTTTGCTCTACTGTGTTGCTCTAATGTCTGCCTTTGGTTAATAACCCCCCCCCTTAACTACTTCCCTCCCCAAATAGGTCTCCCAACTTGATTATGAATTGCTAAGTCTTGCACGAATATTTTTGTGTTCAATTGATTTAGTATTGCTGGAGCCTCCTTTTGAGATTTGATTTGGGTTTCCAGTTGGTTTAGTCTTGGTGGATTTGGGTTTCCAATTGATTTAGTATTGCTGGAGCCTCCTTTTGAGATTTGATTTGGGTTTCCAATTGGTTTAGTATTGGTGGAATGAGTTTCCAATTGATTTAGATTTGATGAGGGGGGGGTTCCAATTGGTTTAGTATTGGTGGATTTGAGATTCCAATTGATTTAGTATTGCTGGAGCCTCCTTTTGAGATTTGATTGGTTTAGTATTGGTGGAATTGATTGAATTTTGCTGGAGCCTCCTTTTTTTGGGGGGGACCCCTAAATAATGATGTTTCCAACCCCAAGCACTACACCCTTTGTAGGGTTGATGAGGAGCCACTTTTTGAACAGGCGCGTGTAAAGAATTTGCAGTTTCGGAGCTGGTAGTTGTGTTGGATTCCAAATGCCAGATGTTTGAGATCGTAGGGGGCAAGCTTCAAGGGACATACATTTCAATCAGTGGGCCTTTTACAAAGAAAGCCTTCTCAAATAGGAGTTGGGATTTGGTTGGATGATTCTTTGGGAGGGGAGAGCCAGGAATCTGTATTTAGGGGGGCCCCCTAAATAATGTTCTTGTCCAACCCCAAGTGCTACACCGTTTGTGGGGTTGATTAGGGGCCACTTTTTAAACAAGAGCATGTAAAGAATTTGCAGTTTCGGAGCTGGGAGTTTTTTGTATATTCCAACAGCTAGATGTTTGAGATCATAGGGGGCAAGCTTCAATTCAAGGGACATACATCTTAAAAATTGCGCCTGCCACAAAGAGAATTGATGATCATTTTTTTGAGGGGGCTGGCTGGCTGAATGGCTGGCTGGTGGGTGTGTGTGTGTGGGTGTGTGTGGGTGTGTGTGGGTGTGTCTGGTTTTTGGTAATTAGGTTGTTTTTTGGAGCACACAACTATCCGTCACCCCCCCCACCCAGAAACAAGATAACTTTATTTAGGGGGCTATTAATCAGTGCCGGCCCGCAACATAACTTTAATCGGGGGTATTAATCATAGGTCGACATTACTGAGCAATTTACTAGCAGAGCATGGGCGGTACTGACAGACAGTGTTCTGCGAGCATTCCTGCAGCGTTCCTCATTTTGTGTTGCTGGCGATGCTCGGGGTGATGCTGGTGTCATAAATGCTTGGAAAAAACTGTAGTCAGACCCAACGTGTCCCGACTACAGTTTTTTCCATCATTTTGTTAGGGGAGTGTTGCTGGCATGCTCAGGGTGATGCTGGTGATGCTGGTGTTGCTGGCGCTGGGGCCTCATAAATGCTTGGAAAAAACTGTAGTCGGGCCCAACGTGTCCCGACTACAGTTTTTCCATCATTGTTTTAAGGGAATGTTGCTGGCAATGCTCCAGGCTCCAAGTACCCTCAAGTGCACCCCAGGCTCCAAGTACACTCCCAGTCCTGCAAGTACACTCCCAGTACACTCTACACTCCCAGTACAATACACTCCAGGCACACTCCAAGTACACTCCCAGTACACTCCCGGTCCCCCAGTGCACTCCAAGTACACTCCCAGTAAACTCCGGGTACACTCCAAGTACATTCCCAGTACACTCCCAGTACACTCCAAGTCCACTCCCAGTGCACTCCAGGTACACTCCCAGTACACTCCAGGTGTACTCCAAGTAGACTCCAAGTACACTCCCAGTACACTCCACATACTCTCAGATCACACTCCAAGTACACTCTCAGTACACTCCAACTGCACTCCCAGTATCAGGGTACACTCCAAGTACACTCCAGGTACACTCCCAGTACACTCCAAGTACACTGCCAGTACACTCCCAGCACACGAGTACACTCCAGATACACTCCCAGTGCCAGGTACACTCCCAGTACACTCCAAGTAAGCCCAGTACACTCCAGGCGCACGCAAAGTACACTCCCACTACACTCCAGGTACACTCCCAGAACACTCCAAGTACACTCCAGGTACACTCCCAGAACACTCCGGGTACACTCCAGGCACACTCCAAGTACACTCCCAGTATACTCCAAGTACACTCCCAGTACACTCCAGGTACACTCCGTACACTCCGGGTGCACTCCAAATACATTCCAGGTACACTCCCAGCACACTCCAAATACACACTCGGACTGCCCTGGGGCTGGGGCAGGTCCTGGTTTTGTTTCGGGTTTTTCTGGGTGTGAGTAGGAGGGGGTCGGCGGATTTGTGTGCTTGCGCGTGCGTGTTTGGCTTGGCAAGTTCAAACAGCTCCTCAAGCTACGAAACTCTACAAATGCCTGGGACTGTGCAGCGTAGCGCTGGTGCTGCGCGTGCGTGTGTGTGTGTGTTCAATTACATTGCCAAGGCACTCAACAGCGCACTCAAGCACACGCAAACACACGCAAGTACACGCAAGTACACGCAAAAGGCTGCAAAATCCTGCCGGATACACGCAAGTACACGCAGGTACCGGCAGCGTGCTGTCACTGTCTTTACACAGTACTGGGAGTGTGTGCTGGCAGAGCACGGTGCGCTGGAAGATAGTGCGCTGCATGCCTGGAGTGTACTGGGACCTGGAGTGTACTTGGAAGTGGAGTGCACCTGTGCTGGGAGTGTATTTGGAGTATACTGGGAGTGTACCCGGAGTGTACTGGGAGTGGACTGGAGTGTACTGGGAGTGTACCTGGAGTGCACTTGGAGTGTACCCCGAATTGTACTGGGAGTGTACTTGGAGTGAACTGGGAGTGTACTTGGAGTGTACTCGGAATGTACTTGGAGTGTACTTCGAGTGCACCTGGAGTGTACTGGGAGTGTACCCGGAGTGTATTCGGAGCGTACCCCTGGAGTGTACTGGGAGTGTACTTGGAGTGGTGTGCCTACTGCACTGCGAGTGTACTTGGAGTGTATGTGGAGTGTACTGGGAGTGTATTTGTACCTGGAGTGTACTTGAGTGTACTGGGAGTGTGGGGTTCTTGGAGTGTACCTTGTACCTGGAGTGTGCTGGGAGAATGCCTGGAGTGCTTGGAGTGATGTTCGAGTGCAACCTGGAGTGTGCTGGGAGTGTTCTTGGAGTGTGCCTGGAGTGTACTGCAAGTATTCCCCGATTTGTACTGGGAGTGTACTGGGTACTTGGAGTGTGCTGGCTGGGAGTGTACTTGGAGTGTACTTGGAGTGTACTGGAGTGTACCTGGAGTGTACTGTGAGTGTACTTGGAGTGTGCCTGGAGTGTACTGGAGTGTACCGGAGTGTACTGGGCTTGGAGTGTACCAGGAGTGTACCTGCTGGGAGTGTAGTTAGCTGGAGTGTACTGGGAGTACCTGGAGTGTGTACTGGGAGTGTACCGGGAGTGTACTTGGAGTATACCCGGAGTGTACTGGGTGTACACTTGGAGTGCACTGGGGTGTAGTTGGAGTGTACCGGGAGTGTACTGGGAGTGTACTTGGAGTGTGCCTGGAGTGTGTTGTCCTGGGAGTGCACTGTGACTGCTTGAGTGCACTTGGAGTGTTTCTGGTGCCTGGGTGTGCTAGTCACCCAAAGTGTACTGGGAGTGTACTTGCAGTGCACTGGGAGTGCACTTGGAGCCTGGAGTGCACTTGAGGGTACTCGGAGCCTGGAGTGACTCAAAGCATTGTCGGGACACGTTCCAAGCATTTATGAGGCCCCCAGCGCCAGCAACACCAGCATCACCCTGAGCATCAGCATCGCCAGCAACACTCCCCTAAAAAAATGATGGAAAAACTGTAGTCGGGACACATTGGGCCCGACTACAGTTTTTTCCAAGCATTTTGAGGCCCCAGCGCCAGCAACACCCCCAGCATCACCAGCATCACATCGCCAGCAACACTCCCCTAAAACATTAGGAACACTCCAGGAATGCTCGCAGTACACTGTCTGTCAGTACCGCCAATACTCTGCTAGTAAATTGGTTTCGAATAAGACCAATTTCAATTGAAGCACGCTGGCTTACAAGAAATCTTGCAGTAATGTTGACCTATGATTAGTAACCCCCCGACTAAAGTTATGATGTGGGCCGGCACTGATTAATAACCCCCCCTAAATAAAGCTATCATGTTTCTGGGTGGGGGGGGTGAGGGATAGTTGTGTGCTCCAAAAACAACCTAATTACCCAAAACCACACACACCCACACACACACACCCACCAGCCAGCCATTCAGCCAGCCAGCCCCCTCAAAAAATGATCATCAATTCTCTTTGTGGCAGGCGCAATCTTTAAGATGTATGTCCCTTGAATTGAAGCTTGCCCCCTATGATCTCAAACATCTAGCTTTTGGAATATACAAAAAAACTCCCAGCTCCCAAACTGCAAATTCTTCACATGCTCTTGTTTAAAAAGTGGCCCCTAATCAACCCCACAAAAGGTGTAGCACTTGGGGTTGGACAAGAACATTATTTAGGGGGCCCCCCTAAATACAGATTCCTGGCTCTCCCCTCCCAAAGAATCATCCAATCAAATCCCAACTCCTATTTGAGAAGGCTTTCTTTGTAAAAGGCCCACTGATTGAAATGTATGTCCCTTGAAGCTTGCCCCCTACGATCTCAAACATTTGGCTTTTGGAATCCAAAACAACTACCAGCTCCGAAACTGCAAATTCTTTACACGCGCTTGTTTAAACAGTGGCTCCTCATCAACCCTACAAAGGGGTTGGAAAAAATCATTATGTAGGGGTCCCACCAAAAAAAGGAGGGCAATACTAAATCAATTCCACCAATACTAAACCAATTGGAACCTCAAATCAAATCTCAAAAGGAGGCTCCAGCAATACTAAATCAATTGGAAACTCAAATCCACCAATACTAAACCAATTGGAACCTCAAATCAAATCTCAAAAGGAGGCTCCAGCAATACTAAATCAATTGGAAACTCAAATCCACCAATACTAAACCAATTGGAACCTCAAATCAAATCTCAAAAGGAGGCTCCAGCAATACTAAATCAATTGGAAACTCAAATCCACCAATACTAAACCAATTGGAATCAAATCAAATCTCAAAAGGAGGCTCCAGCAATACTAAATCAATTGGAAACTAAAATCCACCGGCTCCAGCAATACTAAATCAATTGAACACAAAAATATTTGTGCAATACTTAGCAATTCATAATCAAGTTGGGAGGCCTATTTGGGGAGGGAAGTAGTTAAGGGGGGGGGGGTTATTAACCAGAGGCAGACTTTCGGCTAACCAGTGCGTTCGTTGAGCGCTGCCGAACGTAGCCATTCGTAGCCGAACGATTTGCGCTGCCAAATATCATTGGCGGAAGGCTTGGCAAACTTAGCACCAAAAAAAGCCCGCTGCTTCAGTTTTAAACGTTGCTCATAAGCAAGTTGGCGCGCGACGCGTTCTGGACTCGGGCGCTTTCTGGGCAGCAGCACCAGCCCGAATTTGTTGGACTCTTCTCGGAAACACTTCTCTTGAACCACCGGCCTGTAAACGCGGACGAGCAACATGTTTCGGTGAACGGGTAACGCTGTTTTTCGCTCCTTGGCAAAACGGTCCTAATGCACTTGATGTGAATTCGCGCAAACAAGCTGAGTTGAATGAGGGACATCGCTTGAAAAAAGGTTGGTCGTGTCCACACACGTGCCCCGCAAAATTGCCGCGCACGGCCAGGGCCAAGGGCCAGTCTGAGAATTGCCACGCATTTGGTGGGACTTTATTGGTCTGAAGTACTTTTTGGATTGCTGCTGCATCTGCGCAAACGGGCGGCACGGTCATGATTGACAACATGGTGCGTCAGTCGGAACGCCCTGTCAAAGCGCCAGTATGCGTGCTGCGAGGTTGCTTTGCCCGTGCGCCTGAGTCGCTGTGTAGGATCAGCGCGGTGGCCAATTTAACTGACAAGGCGGTCCCTGCGCTGGGAGCAGAACCACGGGTGAGCAGCATCAAGCCGAACGAGCAGAACGCAGCCGGAAACAGCATCTTCTGCCGGATAGCCCTGCTTCTGGAGCAGAATCTGGCCGGATGGCAAAAAGCAGCCGGATGAGCAGGATCTGGCCGGATAGAATTTCGCAGCCGGATAACCCGCCCTGGATGCTTATCATGCGATCGGCAACGATCTTGACGCGTTGGCCAAGCTCGGTCACGATGTCCTTACTCCCTTGTGATAGCTGCATGGCCGCGTTCGCAGCCTGCGTACACGTGCTACTCACATGGACACATTGTTCGTATTTGGCCCTCCATGAGTCGACCTCAGTGGAGAGCTGCTTGATGCATTGATCACTTCTATCATTCCTACGCCCAAGGTCTTCGACCTTAGCAACCAGGCGATGAATGATCGCACTTACCGAAGAATCCACCGTCCCTCTTTCAAGGGCTGTCACAAGATCAGCAACCTCGTTGGGTTGCTCCTCACTCGCAGGACCATATCCTGATCCGCGATCTCGAGGAGTGGACAAATCGACCATGATTGGATTAGATCTCGGAGGAGTTCTGAAATCATCCTGGACGGCCGTTGATGGCCGTGGGAACTCACTCCGATTAGGAGATTGACTCTGATACGGAGCAGACCTTCTTGCATCACGAACCGCAGAGGGTTGTGTCATGCCCAGGCCTTTGGCAACGGACAGCTTAGGAACAACAGGCCTATCCGTTCGCATAGGAACATCAGGTCTCGAGTCAGCAATAACAATGTCATTCAAGTCGGTCGCATTGGACACCCTAGACTCAGACATCGATTCAATATCAGTTCCATTACTGATGGTATGATTGCGACTAGAACTTGATGCCATCATGGACTCAGATTCTATCGGAACATTAGCTCCGTCCATATTGTCCAGAGCGAAAATGGAAGCCGCGTTGGGCGTAGGGTGAACACTTCGCGCGTTCAAGCCACTAGACCTATTAAATTCCTCCTGGAATGCCTCGATCCCATCAAGCACGTTAACAAGTGTGTCCGCGTTTAACGGGTCTCTTCCAATGATTGACGCTGGGTCACCTGATCGGCCGCGTCCTGAGTCCCGCGCACTGGGGTTACCCCTGTGAGCAGTTTCCCGATCCATCCCCCTTGCCCTATGCGATCCAGTCGAATTTGACCTCGATCGTTTGCTTGGGGTTGGACTGGGATGCAAATCCAATCTATCTACGATATTACGCTCCCTAGGGCTCTCAAATCCCGAAAGTCCCGGGGGAGGAGACATGTTCCTCATGGTCGGGTTTACCGACGGTCTTGGCCTGACGTTACGGCTGGCCACATCAGGATTGAGATTCTCAATCGACAAAGGTAGCATGAATTCATCACTTCCAGCAGCTCGTTTTGGGCTTTGGAAATGCGGGAAAGATGACGGGGCGGGTGGCCCTGGCATCCATACGGCAAAATCCATACCAAAAATGTTTCCGTCGTTGGGCCATGAGGCTCTCCAATCGAGCCCACCGGATTCGGTCGGCAGATGAACATCGAATGCAACTCCACTGGATGTACCAGGTTCGGGATTACCGAGCGCTTGAAAAACTATACTGCTGGTTGGCACAGGTCTACTGCCACTTCGAGAGTCACGAAACTCGGACTGACCAATATTCATCAGCTCCGGGAAAGATGAGGATTGAGCTCCAGGTGCAATACCGGGCTCGTCATCATCACGTCCTGAGACGGAATCATCATGGTCAGGACGATTAGCCCCATGACCCTGAGAGCGATTAGCTCTTGAGGCATTAGACGATAGCTCATCAGTGCGAGTAGCACTGGATCTTCCTGAAGGCATTGCTTCTGAAAAAGAGTGGTCCGACAAAAAGTCAGGGCCGGAAAACATCGGCTGTCCGGGCACTTGGTCGTCATTCACAACGTCCAAGATTCCGGCCTGGCCGAGAACCCATTCGTCGGTCACCACATGAGGTCCGTCCTCAGTGACTCCCGACATGACGCCTACAGAGACCTACGGTACCTGCAGGGTTGTTATTAAAAGGGGTTCGCGGTGCCAACCGAGGACGAATCCTACGGCTGATAACCTGCGAAAGGGTTTGAAACAGAGTTTCGGGAGAGAATAAACAGGCCCAATCCCACCAACAAGAAGAGATTGTTTAAGTCCCCCAGTCCCAAGGGCAAAGCAGTGCCCCCGGCTGGCACAACCAACGAACCAAAACAGGGTGCCTTTAACCAAAAGATGAATGAACCCAGCAAGGGCAGAGACAACCGAAAGCAAGCACAAAGCAGCAAACCAAGCAGGCAAACAATGCAGCGAAGCAAGCAAAGCAAACCAATGCAAACTGTCAACCCACCAGCCTGACCCACAACCAGAGCAACCACGACCACTGCCTGCCCAACCGCGCGTTTTGTACTCGCACAGGTGGACGGCGTGTGCCGCCGAGGAAGCTCCGACGTTATGGCGGGCCGGAGTTGCCACAGTTAAAAGCTTGAGCCAAATGGCGCATTGGCCATGGCAATAATCAAACATGCTATGATAAACGTACATGCCCCCAAAAGCCATTTGCTTCCAAACCCTTGCACGGACCCTGATTATTTAAAAAGGACCAGTTTCCTCTAAAAGAGACAGACCCCTTTGGTTCCAGCATGGAGAGTAGCAAAAAACCGCCAGAGCCTAAGCCAACGGCAGTGCAGCAGAGTCTGGCTGCCGACCGCTCGCACCTCGAGGCGCCCGGAACCTTCGAGGGCATCGTCCCCGCTGTACTGCAGGCATCCTTTGGACCCGAAGATCCTCAAAAAACGGGACACGAATCACTGGGAGCGTGGAGTGGCCCAAGGAAACGGACTTGTTGTATACCACTAAAATGGGCCAAACTTATATACCACTAAAATGGGCCACAGACAAACAACATCAATAAAAGTCCAGGGACTCAGAAAGTGGATGTTTCAAATTTGGATGCTTCTCAAAGTGGTCCCTTAAAGTGATTGGGTTCCTTTTTGCCTTTTCAAACGCCGACCAAGAAACCGGCCAAAATCCCAAAACCCCAGCTGACGGTTGGTTCTGTATGGCGAGCAAGTATAGGCCTTTCTATACGCTTGGGGTATTGGACAGAAGGAGGGGGGAACAATATGCGTGGGAGGGTGCCGCATTGTTATACCTGTCCTACAGTAAAAAACGGACCCCCCAAAAAGCATATTTGGGTGCTTTGGGTCTTGTATGCCAAAAATGTTCAGAATCCTTGTCAAAGTTTTGGCGTCCGAGTCCGAGCCTTCTTGGATGCTATGAAAGTGGGATCACTGGGGGTCACTGACTTGCCATACGTTCTTCCGAATAACAACCAAAAGAGAAACCAAAAGAGAAACCCACCATTTGGCAATGCCTTTTGACGCACCGGAGATACCGCTCTCCAGCCGTAGGAAGTTCTGTTGCCAGGCAGTTGCTTCCAGCAGTACTCAATTCCCTGACACGTTTCAGCACCAGTGCAAACCGAGCAGCTTGTTCTCAATCTGCTTGCCTGCCAAGCAAGATCTGATGCCAAACGTATCTCGCGTTGCCTAAGTGCAAACAAGCCAAAACACCAGTTAGTGGTTGGGTTCCTTTTTGCCAAAACCACCAGCAAGATCATTGCTTTTCAACAACCGCCTGTTGACAAAGGAAACTCATGAGCTCACTGTCGGGCGGTCCGCTTTACGCGGCTGCTCCCAACAAACCTTGGCTCGTGAATCATAATCAACGCCTGCTACTGAAGGGGTCAACCCAACAACATGTGAGTCGCAATCAAAACCCGGTACTAAAATGGTCTACCCAGAACCATGTACAGGATTCCGCAGCTATTTATGGTTGGGATCCTCCCTTACTAACCTTCATCTACCCGGGTTTTGATTGTGGCTCATGTAAACAATCAAGAGCAGCCTACTTCTGGCTGGGATTGCTCTGTACTACCCTTCTGCCCAGGCTTTGATTGTGTACGAGATGCAAGGCTGTATTGGCAATGTTAAAACAAATCAACTCTGATTTTGATCTTGATCAGGAGATGCCCTGCCGAACGAACACAACACTGATACGTTGTTCGTGAAAAATCACTTCATGGACATCATGGACCTGCGGGGATATGGGGTGGGGGCTGTCACTGGACTTCTCACACAAGTTGATCAACTTGCGTGTGTGCATTGAAACGATCGCCACTTTTGGAGGTTGGGCCTTCAGGGTTCCGGGGGTCCCCCCCTTCCCAGTTCCCCCTCCCCCCCGTTGCTTAGAGGTGCATAACAACCCCACAACGACATAAACCTAAGGACTCAAAAGTGCTTTGAGCACTCTCCAGGGAACCAGGGTATGCGACCACTTTGTCGCCTTTTCGCTTGCTTTGTAATCTTCCCTAGGATGTGTAACCCTCTGTTCTTGTGGATCCAATCGCTTACCTACGGGCTTGCGTTCCAGAGGAAATCACAACATCCTCGGATTCACCTCGCACCATTGGGATTCCATGGACTTGATCCAGAAATGGGATCTCCTGTGGAGGTATTGGCTTGAGGCAAGATTCAGATCTCGGTCATAGTCCCCTTCATATCCCCACCCCGGAACAGGAAATGAGGGCCCGCGGCCCAGGTTCTGCGGACTCTTCCAATTACCAATCAAGCATACGGATGAAAAAAGGAGGCCCCTTACAGAACCCCCTCTCACAAATCCGTGGCTAGAAGCCTTTTCATTGTCCAACTTCCCTGTGGTTGAGGTCTTGGGTCGTTCCACGCAGCAAACCTCAAAATGGCCAGGTCTAAAGGAGCAACAAAAAACACCTGGAAAACCCGACATCAAAGCAGAGTGGCTTGACACCATACATTTACTTGGTTGCTTTCTGCTCCCCTGCTAAACGTTTCACTTTTCGTGGTTTGATGGAAAACCCATTAGTTGGCAAAAAGTTCTCAAGTCCTAACATCCAAGCAACATGCACCAAAGCTTATCTCAGCTTTTCCAATGTGTTTGACTCTGATCCATATTAGCGAACCTCATTTGCTTCTCGGGTAGAAAGACCTAGCCGGACCATGAAGTTGGGGCGGATTGATCCTCCCGTTAGACCTCGCATGCTGTGTTGCCGCCAAAGAGTTATGTACCTGGAGGTAGTTGGACCCTCAAAATGATTGGCCTTTTGTTTTCCCTTAACCTTAAAACGGGTACCTGGCAAAAACCACTCACCCAAAGCTGGCCCCATGATCTTATCATGATCACAGTCACCCCCGTTCAGTGATAAGAGGGGAACAAAACCGACTTTGCGACTTTCCACATCCCCACAGAAAAGCCCTCCCCCAAAAAAACAAAAAACATGGCAGAACCCCTCCCCAAAAAAAACAAAAAACATGGCAGAACCCCCCCCCCAAAAAAAAAAAAAACATGGCCCCAGCAAGGGGAAGCCACGAGAACCATCCAAACCTCGACCCACTCGGTTCGAGTCTCGCGCCTTTCTGGGCGCCGGCCACCGCGTTGCCGCCCGGCAACCCAGCGAGGCCCTCGCAGGTGATCCTCGGGTCGCTCTCGGATCGATCGGGGTCAGGCAACCGCTGGAAGGGACCAACTCATCCGCTGGTAACGTTGAAACCAATGCAATGAGGCCATTGGAGGGAACGAAAACCAAAGGCGCAAGTCGGTCAAAGAGCAGCCATGAAAACGCCTGGAAAGATGGCCTTCGGGATTCGGATCGGATCCACAAAAGCCCAGATGGCCTACAGCAAGTCAAGGGGGATGGGGAGCAAGTGCAACTTCGTGTGGGGCTCACATTATACATGTTCAGGGTTGGTTCAGGGGTTGGTTTGCGGTGGGTTTCGGGTGGGTTTGGGGTTTGGGCTGATTTAGGCTTAGGGTTGGGGTTAAGGAGGGGTTGCAGGGTGGTTTGGTTTAGGGTAGGATGTTGCGAGAGGTGCGGGGGTGTTGGTTCACGGGGTGAAAGGGGGAGTCTGGGACCGAAGCTGCAGGGCTCACACGGTACTGGACAGCATCCCCAGCATTGCAAGCATCATCCCCAAGATGCGGATGATGCGGGGGAGTGGGGGGTACGTGGCCCAGGGACTGGTACATATATATATATATAGATATATATATATATATATATAATATATATATATATATAGTGTGTAGGTGTGTGCTCGTTGAGGAACACTTTGTGGGGGGTAGTTTAAAGGGAAACCAAAAGCAACATGTGAAAGTAAGAACTGGACCCCCCCACGAAAGGCAACATGTCCTGTGTTCCCCTTTCGAGACAATTCACCAAGCGGCCCGTACTCAACGGACCATCTGCGCTTTATCATCTACATGTACAAATACTCAACGCGCTTCATACCTGCAAGGTCTTCAAGAATTGACAAGTCATTGGTGCGTTCTGGAGTTCTGGACCCGAACTGGGAGTTTATCAAAATGGCAGACCCCTTCTTGGTTGGTACTAGAAAGTAATTAAAGGTGGTTCATGAATTTGAGCATGGCTCAGAGTCGCCAATTGAGGTGAGCCGGAATGTTCAAACTGTTTGCTGGTAAGGGAAAACCAAAAACTCAAAGCAACATTCGGACGCAAAAAGGTGACTTAAGTCTGGCAAAAACAAAAAACTTCGACGCCAAGCCGCGTGGCTCCATTGGTGCACTGAATGATCGCAGAGGTAAAGATGTCAGCGCCCGTGGACTTTGAGCGCACCATCTTGCAGAACACGCTTTCTGGGCTCAAGCCGGCCACCCAGTACACCTCAGACGAGATCCGACCCCCGGCCAAAAGATAACCTGTTTGTTTGTTGAAAGGGAACAAGTAAACCAACTTGGCGTCATGGAGGGCGAAGCTGCAAGAAGTGTTCAATTAAGGCTACGGTCAACATTCATGTGCGATTGTGTGCCAAAACATTGGATTCCTTCCTGCAATTTAAGCATGGAACCCACAAACACCATGATTTGTTGAACCCCCTTGTTAGGTTCCATGTTGATATACGGGGAAGCATGGTGAGGAATATGATCTGGTCGGAACTTGGTTGTGTCCAATGCCGGTCGCTCCGAGTGAAGACTTGCGCTTCTTTCTGGGGGAAGAAAGCGCATCAACTGGATCCCTTCCATGTGCTGAACCCCCCCTGGAGAAATATATATATATATATAAACGAGGCCAGTAGTGGTATACATTAAAACCAACAGGACAAAGATTAAAACACATATTCTTCAGCAACTGGACGGCCGGGAGGCTTTCGAACAGACCGGCGAGATGGAAGTCAAGGCGCCCATGCCAGCGTGTGGCAGGATTGACCCCAAGCAAACCTCAGCACCGTGAGGTCTCTGATGTTTTTGTTGGTTGTTTGATTCCCCACGAAGCCCTAGGTATTTTTGTTTCTCACCAAATAAAAGAAGGGGGGGACCGATGATGAGAATTGAACCATCGGTGGTTACATTAGCCCCAGTTGTTCAATGGTGGCACCTGAATCTCCTCAAAGCAACACAACCCCAAATATATGGGCAAACTACCTAACTTATGGAGCCATTGTTCTCAACGGTTCCATGCGAGGTTTGGGAAAAGGTATGTATTCTGCTGAAATTCTAATGAGCTCGCCTCACCCCAAGCGACCTCGCTACGAACCATCTGAGAATACCCTTGCAAGAACCGCATCCCCCAGCGAACAACCCCCCAAGAGTACAGTTTAAAATTGAAGTTTGGAAGAAACTTTCGCGGTATAGCAACTATTTGAAAGCTGCTCTCTGACAGAAGACAAGAGAAGGACAAGCAGGAACGAACAAAAATGGCAGCTTGCTTTAGACCCCAGTGCCCATGGGGAAACAAGGGCGGCCCTTTGTGATAGTTGATTTTCGTGGGAACCCCCCTTCCGAAAAGAAAAAAAGCAAGAAACAGGGAGAAATGGCACCGCTGGGTGTCTCAGTGTCTTACCCGCTACTCCAAATGCCCTCTTCTCTGGGTATTTTTTGAAAAAACCTGCATTTTTTAATGGTGAATGCCTCCATTTTTAATAGAGGGTTGACCACATACCCTCAAACAAAGAGCGGGTATTCGGAGGTTACGGGAGTACACCTCCCGCAAGCAGACCCCGTAGCTTCAGGCGCTTCGAGTCAAGCCGCCCATTGCCATGTTCACTGCCCTCAGACGCGCTCACCCACAAACGGTTCTTCTCGTCCTCGAAGAACTCCCTCTCCCGCAGCATGCTGCCTCAGCATACTAAAAATTGGACCAACCCAAGAAGTCCATTTCGGGATGTCCTGTTGGTTTCCCATTAAAACATAAAACAAGGTGCCAACTCAAACAATGACGCTCCTCTTGGGGACACCCTTGGGGCCAGGGAACGGCTCAGATATGTGGTCCAGCATGCAATGTTTGGGAGACGGAAAAGATGTCAAGCCGCAGTGTTCTTTCTCGTGTCCTTTCAAGGCCCAGCCGAATCCTGTTGACACAGTCTCTGGCCCGTCCCATTTCAGCGGGGATCTGCTTCACTTTTCTCGGGATCCGCCCCGCAATCCATTCTGTCAGTTCCGGGCATGATTCCACTTGGCCCCAGGGTGGACTTGAACTTTGAACCCCAGGGCTAACTTGTTTAACCAAAAAGGGGAACCGGGATTGCGTCCACCAAAAAAGAGGAGTCCTTTAACGCAAAAACGCGCATGGGATCGCACTCCACTTCCTGGAACGATGGAGTCTGGGCAACGGATTCTTGGGAAGTACCCCTCTCAACGTGACTCCGGGGAAAAAAAAAAGTTGGTCCCCGGCCCCTTGGACCCCGGCCGGGCCTTGAACCAAAGGCCTCGAGACTTTGAGCCGCTTTGAGCTCTTGTGTTCCTGAGGCTCCATTTTTTTGAAGGGATGGGCTGGCATTTCGCGCAAAACGCCAAACCAAAATGGACCACGTCTCTCCTCGACGCAACTGGCGGCCTCCCAACTGGCCTCCCAACTGCCCCCCTTAGGGCTCCAAGAGACGGCCAAAATCGAGTGTTCAACATCTCTGGAAGATGAAATGCCGGTGATATCTGATGAACATCGTCACAAGTGGAAACCCAAAAGTCATTGCTATGGTTGTTTGCGGATTCTGGGTTGTGGGGTCATGGCGAGTCAACTCTTACACCTCGTCATTACGAACCACAGTTTGCAGTCTTAGCCAGACTCATGACTCCTCCGCCCAAAGAGTTTTCACACCATGTTCAAAGCGGAATATCGGAGTTTCCAACGGGCTTCCAGCTTTTGCTTGTTGCGAGTTAAGCTTGTAACGGGTCCAAGCCACTCCGGCCATCCCGGAAGGCACCCGGGACCCCAAGGAACTCCGCTGACGACTCGCCAGGTGGCAAGTGACATGCTCCACCTCTCCGATGCGGCCGCTTTGGATGAGCTCCCGCACTCTGAGCGCCTCGGGCCTGAAGTTCGCCGAGTGGTTCCTCGGGCTGGCTCGAAGTCGGGATCTCGGATCACAATCCTTCAAACTAACAGCCGGAAGCTCCCATTGCCCAGTGGATTTTATTTCCATGGGAAAAGCAAAGGATCGGCACCCTGTTTTTTGTTGGTTGAGTTTAAAGGAATCGGAACCCTGACCCAAAGAAGGTTGAACAAAGGAAGCAACCCATTGGGCAGCAGAGTCCCAGAAGGCCACCGCGCATGGGAGCAAGTCTTCCCAAGGAGTGCGGGAGCTTCCGCCGTTAGCCTGGAGGGTCAGAACCCCGGGTTGAATTCGAGACTTCGGGGGGTCCAATTCCGAAGATCGCAGGAATCCAAGATCACGGTTGGAAGACAAAAAGACACCCCCGAAAGAAAAACGCGACGGGGTTCTGAGAATCCGGGGTCAACACTACTTCCCCTGAAAGAAATAGAACTCACTTGATGTGCCTGCATGTGCCAAGGTGAGTATTGGAAAATTGGGGCTTGTCCACTGCCCAATGTAGCAAGGTGTGGTTCCTCTCTTTGAAAGACAAACCCCCACCTGAGGAGCGCCCAAAATCCAATTGACATTTGGTTCGGTGGATACAAGGGTTTGCATAGGCCTTCGTATAACCTCACAAAAGCCAGGTAGTGACTCGAAGGGGCCTTCCCAATTGGAATTTTGGGCGCCACGCCCCTCTGTACTCTTGCTCAGATGGCTCTGCTGATTTGGCCAAGGAG
>CAUJNA010003256.1:737809-747432 GCA_963377175.1 Effrenium voratum | reverse complement strand
CGATGATCACAAAAATCCGTAACCAACAAAGTTGCTTTGCGGCACGCATCCGAATCGTCCAAGGCACGTTGGGGTCATTACCCGCAATAGCGGACTTGAAGAGCGGGCCATTCGCCACCGCCTACCAAAGTCGAAACCGCGCTGCCGGAAACTCAGGCTTCCCGGGCCCGAAAAAGGGGTAACCCCACAAACGAGCTGCTTAGCAAGGAGCCGGGTCAGCTTGATGGCCATGAATCCACCCTTCCTGGGGGCAGTTCTGGATGCGCGTGAGAATGGTTATTGTCACTTGTGCCAAGATGCGTGCAGCGGTTGTGGATGCGCGTGAGCGTTTTTATTGGTACCTGTGCCAGCATGCGTGCAGCGGTTGTGGGTGCGCGTGAACGTGTTTAGTATCATGAGCGTGCTTATGTTCATTGTCATGTGTGAAGACACCGAACACCCAAACAAATGCAAACAAAAAGCATGCACGAAACAACCAGGCGCCTGGTGGCGGTGTCAGCAACTAACCTATACATGCTGAAACAGCAGCAGTTGATTACCTTTCTCACGTCATTGGGTTGTGTCTCCAAATGGGCGTGCGCCCCCAACATGGACGGCTTCCGTTTGGTTTCCCTGTGAAACAAACCCAAAAAAGGGGTTCCCAACAAAACCACACACCCATTACCATTACTAGCGCCCTCTCTTGCTCAATTCCAATTCTAAGGCAGGTTGGAATCTCTACTGTGCTGGCCCCTCTCTTGGTGGGATCTGTCACCCCCTCTAAAACCCCAATAGATGTCAACGGCCGCGGTCTTGACGTAAGTGAACAATCAAACATATTCTTGACTTTTGCCATTCGTGGTTTCCCTGTTGCAGCCGGTGCTCAGTAGGGTTTTGCGAATGAACCGGATCCGAAATCCCTTGAAAGAAAACCATGGGGGATGTGCTTTTCTCGGGATCATTCCAACTCCTTCCCTGCCCATCGAACCAAACATTGTGAGGATGGCACTTAATCTTGACCCAGGATGAATAAACCCGTCCCATTGTTAGGGGGGCGTTCCCTCCAAAAGTGATGAACTCCCCACTAAAAGGGGACACCCCCCCTATGAATCACCCAGGAATTGATCCGGGGTTCACGTTACCCACTTCCTCCAAAGACATCGTTGCAACCTGCTGGCGTCCGGCCGGGCCTTCGCCACGCTCCGGGCTGTTGGGGTGTCGCCCCCCGTCACCGCCACGCGGATCACGTGGCCCGTGCCCTCGCCGTTGCGCACCACCTGCGCCGCGAGGTCCGCGCAGACCGCCTGCAGCGCCGCCTGGAACTCCTCCTGAGTCGCAGAAGTCGCGGGAGTCGCGGAGTGAAAACCAGCTTAGGATGTTTGGGGTTTAGGGTTTAGGGTTTGGGGTTGGCTTCCCTACAACAGAAACCAGCTACAAGGTCTTGTTTGTCGCAAATGTTGGGAGACCCGCGAATTCCGGCTTTGCTCAAGGTGCCCTATGACATACATGTTCACATCGCTGGGGGCATTTGGGTTAGCTGATTCTGGGGTACATCCTTGGGTAATTGTGCAGCTGCCCAGTACGGGTAGAAAAAGACGTGGACCAAGACCTCATTCAACAAGTGGACAAAGGCTTCTACAATTACAAGCGGCTCCCTCCAAACTGAAGTCGGGTTCTCGCTCTAAAAATACGGGTCTGGAAATTGGACTGCCCTTCAAAGGGTTTCCTTTGGAACCGGCTCTGGGCTCGAAGCACGGGTCCAAAGACACGTGTTGACGTTCACGACCCGCAACAGAACGTGGCAGTAAATACCCCGGAAGAGTATAGACACAGGGAATCCACAGGAAACCAAACTACCAAAACCCCCCAACCACTGCTGTGTTGGTTGGCGTGCCAAGGGGATTTTGGGCATGGGAAAAAGCAGTGGCGTGCTGGACCAATTTCCTGCCCATGGTCCTCTAAACGTCGAAGGGAGCACCCTGTCGAAGAAAGGTCAGGTGGCTGAAACAGCCAAGACCAAGCGGTTTCCGACACCAACCAAATACGTCAATGGACTATCAACCAAAATGCCGCTGTTATGCCAAGGCTTGACTGGAAATCTCATCCTTGCAGGAATTCCAGTTGTACTGGCGGCCTGGAAGAATTTCAAAGAAACCCATCCCCTTTTGTTTCCGCTTGGGGAAGCTTAAGACAACTATGCTCTATTTACCCATCTGGGCTACATCGCTACGAACAATTGCCGACATAGTGAGCTCATACATCACAGGCGCACACCGCACAAAACAGCGCGCACACACACACACATATATACATATATATATATATACATATATATATATATAAGCACACACCCGCAAGCACTCGGACAGCCACATCACAGGAGGGCAAAGCACACATGACACCACAAAACAGCACGCAGAACCACACACACGCAGGCGCATACCGCATGCACACACACACACAAGCACACAAAACAGCCCGCACATACAACACACTCACACACAAGCACGCGCTCACACAAACCAGCACGCACACAAACCAGCACATACACACAATCACATATTACGCATACAAAAAACACACACACACACAAAAGAAAATGATAAAACAAATGCACACGCACACATGAGCGCACATCACAGGTGCACACCGCACAGGTGCACACCGCGCACGCGGTCTGCCCCCGAATCGGTGGGCTCGAATCCCAAATACCCCAAACTCCCAGCGGCATGGGAGAAAGTGCACCCCTTTTACTGGTAGTTGAGAATTGAACAAAGGACAAAAAAACAAGGTTAGCTTATTATCCTTTCAGAACAGAAAGCTCAGGTGACACGCCCCACTGTGTCCGGATCCCCCACCCTTTACTTTCCGATGGCTCCTTGGGCACGGGGCCGGCCTGGCCACTGGAAAGCAAGGCCACCTCGGATCGATCCGATCAGCCACGATCCCCGTGGATCCACAAGACATCCGCGACTAACTTAAGTAAACCAGCCATGGTATGTCAACCAACGCGTGGTGTAAGTGGTAAGTCCAACCCTGGTAACTAAAGACAGTCATACTTGCAAAGCATGGACGTGGCTACAACAAACTCGAGAATGTCGACCGAACCCCGGTGTAAGTCTCACTTGCTAAGCGGATTGGTCAAAAATACATGGGCTTGCCAAACCTCCTGAGTGTGTAACAAGCACCATACCCAACCAGGTCCAGCTAGCAAACATTTGGAGATTCCAACCAGCAACATGGATGGGACATCCACCTTTTTGGGGAAGCCGGATATGCGGATATGCTAAGTGATTGAGTTACTGATTATGCAACACTTGGGCTGTTCCTCAGATCCCCACTAAGAGTCTCACTTTCAGTGGGATAAATGGAAACCCAACCACCAAACTCTAAAAGCCAAAAGCTAAGGAATCGGATGGCAAGGAGCCACCAAGAACAACATGGCTGTGGGTCAAAAATAGGTACCCAACATGGAACCCTGGCAAATGGAAACATACCATATGGTCCTCCAAAAAAAAATGAAAAAGGTCCTCAGAAACTCGCTCGTGAGACAAGGTGCAGTGTCGCTGGTGGACTCGTCCCCGTCCACTGAGATGCAATTGAAGGTGTCTGCCACTGCCTAAGGCGAAATAATTTGAGGGCACTCTCTGCAGACCAGCGGAACGAACCCAGGAACATAGGAGAATGAACCAGCGCAATGAACCAGCGGAATGAACCCAGCTTAGATGGGTCTGTGCACTTCCACGTTGGTGAGAAAAGGAGATTGTGCTCATTTCAATGGAGGATTGCTTTGTGGGGCTCCACATTCATCAGGCGTGCGCAGTGTAGCCAAAGGTAGCTTGCGCGCATTCTACAACTTCTTCAAAGGTTGCAACTCCCCAAGGCAACTGTCGCACACTCCAAGGCCAGACGGGGGGGAGGGGGGGTTGTGGGGAGGGTCCCATCTCCAGTTGCAAAAATGGCCCCCCATTCCCGCAATTCTTTGTTTGATTGGTCTCTACGAATGAACACGTTCAGAGGTTCTCCTCTATCTCTCTCTTCCGACTAAGAAGATCTCAAAATTAGCTTTCGAGGCGATTTCCCTCACATGGTGGGTAACTTTCATGGACCGGGTGTTGCCAAATGGCCATGGGTCAAAATCCGTGAACATCCCAAACCCTACTAAAATAGACTAAAATGGGTGGTGCACCTACCTCAAAATGGTACCATTGGTTTTGACCCCCACAGCCAAATGCATGTCTTGGCGCCCATTATTCCTGTCAAGGCGGCTTTCTTGTGCTGAAGCCAATTCTGGTTGACAAATTTGGCACACCTCCTGGAGGAATTTAAGGGGGTGGTCATATTTCAACCATACATGGCATCCTTCTAGAGACTGGCAGGTCGGGTACTCCCATGTTCCCCAAAAAATCCGTAAGAGGCAGCAATCAGGACCTGTATGCCAACGTTTGGGGTGTTCACATGCGTCAAAACATGCGGATCCCAAAATAATGGGCCTTTGAAAAACGGCACCCTCAAAAACACTCACTCCAAAAAAAAGTTTATCCTTCCAAAACCTCCTACAACCTGATTAAAAGGAACCCCAACCCCCCTGCCTCGGTGAGCATCGTCTGCAGCTCCGTGCGGGGCAAATCCACGTCTGTCAGCAAGAAGCCTCTGATTTGTCAGCTGGTGACCCTACCCTCAAACCAGTTGCCTTCCTTGCGACCATGCGACCCCTGGTGCAAGAAGGACCCGCTAGTTTAACAGTTTTGAAGTTGAACACCAACAAAAACAAACATATTGGGCAACACCGGGTCCCTTCAAACATGCTCATTTTTGCCGAGGTCAATGGCGGCTTCAAGTGCAACCACCACCCCAAAGAAGTTTGGAGAACCCGGAAAATGCTGGCCTTCAGAAACCCAGTACCCCTCTCATAAGCAAATGGAAGGCAGAGAGTCGTCCGGGTGGAAGTTCCACGCGCAAGGGGGGGTGTATTTGTGTTGTCACCTTACCATAATGGCGTTATCTTAAACATGCACCCTTCTGGTACGGAATCCTCGAATCTTCCCAAACCAGGACATGACCCAACCAGATGTACATCCAGAAACATGGGGGGGGGGGGGTCAAGTTCAAACCTGATTTCGACATCATTGCGGGGAGTTTCCTTCACCTGCAAAATCTTGTATGTCTGCTGACTCTTCGGACATTCATCCTGTCAGCAAGCAGAGACCACAGGGAAACTGGAGCATGCTGAAGGTAGATATTTTTCAAAGGTGGATCTCCCCCAGCAGGTCTAATTTCAGGTGACTTCTTGGTGACTCTGGGACAGGCACCACACATGTGATGTGAGCCGGGGGTTCCGAGGTGCATGTTCGATGTAGAGGCGGTATATGCATATGGTCCGCAATAGTTCACAACACTGTCAGCCAAAAAAAAAGGGCTGCATGACACGGATGTCCAGGTGCTTTGCCCGTTTTTGCGGGGTAGTGCCAAAGCGGGGGACGCAACATAACACATGGCTGCCTTCCTGTGAGTTTCCCTTTAAGCGCCGAAATGGCTATCAACTCTTTAAACCACACACAAACACACAGACGCAAAAACAAACAGACACAGAGAACATATTAGCTGCAGTTTTAAACCTGTCATTGGAAGCCCTGATTTCCCCAGATCAGGATCCAACCCATGGCTAATAATCGCTCGATGTGGCCCTCGGTGGGCTCGCAAAAACAAAACACCGAGAAAATGACCTTTGGTTCTAAAATGGAGCCCACGAACCCCAAACCACTAGCCCCGCAGAATAACGGTTTTTTACGACCACTGTGTAGCCTGCATAGAGAGTTATACACCCTGCTGTCCCGACTTCCGGTGCAGATCCCAGCAGCAGAGCATGGTGGCCATGTTGGGCTCGATCATCCCCGCGCCCTTGGCGATGCCCACCAGCCGGCCCTGGGACAACTCACGGGCCGCCAGCTTTGGGTAGCGGTCCGTGGTCATGATGCCTCACGGGTAGCGGTCCGTGCAACCAGTGGGGGTCACTGGCGTTCCCCGTTGATCACTTTACGTGCGGTCTCCGTCGAAACTGCCACCTTCAAAAGTTGCATAACACTTTTGGGTGGTGTCTGAATTGACAATGGAAAGGAGGCTCCACACAAGGGAAATGAAGGAAACCCGGAGTAACCCTGCTAGCTGATTGCTTTTTGCTGTTATGCGAGGCATTACCCCGTTGCAACCGCTGGTGCGAGAGGTAGAACAATGATGTGGAACTCTTTCATGGGGATATGGAACCCAGCAAAATGGCACTGCTTTGGAGTCTGCTTCCCCACTGTTGCTTTCCTGAATAATTCCCTGGTCTGGTGAAAACAAGACTCTTCTGCATGGCCGAATCGCATCTGCTTAGGAGCCCCGAATGAATGCGGCAGCCAGCAAATCCCGCTTAAACTGGATGTATGAACCCTATACAGTACATCAGTCGAGGGTCTGGACCCCCATCCCCGAGGCTTCTCCAGGGCACCATGCCTTCTCAATGCTTGGAACTTCGAACCGTTCTAAAAAGCGCTATACCCAGACATGAATTTACTTGATGATTGCTTTCCCAGCTGTCCCCCCCTCACACGCAGGTTCAACGCACTCAGTATTCTTTCTCTTTTGGCGCTGTTTCACAAGCAATCTGGGCGCCTGGGACTGGAAATGGAAACCTTTTGTCTTCCCTGTGGTCAAAAACCAGCTAGGATCCCCAAGAAATCAAACAGGGGATCCGATCAGGCCGACGCAGAACCGGCTGGGGGGGGGGGGAACCGCCCGAAAAACAGACAAAAAAATGAGAAGGCACGATATCCCGGGGAAAAGCCGATGTCCTCATTTTTGGCCATAGGCTTTTCCCAAGTGGACAGTGCCTTCTCAACTTTTACTTGTTTTAGAAAAATAAAAATGAAAAAATGAGCGAAGCACGCAGACAGAGGTTGAGGGAGCACGCATATTCGGAGAAGGCCCGCAAAACCGGAGAAGGCCCGCAAAATCCGGAGAAGGCCCGCAAAATCCGGAGAAGGCCCGGAAAAAAATCTGAGTCTGTTTTGTTTGGCGATGTGCGACGTGCAAATGCGCCTCCGCGGCTGCTGGGGATGCCTGTGCTGCTGCTGATGCTGGTGATGCCTTTGATGCTGGTGATGCCTCTGAACTGGTGATGCGGAAAAGTATCTAGCCAGAGCCAAGGCTGACAAACAAACATGCCAGCCCTTGAGAAGGCACGCGTATCTGGGGGCCGCAAAATCCAGAGGACGCGTGTCCAGACTTTCGAATAAGCCAAATAAGAGGCTCGATGATCTCTTGGGGCACCGCCAAGGGCACGGAGCCATTTCCGGTATATGGCCAGGGGAAGAATGTTGCGTCATAACCATGCAAAAGCAAAACGGGGGAAAAAAAACACAAAACAAACGAACAAACAAACAACCAACTCAACAAAAACGACAGCAATGAAAACAAGGGCAATAAACGTACATCCTTCAAACAACACATCAACCAGCAGTCAACAAACAAAACAACAAACGCAACAAACAACCAAACAAACATGCCAACCAACAACAAACACACAAAACCACACCAACCCACAAAAAAAAACGACAAAAAACAAGACGACAACACAGCCAACACACCACAAACAACTGCGTACCCCCTATTTGGTGGTCTTATAAAGTGCGTGGTTTGGAGATCAAGAGGTGGTGTCCCATTTACTCTCTACAAAGACCAGGGGTCCAAACTTCTAAACCACCAATCCAAACCACCACTTGAGGGCATACCTGAACTTTGATGCCAATGGTGCCTACGAAAAGAAAGACCCTTGGCAATGCAAACAAACAAACAGGAGCAAAACATATGCAGGAATCCTGGACTCCCACATATTTTCTTGCTGCAACTATAAATACATTTATAGATATATACATAATATGTATCTTCTTCATTAAAAACAAAAACCAAAAACGAGCGGCCCTTCGCCGCCGGCACCGCGCTGCCGGTGGCCAGATCTTCGGCTTGAGGCAAAGCCGCCACCATCTCCTCGAGGCACGAGGCTGTTTTCTCTCCTTCGCTCTTCCTCTCGTTCCCTTTCTCTGTTTCATTGTTTCTGTGCAGTTTTTGACTAGACTTCCAGAAGCTGATGGGAGGGGTTGCGAAGACTCCAGTCCTCTTGGAAAGGCCTCCTTGTAGTTGTTTGGACACGCTATCAGAGAGGCAGGCCCTTTTCGAGGAGACATCCCCAGCGCCATGGCCCACACAAGGCCAAGCTTCCTCTCGTTCCCTTTCTCTGTTTCGTTGTAGTTTTTTGACTGCCCTCTTTCCAACAAACGTGGAAGCTGAGGATCGGAGGGTTTGCGGATGGTTTTCGAAGACTACAGTGCTCTTGGAAAGGCCTCCTTCCCACTTCCGTGAATGTTCGAAAGAGGGCAAACGGCTCAATAGTTTCGATCATGCCCATATTTGTTCAACCTTGCCTTCTACAATGTTTTCAGAGGAGACCCCAGGACTGTGGTGAATTTCCTTCTATATGGTACCCTCATTCCTTGCAGATCTGTAAAATCATAGCAGACACTCAAGGTCCATTCTTGCACAACCATGGTCAGCGTGGACATGGGCGCATGGTAGCGTTGGTAGTTGATCCCCATCCTTAGCATTTGCTGTTTCTGGGGTACGGCAACAGGGGTACGCTCTGTGAGGATGTCAAGTGAGTTTCCTTTCTGGTCCCGCCTATTTTGACCCTTCTTGCATTGGCAAAAACCGACATTTGGGATTACCCCTTTTCCAACAATGGAAAGTGGACATGGGACTTTCCCAAAAGAAAAGCATTCGTCTTCCAGAACCCTCCGAGCGTAAGCTTCCGCTTTGTTGGATGAGATTTGGGGGGTTGTCTCGCTTCTCTTGAGTGGGTGGGCAAAACCAGGTGCAAACTTTACGATTGACTCTAAAATGGTCTTCGCAAAAAACACGTCCAAAGTTTAGTCCAAGTGCGAACCTGAGGTATGAACACATCTCCGGGTATATACACGGATTCGGGAACGGACGCATCCTCCTTCCAGTCATGGAAGTGGGGGGCTTCGGGGTGCGAACAACCGGAAAGCTTCCATCTTCCAACCCTCCAGTCGGCTGCCATTGTTGAAACTACCCTTTGGGGTACGCTTTTGGAGGGAAACCAGCACCTGTTTTGGAGCTCCGACTCCCCACTTTGAGCCAAACCCAAGCAGAGCTCCGCCGAAAACTCTCAGCCTCTCGCCTTCACCGGCAGGCGCCAGCCGATGACCCCGGTGGAGCTGGGAAGCACCAGCTCAGCGCTCTCCAGGCTCAGCTGTTTCCTCGCCCCCGCAGAGTGGAGGGAAGCCAGCAACCAGCCCTTAACCACCCACCAGCCCATGGGGAACAAGGGGTGAACTCTGCACAGGTAGTTCCACCCAAAAAGGGTGAGAAACTCTGCACTGAGACATTTCTGCACATAGTTTGCTGCTGCATCATTGAATCGTGAGCCTGGAAAATGTTTGCGTCTAGATGTTCGGCACGTCCTGAGGAGGCCAAGTAATGTACATTCCGCATGGATTAAATCCCTCGCTGTGACCCTGAGCTTGCTCCCCCACGGGCCCTCAATTGGACCCTTTGCCCTTCTTTTTTCATCGCCTACGTCTGCC
>CAUJNA010003256.1:650309-735309 GCA_963377175.1 Effrenium voratum | reverse complement strand
TCTTGTGGCATTTCGTATGCTGCGGCTTTTAGATTTGCTATTGCTTGCCGCAAGGTTCAGGAGTGTCGGCCAAAGCTTAAGTACCTCGAAGACTTCGACCGGGAGCCTTCGTAGGACTCGGATTTTCAAGGATTTCTGAAAAGCATGCTCATTTGCTTTCTCCTTTTCATTTGCGTTTTCGCCCCCGATAAATAAATCAAGCAAATCCAGTAGTGATGGACTCCCTTTAACACCAGGGAACATAACAAAAATACAATCTTAAGCAATTGGAAGCTTTGAGGCCTCCTTTTGGACGTCATTTGTTCAGTCCCTTTTCTTCTCCACTTTTTGTCAAAAACGGAGAGGCGGACCCGAGGACCTGTGGGGTAACCATCAAAAAACAGCTCGCCCATGAGCGACCTGGATCAGACCACGGGGGGCAATTTCGGAACATTCCAAGGAGCCTGAGCTTTGAAGCCTTGTAAACGTTGTTGTTCAAAAGGTTTAGCAAAAGCTTCACCTTGTGACGGATTGGCATATGGAAAAGAAGTTGCGATCAACAACTGGGGGTTGATCAATATTCCTGTGGGAATTATCCGGGTTTTGATCAACCCCCAAATCAAACTCTCCTAAACCCCGCGCACCTCGAGGGAGGCTAAGTACTCCTCCTCGCTGCTGAAGCTACGCTCGTCCTGCTGACCTGTGCGCTTCGGGTAGTGTATGCAAGCTAACCAAACGGCACCACACAAGCACGCGATAACTCTTTTATCCGAGCAATGTGTTGGTGCCAGGGACTCATCTTCCCCTGTCAGATGTCAACGGCTGGGTGGGCCCCATGGGCCACCCACCTCAAACTCTCAAAAACTGAAGAACGGGTGTGCAGACTGATAGCGCCCGCCCCTGAGCCGGGGCCCGTGGCACCCAGGCCACAGGGGGGTCTGCCACCAGGGGAAGTGAGTCACCCACCGGCTCCGGTCACGGGAGCATGGGTGGGCCCACGCTAAGATCAAATGCATCTCCATTTCTCCATTCAGGAGACGCGGGAGAAAAACGAACTCCTCGCAGAGTTCCTGTTTGGGGACCCTGTTCAAAGGGTCGAACCCAGAGAAATCTGGGTGCGTCAGTTCATCAGCCCACTGGTTGAATTCCCGGGGCACGTGGTTGGCCGCCAGCGAGCAGCCATGGGTGTGGAGCAGGAAGACCAGCTCCATCAGGGTAGCCGCGGTGTAGGGCTTCTTGGATCCAAGGTTGAGCATAGGCATGACGTTGCCCTGATTGTCACTGCCCACCGGGAGTCGGACCCGGGAGGACAGAGGGCCTTGGTGCGTGAGGATCATGTTACAGAGGAAGAGCGTGCCCAGCATTTCCAAAGCCGCAATCCTCCGCTTGGGATCCCCATTCTTGAATGCCCAAGGATACTCCTCCACGTGGATCTGCTCGTGGAACCAGTACACCTCCTTCTTTTCCGGCTCCATTTTGTTGGAGCACCATCCTCCCACAAATGCCAGTCCTTCGTCCGAGGCGCTAGCATCGCTGCAACCCCACCAAGAGGACTTCGGCAAGTAAGGTGTCAAGAGACGGCAAGGTGACGTCCCGTGGGACGCTATGCACCGAACCCTCAAGCTGTAATACCAACCACGTAGAAAGGTGTATACGGACGATGCCGTTATAGCCGAACCCGTGTAAACGTTGTAAGGGAGAAGGAATGATAGTTACAACAGTGGTCCTGACAAATGCAGCGCAAGCGAAGTGTTTTCGCTCTCAATGCCGATCACGTATGTATGCAGTCACACATCAGATCTTGAACCTCAATTGTGTCTTGAGCCAAATGGCGATCAATGGAACTTGGGAAGCAACACCAACAAGGACCTCAGAACAGCTACCCAATTTCGGCACGGGGCCTAGAGGGTTTTAACATCCCCCATTTGGGTCGCATTGTTCATCATGCGGTCCAAACACCACAAAACGTTCCACTGGCCACGGCTTCAACTACGAAATCGTGTCGTGCATTCTTTTACTTGCTATCACTACACCGTTCATTCGCTGTGAAACATGCCGGGTTCGATTGTACGAAAAGTGAAACATTCATCCTCCAATCGAAGCACACATCCATATGCAGGTGTATATAATACACAATCGTCACGTCATTTGACCACCAACGAACAATCCAGCTGCCGCATTTGCGCATCGCGCAGCTGTCATCCATAAATGGGTTGGCCGCAAAAGTCCACCAGAGGCGCCTGCTCGTAATCGGTCTGCATATTTCCGGCAAAGAAACATCGGTGAGTAATCAATGCAAATCATAGCCATTCCAGATACCATGGACAATGCATAAATAATGAAAAGATATCATCTATAAGGTAATAGTTCCATCCATGAATATCCAGAGCGTCATAGTCATCGGAATATGTAACCATGTACACACCCAATCATCTTGGACACATGAATATAAATCATGACATAAGTCGTTCCACCGAAACAGTGTCGATGTGACGCAAGTAACAGATGGGGACTGACCCACATCGTACCGCAATCAGCATCTTCACGAAGCATACCTGTCCCCAATGGACAGCCTATGGGTACGTCGACGGAACTCCTCGTCCAAGTTCTTCTGGGCTTCTCGTGCCCGGACACACTTCTTGTTGTAGTCCTCTGGCAACCAGTGCCCTTTCCGAAGGCACCAATCCAGCAGGGGTGTGTCGCATTTGTTCGGGTCGATGGCCGAGATGATGGCGCTCACGTTGACCGTGTAACCATTCTTGCCAAGGTTTAGGCCATCCCTCACGAATGATATATACTTACAGTTGAAAGCTAGTGCAAAACATCTGAAAATAATATCACCCACCGGGTGCACTCGGTCCTTGACCAGGAGCTTCATTTCTTCCTTGGTGACATCGAGGATTCTCGCTGCAATCCACAGCTTGTAGAATGTGTAAAGTCCCTCGCATTTGCACACCATCATACGAATATAATCTTCACGCTCCTCAACCGATCGGAAGGATCTCGACCGAACATTCTCCGACTGAGAAATTTTCTTCGCTGTTGATGGTAAGAGTATACCTTCCTGATCCTGATCGGTGATGTTGGGGTACCTCTTGAAGTCATTGTGATAAGGGCAGCCCGGCCTCCCTTCGAGTCCGGCATTCATCGTTCTCTCCTCACCACCTTCAAACATCCCCCACATCTTGGACAGCTGGAGTGCGATAAATCCTGCCATGTACTGAGCCTCACGCGGCTCGTCAAGGCAGATCGCCATCCGTTGGGAACTTATAATGTCCCGTGACGCCAGATCGGTGTCGCGGTAATGCCAACCGCTGTCTTCTTCTTCTGACGCATAGCCGGATGTATATCCTTGCGTGTCCATGTCGTCATCTTCTCCCGGAACTTCCTCCGCTTCGTCTTCATCCTCCTGTGCTGCCGCATCGTGGTTAGCTTCTTCCTGTGCACGCCTGGCATCTCCAGAGACGTTGGGGTTTTGGTTGTCCTCCTCGTCATCGGAGTTGACGTGAATGTAGTATCTTCCGATGGAGATCAGTTGTGCCTCGCACTCCAGGCATAAGCAGAAGCAGGTGGGGATCGCGGTCGCACATGATGGACATATCCGGCACCTCAGTCCTTCCCATGTCTCATCATTCAGGATGACGACTTTGCTGATTTCGTCCCGGACCTCGTTGACCTGTGCGTTGAACTCCTCCATCTTGTTGATTCGATAGAGTTCGCAGGCACGATTAACCATGTCAACGATGTAGTGCAGATTATCGGCACCTGTCTCAGTCTCCGGCATCCTCTCGCTGATCTTTGTGACGTTCTGGAGGAACATCGCAGCCGACTCTTGGGATGAGTTGACAAAGCCAGGGCAGATCTCGTTCTCCACACACTTCGAGTACGCTCTCTTGACGTCAGCGTACTCCAGGCGCTTCCCTCCGTTGCTTTTGCCAATCCAAATGGACTTGACCTCATAGAACGGGATCACGTCAAAGACCATGAAAGTCCCATTAGCCGCGACTCCAGCTCCATACCGCGCGAGGGTTGCACTGGGAATGTAGATGATCGCAATCGGATCCCCTCTCCTCACGTTCCGCAGCGTTGTCTTCGTCGCCACGTTCATCTCATCCCATGGAGCAAACGCCCCGAAGTGCAGTGCTAGCCTGTTGCCGCCATCGATTCCGCCGGGGACTAACCCACAGCGTACGATGCTTGGCAGGTTTTCCACATACGTCACATGGAATGCTCCTCCGAGAGAATCACCCATTCTTGCGGAATACCTATTCGCCAGTGCGGATGAGCTCATGAATCCAAAATCACTGTGACCAGTTGTGACTCGGATGCACCAAGGTCTGTACCATCCATCGCATCTGTTGAACATCCTGTCGATGTCGTCCCGATCCATGCCAGCTTTGGTCATTTCCTCCCTGGCCGCCCTCGTGTCGTTCGGGTTCATGATGCTCGGAAACCTTGCTGCCAGAACCTGAAATCTCGATTTCCTGTGTCCAGATTCCTGCCACTTGATCACCTCCATGATGCCCATGTATCGTTTCGCTCTCGAGGTGTTAGGTGGGAATATGTCGTTGTTTCGGTCGTCAATGACAGCATCAATGTCGACCCATCCACCCTCGTCGCACCTGAAAGCACTTCCTCGGCAATTGCCGATCTTGTGTCGAAGGACTCTGCATAGGTCGTGAGATAGCTGGTTTGCTTGGTCCCTTGTAGTAAATACCGAGCGATCATCACCAATCCTGCATAGTGGAGCACCGTCGAAAGGAGCAATGCAGAAGTTGACACTCTTGCCAAGTTGCATCACGTCCACTTGCTCAAGGATTGCACCTTTGGGAAAGTATTTGGGGTCAACGATGGACGCATACGCCCATGGCAAGTGCACATCACTCACATCGCCATACTTCGGGATGTAGCACGGGATGGTGTCGCATCCCATCTCAAGCGTCTTCTTGAATGTCCTGCTGTCCCCGCACGGGTTGTAGGTGAGGTCGACGCCACCACATTGTAGCTCTCCTCCCTCAGCCGTGTCAGCCATCTCCACCAAGTTAATGGTGTAGCTGTACATCTCAATTGTTTCTTTCCCTGCTTGTCCTCCTTTCTTTCTTTCCTTGGACGTTGATGAGGACGGTTCCTCCGTATCCCCCATGTCTTCATCAGATGAAACAGGGTCACTGCTGAGTAGCTCACGGAGCACCTTCATCGCCTTCTCATTTCCAGCAGCCTCCTCAATGTCCTTGCAGTCGCCGTCGTGGGCCAGGTTCGCGCACTTCTTACAGATCCCCATATCTCCCATGCACTTCTCCATTGACTCCAGGAATCCTAGTGCCGCTCTCCGCCCGTCGATCACTCGCTGCTTCTTGTCTTCCTTCTCAGCATTGGGCTGAGAACTTCGACTCGGGTCTGGTGCTTGACCAAGACCCTCATCTTCGCCCTCCGTGGCCTTTCTCTTGGAACCTTGTGCAGAGGGCTCGGTGATCAGGGATCGTGGATGTCTGGGCTTGACCTTGTTCATGATGTCAAGCACCTCCTTCGTGGGCACGCCGAGCTGTGCGGACGGTCTGTTCCGCTTTCTGTTCTGGCCCGTCGTGTGGGTCACGTTCCCAGCGAGGTGTCGCACTATTGACTGCTCGAACTCCCTCTTGATCTTCCATGCATCCTTCCACAGTGGCAGTTCGTGCTGGAAGTACGACATCACCTCAAAGAATCCCAACACCATCTCGACGACGTCTCCCAAGGATTCCTCGTTCGTGGTTTGTCCCAGGAGTTCATACATCGTTCCTTGGTCGAGCACACTCTTGATCCAGGACGAATATGCCACATTGCCAAGATCCTTGTCTATCAAGAAGATGGACATCCTCTCCTCGACTCCCTCGGAATTCTTGCACACGATCACATCCCGGGATGCACACAATTGCTTCCCGTGACCGTTGTTGTAGAACTGCGCTGCTTGATCCACAGTCATGCTCACGAATCCCACGTGAGAAAGCTCCTTCTTCAGCTTTGAATACACGAGCTCCCGTATGATCGTGATCATGGCCTGGATGTTGTTGACGTCCACCATGAGGTTTTGAAGGTCGGGGATTGCCACCACGCATTCCGCGAAGAGGCGCGTGTACATTTTCTTCCCCTCGATAGACCTTGCAATACCGTTCGTGTCCGCGTTCCAGTTCGCGCAACAGTTCACGCAAGAAGAGGGATTGAACTTCGAGTTCGGTCCGAGCACCTTCGACTTGCTCATCTGCATCTCTTTAGCGCAAAGTTCGCAGATAAACTTGCTGAGCTCCGTGACCGTATACCATCGAAGACGTTGATCACCGACATCGGCTTTCCCAAAAGCATCCTGCTCGCCGTGTCCTTCATCTTGCTGCTCTTGTTTCCTCTTCGACTGTGCAGTGAAGGTCGGCTTGTACTCGAACTTCACCTTCGATTCCTCCATGTTCTTCGGGATGTTGAATCGAAGGTCGGGCTCGTTTATGCACGTCTCCTCCAGCTCACGCACAAACGCGTTGCTTGGTGCGACCGCATCGATGGATTTCTCAATCAGCAGTCGCTTCAGGAGGAAATGTTGCAAGTTCGAGCTCCCAGGGATCTTGTAGTTCTTTCCTGTGAGCGCATGGACCACGCGCCACAGGCGATCGTTCTCGGTCACCAGCGCGCCTGCCGCCTTGCAGATCTCGCTAACCTTGTTGGCGATCGTCCCCAAGTCCCCTCTTCCACCATGGAAAGCAACATCGCGATTCACGCACACCACGACCAGGCCCTTGCATGTGTTGACGAGGTCAGATATCGCCTTCTGCAGGGAGTCGATGATGGGGTTGGCGGTCACCTGCCATCCGCATCCTCTCATGCACACCCAATCATATAGCGACATCCAGATGTGCACCGACATTGGTGAGTCATCCATGTCTCGCCTCCGCCGTTCAGCGATGAGCTTATCCAGCTTCTGCAATCGGGAGATGATATTCAACGTGTCGTTGGGTGAGGAGACTTGCTCACTCGACCCATAGTATGATCTCTCCTCGATGTTTGTCCATCCCTGTTCGTTGACCATCATCTGGAAGGTCTTCGTGCTCCCTTTCGAGTTGACGGCCCTCAGGGGCCAATCCAGGACCAAGAAGCTCTTCTTGTGGATCATCATGTCGCGAATCGTCGCCTCGCCAATGGGGCTCCTCTTCTGCCTATTGATAATCCGGTTCAACTGTCCAGGTGCGTTGTCCGGGTTCTTCTCCGCCTGAATCAACGCGTTGATGGCTTTGGCGCCCGGAAGGCGTCCAGTAATCAGGCATCCTGTTTGGGCACACAAGAAAGCATATAGCTGTAGCCATGCCGCATTCCCCTTCCCAACATAGGAAAGAATAATCTTCTCCGCGCTGGTCTTCTCCTCGAAGTGCAATAGCGAAGAGGTCAGGCATCTCAGCATACACTCCCAATATGTTGCGTTCTTGCCTTCTGCAAGACACGGCCCAAATACAGTTTGTATGATTGGGTACCCTGTATTGTTGTCTATGTTGAACTTCACATTGACAGTCGCGCCGCTCAAAGTAATACCCCCTTCGAATGAAGTGTAGGTATCATGTCCAGCAGTTGGGTTGATAATTACCCATCTGTCGTCGTCACCGCCAGAGTTCATTCGGAAAATGGAGTCGATGATCTCGTTGTCGATCTTGACAGCATCGCTGGCTTGCGACCCCCCACTTGGAGCTCCCGGCTGGGGGACTGACCCACCAGCGGTTTGACTCCTTTGTCCGGAGCTTGATGCCGACTTCTGCTGTCGCTCCGTCTTCCGTGGCGGCTCCGTCTTCGATGAGCCCATCACCCACCATGTCGGCTCTTCCCCAACCACGAAATCCTCGGGGTACTTCTCCAGTTCCCTCTCGATTTCATGAATCGTGCAGTATTTATTCTGGAAGAATTCGATCATGACGTCCTTCTCGGCCTTCTTCTCGATCTCCTTCATCCAGCTTACCCACTTGCGCCGATCTTGGTTCTCAGCGGCCCTGTCAGCCGCGTGCGGTGCCAAACTGATGGAGTTGATGTTCATCGCAGGCAGCTTCGACTCATAGATCATATCGATGCACCATAGGAAATCCCTGGCGTACTCAATCTCCCGGTAGAGATCGTTCAGCTCCCTTTTGTCTGGACGGAAATAAGCTGTATACGACTGATCTTTGGAGTCCTTCTCACCGAGCAATGGCTGCAATCTCCTCATGATGAACGATACGCACATGAGCGAATTGACCGCCCCGATGCACGCATCAGAGATGTCACTGGGGGTTGACCCACAGATCATCCAGCGCAATAGGTTGTTCTGGCTGGCATTCTCATCCCTCCTCAGTGCATATGCGAGGTTCTTCATCGATGCCTGCAGCTCATTCTGGTAGACCAACCCAAGGTCCCAATTCTTCTGGTAGTCGTCCTTGGAACCACGACCGTAGGAGTCGATCTTGGGAGCCTTGATCACGCTCAACGTGAACACTTTCCCCCAGTTTCGATCTCTGTACTTTGCAATTCTCCGATCGTGCCTCTCAAACTCTGCAGTCGTCTGGAACTCCTCGGAGCTCCTCCACCTTCTCGATGACGATGCCCTAGATGACTCGTCGCTGATGAATTCTTTGTATACCTCCCCAACCGGGGTGTCCTGGTGGAATGCAGCTTTGAACGACCGTTCATCGTTGTCCTCGGCCACGCCTAATGCGAGATCCCAGATGTTCGCGATTGACCTCAACATATCCGCCCCTTCTATGCAGTACTTGGTTACGTCGAGCAACTCGGGGTTCTTCGCTAGCATCGTTGCCTCACCGCAAAGTTGGTTCAGCGCCGACACGATCTTCTTTCCCTTGCTGCAGAATTCCCTCCATCCAAGCATACATTCGTCGGCAGAAAGCTGTCCGAAAACTTTGCTGATGAACTCTAAGGCAACCCTCATAGACTGCCCTTCACCTTTCATCATCCCGCGGCCCTTGGCAGAGTAGTACGCAGAGTATGCATAAATAGCGGGGACGCCGATGTCCTCGATCCACTTCACGCACATACCCAGGTCGCTGCTCATCTCCATCCTCTTGGGTATCCTCTTGCCTTCCTCGATGGCGTTCTTCACCAAATTTCCCAAGAAGATTGCTGCTTGCCTAGATTTCCCAACAGGCACGCAGAAGAACTCATTCGTATTGACGACATTCGGATTGGCAGTCATCTTGATGATATTCTCCAGAACCAGGAAAACCCAAAATAAGCAGCTGCAAATGAAGCCACGGAATTGTCCCAATATGATCCCAGCTTCAGATTGAGGTGACGAACTCGTCCAGCTCCTCCTTGAAGCTTGGGGTTCGGGACTGACCCAGCTCCCCGTATGCACCAGAGGTTCGGGACTGGCCCAGCACCTCGGTTGTGCAGTTGGGGTGGTGCAGATTTCGCTCGCAGTAGCTTGGTGCTTCCGCGATCTCCTTCGCGTAATGCAAGCAAGAGCGAGTTTCAACGGTGCCGGTTTGAGGCACCTTGCTCGAGCACGAAAACGGCGAAGGATCACACCCACAATTATTGACGTGTACAACTGGGTTTCTTTGGTTTCACGACCAGCACAAGGTCCATGCTCATGGTTTCCATTGCATTTCTTAGACAACGAGCCACCAAGTTCAAAGTTCCATGAGACAACTCTCCATGGTTTCTTGATTGGCATGGGTTTCTTTGCATATCTTTGTTTCAAGCCATAGCGACACCCATCAAACTCGTGACTAGTCCCATCATGCACAACCTCATGCAGTCTCTCATCTTTCCAATAATCACAACTTCCAGGCAACTCAAACAAAATCGCAGCTCGTTTTGTCATGGCATGCCGTTTAATTTCAACGAACCGTTCAAACAATCTCCAAAATTCTCTTTGTTTGGCCTCGATTTTCTCTGCGGTGTCAATTCCGCGAGTCTTGTTGAGGCGTGCCCATGATGATCCCCCCGTGCAAGGCCCGGCGAAGAACAACAAATCGGAAGGTTTGGTAAGCACATGTCTGGCGATTCTCCCCCCGTACTCGCTCAGTAAGTCATCAACCAGAGTTATGGTGACAACCTGCGGCCCGTCATGGCGGGCAAGAGCAGTGAACCAGTTACGTGGTTCGGAACATGCCATCAGCACGATAGGCCGAGCCAAGTCAACACTGTAAAGAGTGACGACTGTGCGAGTTCTCATACCAGGAAGCGAGACATGAACAGGAGCGCGAAGCACACCACCGTCATGTTTGACCATCGCGAGTTCAATACCCGGCGCTAACTGTGGCTTGTGCTTCACCGCAATGCGATACGGAACAAAACAACGACCAGGGACAAGCTGCTCGTGATTGATATGCAGACAACGCATGAGCAATTTCAATCGGAGCAACGTTTCCAAAGCAAGGTCGTTAACACACTTCAACTCTATGCGCTCGTTCGACAGTTCTTCAACAAATGCGGCCAGCACGGACTGCATGTCAACATCCCCGGACCCGACGTGAATTGGTCGTGGTCGTGGAGACCGTTCCCGCGCCGGTGCAGCGACCGGTACGGGATGAAACTGCCAAACTGCGCGTTCAACCCAACCATCAATTCGCACACATTGTAGCCCCGGGTCAACTCTATCCTCAACTTTGAGCCATGACCCATTCTTCAGAAACCAAGTGGAACGAAGCCACTTGCTCCCAAACGGTGTCATAACCGCGAGTGGAGGTTTCACACGCATCAATCTGGGTCCCTTGGCAACAACAACCGGATCATGTCCTTCATGCTCATGCAATCCCTCTTTAGATGTTAATCCAGACCACCACAGGTCCGGGGGCATGATCGGTATGTGTGTGTACGGAAATGTTGGAACTCCGTCAACTGTCCCCGAAGCGGTCTGCATGGTCCCCTTTATGGGATCACACGTGGGTGTGAGCGCCTTGAGGGTATCCGGGTCAGACAGCAAGCTCGGGTCAAGTAGACCAATCTGCAAACATGCATGTTTCCATTTGCGCCCATCATTGAACGCCTTGGTGTAGATGTCGGCCGCCATCCTGTCGGTGACCTCATACGCCAAGTACATGTAATCACGTGTGAACATCTCATGCATCCACGAAATGCTAACACCATGGCTTCTCTCAAGGTGGCGCATCGTGGGGTTTCTCCCCGATCGCACGACACCGATCATAGCCTTGTTATCGTCATAGAACACAAAGTTCGGAGACTTCTTGAGAATCCGCTCTACCAACTTGAGAGCGGGCATACCCATCGATCTCATGGCAACATCGGCCGCAACAATCTCGGCCTCGGGAGTGGAGTGACTCACACAACCCTGTCTTTTAGAGCTGCCAGACAACGGAAACCGGGTATTAGGCCCTTGTATATTCAAGTGTCCACCGGAGGTGGAACGCAGCGAGTCAATGCATCCCGCAAAGTCAGCGTCCGCATACAAGGCCAAGTGCACATCGTCCATAGGGTCTCCAACCCAACCGACCATGCGCCAATGTTTGGTATGATGCACATAGCACATCAAGTGATGCAAACCCCGATCATCGGAGTCAGTCCACCTATGCACGTTCCGTGCTAGGCGATTCACTTGCCGCAACAAATCGAAGCGAGCAATCCGCGCACCGTACAGCAACTTCATCAGTACGCTAGCGGCATGCGGAGCAAGGTGTCCACGCACGGGCTCCTTCATGGCCAACTCAGGAGTCCCTCCCCGTTGGTCCGGCACTGTGGCAGAACCGTCGGTGGGCACAAGATTGTTACACCAATTGCACACGACTGACGGCCCCTCTCTGGCAGGCTTCCGTGAGACGTGATTCTTTGTTTCTTCATGCAACTCAGGGGTGACAACCTTATTCAACTTCACGTCGCCCGCCACTTCAAGATAGCGGTCGACACAGGAACGTAGGAACTGTTCCATGTCATAGGTCACCGTTGTTACTCGGTGTCCGTTCCCGAGAGTGACGTTTCCCTTGCTTTGATTGCAACCAAGGTACATGTCAAGTCCAGTCTCGGGCTCAATCTTCAAACGTGTACGCAACATGCTCCACCCTTGGGCAAGGTTCTTCTGCGGCCCTGCCATTTTGAAGTCGTCGACATACACAACCAGAACAAGCTGGAGCTTTTCATGAATGTACACTGAAGGCCATTCTTCGCCGATGGGCTCAAAACCAACGGCACGCACCGACTCATCGCAGTGCTGCTCCCAAAATGTTCCCGCATCTGGGTGTCCGTACAGCGCCTTCCTCAACGGGACGACTGGTCTTCTGTACTTATCCCATTTGCATTCACTTGGCACGGCCTCCGGTGGCAATTCAATCCAACACGGCGTGCCTCTCAAGGTGGCCTGTATATACGCCTGAACAGCGTCGGCCATCTGCACATCCCAGCCATCATGACAACCCAGAAAATCCGCCCAACGCGAGGCTTCAAATGAAGCAGGAGAGTTCCCCAAATCTTGAAACATCGCAGCCTCAAAGCTTTGGTTCTTCACTTGGTTCCCCAGCAACACGCCTCTACCCTTGAACTTCCTCTTAGGATCACCAACAGGCAACTGTGAGTGCTTTTCAACGCAAATGCCATGTGCGCGAGCCATGTGTATTTCTCCCCCTTCGCTTTTGCTTCTCTGGCTACAGCGTCATATTCACGCACCGCGCCAAGATCGAAGACCCCCTGGTCGATTAATCCCGACCACTCTTTCTTCATTGATGCCAATGCATCAGGGTTGGTCAACATCTCTTTCCGGCCTACCGGCCTGGATACTAAAGCGTCGAAGAATCGTACAACTTTCACAGCTTTCTCTCTGTGCTGTATTCGCTCAGAAGTCACGCACGGCATCGATGGGTACTTCTTGGCTTCACCGTCCTCGCCTATCGCAGGCATTGCGAGTGGCACTTTTCCAGAAACTATCTCAGCAGACTCCTCCCATTCATACCAGGTGAGGTCCGTCGATTCGTCGACCGATGGATCCGTCCCCGATGCCGTCTCAGCTTCGTCTTTATGACTTTCCATGACTGATGCAACCGCCTTCGTCCAGTTTGGAGTCGACTTTGATCGCTCCTCAGACTTGAACGCCTTCGTCCAGTTTGGAGTCGACTTTGATCGCTCCTCAGATTGAACTTCCAGGCATAAATTACTACCAGACACTCAAATTCTTTCTCAAGCTGAACGTTTCGTCTCATGACGTCTTGGGACTGTTTGGAATCCATGAGAACAACCACCCCGTCGACAGGATTAACAACAATCCTGACCCATTCAAGCTCAGCCAAGTGCTTCCCATCCATTGGGTTCTTGATCTTTGATATGTTCTTCCGCAATCCCCAATTGTACTGCCATTCTACTCCACCCCAGCGGTTCCGAAGCATCGCTCGAATTCTCTTACCACCGGGCATCTGTAATGTCCGTGCCTCTGCCGGCGCGGAAATATCAGACTCTTTACTCTTGGGATCTTCCTCTTTCCTTTTGCCACCGCCCTTCACCTCGGCCTTCTCTTCCTTGGTGTAATATTTACTCATCATCTTCCATTCTTCAGGAGTGAACTCTGGAGGTCTCGATGTCTTCATTAGCCTGAATCCGTCCTTCCCGACAGGATACGGTCTCCCGGCCTTGTCGATCTTAACCTCCTTGCCATCGTCGTTGACGTACGTGATACCATCCCCGGGTAGCCCAACTGACACGTGTGGAAGGTCGGACTTCGCAACCTTCTCATCGCCCTTAGAGTGTCCATCTCCTTTCCCTTTTGAGGAGCTCGGTCTAGCATCTTCTTCTCCTGCATGATCCCCCCGATCTCCGGCGATTACCTCCGGGCCATCGTCGAGCAGTAGACCAGCGATCTGATCGACTTCATCGTCAAGCAGTCGCTTCTCGTCACTCTGCAACAATTCAGGCTCGTAGTCCTCATCCTCGATCAGGCGGTCACGTGCATCCAGACCGATTGCATCGATAGACATCTCTATTCCTTCCAAAGTCTCGTTGGCAACCTTGTACTTCTGTTGTATTGGGAATGTCAGAGGAGATTTCAGGATCATCCTCTCCGTCTGATGTGGCATTCTCAACCGAGGTGGAACCTTTGCCTTCTTGATGTTCAGCTCTGCACCCGCAAATGCAGTAAGTGCCCAAGCACGATACTTGTTTGCCCAATGCATACCGGTGCTCAACACATATCCAGCAAATATACCAGTTTCCCCTCTCGGCTCGAACTTCTCCCTCTTTCCCCCTCGTGCTTCACTCGGCTTGAAGTCCACTAGCGCACCAAAAGGTATCTTCTCGCCCTTGAACTCCTCGCCATGCAGTCTCATCCATGCACTCGATCCATTCACCTCTTCGATGTTCATGAGGTGGCACAGAGTGGTGATGGCCTGCACCCAATAACACGTGGGTAGACCGGCATGTACAAGACAAGCCGAAGTCTGGTCAATGATGAATTGATTTGTTCTTTCAGCAAGGGAATTATTCTGCGGTCGTCCAGGCAGCGATAGGTCGTGGTTCAGCTTCAGCTCCACGCACGCATTGATCAGTTCCGGGCCATCATCCGAATATACCTGCTTGATTTTCCTCCTCCCGCAGAAGTGCTTGATAGCCCTGACGACGGAGTCAGTGTCTCTTCTCGCGGTGGGATAAGCCATGATAATTCCGGTATATATGTCCCGGATGATGAGCGCATACCTGCCTTCCACTTCATGATCTCCTGATGCCGTCACAAAGTCGAACGTCACCAGGTCACCGAACGTCTTCACTTCTCTTTTGAATGCTCCCGTTCGTGATCTGAAGTGTCTCATCTTTGCCTTGACGCATGATTCGCAGAAGGGATTTCGGTATCTGTGTGTAAGCAAATGAGCTATGGAGTTGGCGTCCTTCTTGAGGACTCCCACTTTCCTCTTTATTGATGATCCTTCGTACACGTCTACTTCGATTCCGGCATCTGGATCATCTTCATCAACCTCTTCCTCGTGAGCTTCGGCATCACCATGTCGATGCGGGACTGACCCAACATCTACAGGTATTTCCTCAGCCACGGGAGGCGGACGTACCGGACCGGCTCCTCCGGGTGGCCCGAAGTCGAATGCCCCGTCGTGGTGTTCGCCCTCGGCCTCTGCGGACTCACCGACAGCGGCGGGTGTGACGTCGTTCTCATCGTCACCTCCCTGATCTGCCTCGTCGTTCGTTACCATCGCCAATACTTCCGAAAAGTGCTCCTTGAGGTCGTCTATCGTAGGGCGATGCCTGTTACTCCGAAGCTTACCATCACTCACTAGGTACGGGATGTCGTCCTTGACCTGCAAGTGCACGAATCCCTGCTTTGGCGTAACCATGAAAGGTAGTTTACCAGGCATCCAGTGAAATGCATAACCCATCTTCATGCATCTCCTCCCCACTGACAATACCGTGGGTGTCTCATCCAATACATGCGGCTCGACAGTCTCGTCCAACTCGTCCACGACTATCTTGGCCACATCAGATGTGGAAGTGGAACCATTCGCGGTCTGGAACACGATCTCGTCGTCATCTTTCACGATGTCGACACCCAGGCTCTTCGCCTTGGCTCTTCCGATGAGATCATGACCACATCCGGTGTCCATCAACCATTTCACCCGTTTGCTGATGCACGTTGACATGGCGAAAACGTTCTTCGGCATACCATGCTGTTTCTTCCAGTCGACAGCCGATTCCTTGATCTCGTCCTTGTTCCGATCATACTCGAACATTATGCTGCTCTCCTTGGTCACCGGGAAGTAGTGCTTCTTATATATATCATCCACCACTTCTCTCAGTATCTTCGCACGTATCAATGATCGTTGGACTTGATAGGCTGATAATTCACGATGATCACTGCTTTTGAACTTCTTCTCGTCGACGTACACGTACTGATAAGGCTCATTCTCATTGTCCTCATAACCGTACCATTCCCCTTTTCGTTCCCATTGCCTTCTCTCGTCTTCGAGGTAGGTGATCTCCCCATTCTCGTCGACGTCGAGCACTTCCTTGAACCACACCATTTTCTCGGGGATCTCGGACTCGCCAGACCATCTCGATGATTCGCTCATCGCGTCGTCATCGTGCTCGTGGTAGACAGTCTCGGCTTCATCCGGTTCGACCTGATCAACGTCCTTCTTGAAGCTTACCTTCCCTGCAGGAGCCGATTGCTTCAGGACTATCGCGGGCATTGCGATGGCCCTCCTTGCAATGGCTGGCGCTGCGGCTTTGGCGGCAGCCTTCGACTTGGCTTGCGCCTTGTCATTTGACGTTGCTGGAGCTGAATTGTTCTTGATGAGCTCATGCCTATACTTGCAAGCGCTTCCCTTATCGCACTTCCCCTTCTGAAACGCGAAGCATGCTCCATCATCTCTCTTTGGTGACGATGATCTGGACTTGGATTTGCCCTTTCCTTTCCCCTTGGACATGCTCTCCAACTTATGCTCCGTCTTCTTGCTGTGGGAAAAAGTGCATTCATTTCCTTTCACGCACCCCTTCGCCGATTTGAAGTGGTACCAGCAGGGATTATCCTTGCTTCCGCCCGGACTCTTGCCTCTGTCGCTGGCACCGTCGGACTTGCCGTTCTTGCCAGCGTGGCCCTTTGCCTTGGCTTTTGGGAGCACAGGAGCGGCATCAGGTCCACCGGGTTTCCCCTTTCTGCCCTTGCCACCCTGGTTCTCCTGTTTGCCAGTTGCTGGAGCCGCATCCTTCCCGCCTGACTTCATCATCGACTTGACCGATTTCTCCTTCATGTCGAGCATCAGGTCTTCCCGATCTGCCTTGATCTGATAGTCGATCAACGCCAATAAGAATTCATACGTCTTCTGAGGATGCTTGTCCGGTAGTCTATGGTAGGCATTGAGGCCGAACTCCATCTTCTTGCTCCCTTTGATCTTCCTGTAAAGGATGTCTCTGAGAGCCAGCTTACTGGGTCTGTCCTCGCTCCTCATCTTCAGCAGCAAATCATACCATTTGTTCCTGAACATGACCAAGTTCTTGTCGCCAGGAAAGTCAAGGTTGAATAGATGCTCGATGTGGTAGACAAGATCCGTTCTATCGGAAGTTCTGAATGATTGCATAACTAATGCCACCAACTCTCGTCCCTTCACGATCACCCCTTGTTGATGTCGTAGTTCAGAGTGTCGTGTAGCATCGAGGTATACGTCCTTGGCTTCGTCAGGTGCTTGTTTCAGCATGTTCTGCATGCCCATGGCCATCTTAATATCTATCGTAGCAAATCTGTCGCCACCTGAATCGCTAAGCAAATCCAGGTCTGGGTTCAACCCAAGAGCCTGCTCCAGCCATTTCGTCCATGCGTCGGTATCTGGATCTGCACATGCGCTCAGAACATTCATCAGCAGTTGCATCTTCCAGGTATCAAGTTGATGGATCTTTGGCCAGGCCGGAATAGATACTCTCTCGGCCTCTTTCCTCGAGATTCTCGGTCGATCATTCTTGATCTCTCGGTTATCTCTCGATCTCCTTCGTCTCCTCCGTGTCCGATCGTCTTCTTCCTCTTCTTCTTCCTCGTCTTCCTCATCTCCTTCGTCGTCGTCATCCTCATCCTCATCATCGGGTGGATCATCCGGAGGTCCTCCTCCGCCACCAGCGAGGCTCAACTGACGTCGACCCGCTCCCTGCCCATTCCCATTGGGCGGGAATCCACCGTAATCCAATGGGGGCGTAGTACCGTTGTTTCCCCCCCCATCACCACCACCAGTCGTAGTAGTGGATTGTGGGACATGCCCAACAACCCCTTGCATCTGGGATAGGTGTACATCGATCATTGGATCACCGAAAGACGGAAAGAGGATCGAACCTGGCATCAGCGACGAATTAGGGATTTGATTTGAAGACGATGACGGGACTGACCCAGCCACCTTCTTGTCTATCCTATTTGAATTAGCCTGGGTTCCTCCCTCAGCGCGTTTCACTACTGCTCGTTCACGATGTCCATCTTTGCTGCTGGAGGCTTCCTGTGTCTCCAGCTTCTTGTGTGCACGTAGTTCCTCGTTGTCAGCATCGAGTTGGCGTACAAAACTCTCTTCTTGCTTGAGCGTCGCCTCTCTTTCCTTCAGTTGTCTCTGAAGCTCATGCATCTCCTCGAGGTACTCATCGTACATTCCCTTAGCTGTCAATCTCCAGTACTCAGCCTCCTTCGACTTCTCGTCCATCGTGCACCGTTCCTCTTGTTTCTCTTCTTTGACCTGGGCTAACTCCAAGATCGCATCTTGACGATGACCACCTTCGACAGCAATCATCTGGTCCTTCATCGACACGTCGGACTCATACTGTTTGACGATCTCTTCCTTTTCGCGAAGCAAGCAATCTGCTCTCTTCGATTCCTGTTCCGCAAATACTGTAACGTCATTCAGCCTCGCCATCAGCTGTTCCCTGGAGTCCTCCAAAGAGTACGTCTCGGGGCGCTTGACGAGTGCATGCTCCAACTGTGATTTCAGACTTTGGACCATCTCCTCCTCGTTGAACTTCTCGATAGATGTAGAAGATTCTATGCCTCTGATCTGTTGCTGATAAACTGATATCTGTTGTGAAGCCTCACGGTGTATCTGATTTGCACGTATAGCTGATTCCTGCGCGGCCGACTTCTCGCTTGCCATGTAGGATTTCATCAATGCAATCTCCCGCTTCTGCTCCATGATAGTTCCTTCAGCTTGTCTCATCTGTTGCATTATAATATTCGACTCCATGTCTTTCTTCTCCCCGTACTGAAATGCGTTCATTTCCACCTTGCGCATCTGTTGGGCTTCTTCCTCAAACTTGCGCCATGCCTCAGCCATGTGGTGTTGGTGGTGACTCACTAGATGTCCCGACTGCTTGCTGGCAATCTCGCATCGTCTTTCCAGCTCCTGGATCCGGATGGTGCTTCCATAGTCTTCTTGGTTAAGATTCGCCATTGCTGCCGACATTTCATCAAGTGTCTTTTGATATTCCCCGATCTCCACCTCCATCTTATTCTTCTCTTTGATCACGGCGCGAAAATCTGCACTGGTGGGTGATTTTGACCTCCCACCCTTCGATGTCGATCTCACGCCCTTCTGCGACGTCCGTGGTGTCGCAGGCGAAGATGATGATCTTCTCGGTGGGGATTCTCTTTTCTTCGACTCCTGATGAACATCGATCTGCTTCCATGATCTTGTGGGAGTAGATATGTCGCTGAATAGCGCGGAACCTCCGCTCCCAGGTTCGTCCTGTGAATCTGCAACCATATCCATCACCGCAGGAAGAGCCATCAATCCATTGGATCCCTCTGAGCTGCTGTTCCCAAAAGTTGCAGTACTTGGGCTCGCCGAAGACGCCATTGTACTGTGTAGGTTATCGTTCCTTTATTGTCCCTGTACCCGCAATAAACCAGCTGTCTCCCAGTCCAGTGTAGAGCTTGTAGTTACGGCTGATAACCTGTCAAGAGACGGCAAGGTGACGTCCCGTGGGACGCTATGCACCGAACCCTCAAGCTGTAATACCAACCACGTAGAAAGGTGTATACGGACGATGCCGTTATAGCCGAACCCGTGTAAACGTTGTAAGGGAGAAGGAATGATAGTTACAACAGTGGTCCTGACAAATGCAGCGCAAGCAAAGTGTTTTCGCTCTCAATGCCGATCACGTATGTATGCAGTCACACATCAGATCTTGAACCTCAATTGTGTCTTGAGCCAAATGGCGATCAATGGAACTTGGGAAGCAACACCAACAAGGACCTCAGAACAGCTACCCAATTTCGGCACGGGGCCTAGAGGGTTTTAACATAAGGGGAGTACTGGACGAAGGGCGTGTTGAAGAGGAACCGCAGCATGAACGCCAGCATCCTGACCACCTTGGGGGGTTTCCCCACCGTGGTGGTGGCCATCTTCCAGGCCCAAAGTGGCTGGAGCATCGACTTCGCCAGCGGACATGCAGCAGTGGCCCATTGGATGCGGCCCAGGGCCTTCTCGATGTCCTTTGAGTGCATCGCCTGCCCTTCCACCATGGTCTGCAAGACCTCCATTACCAGGATGTGTTTGTTGGCGGCCATGAGAACCTGCGGGATGTTCGGGTGGACCACGAAGCCCAGCCACGTGTTGACCTCCGCCAAATGTGTCTTCTTCCAGCTAAGCGGGGTGCCCAAGGCCAGGAGTGTGGCCAACAGCGCCACCGCCAAGTTTACTGCCCCCTCGCTGCGAAGCAGCCACAGGAAGTCATCCACAAAGACGAAGTTCCAATCCACTTGAGGGAAAAGTGCGTAGAGGACCCGGAGTAGAAGGGCTGCCAGGCGTCCCCAGTAGGATTGGGCACTGGCCATGCCGTATGTGCCTACCTTGTTCACCCACCATGAGGACCTTCACTCTCCGGTGGGCCTTGGTGACGTCCGCCTTGAGCAGCACCCACCTGGTGCCCGGCTCCGGCCATAGCCAGCCCCCAGGTGGAGGTTTGACGACCTCCCTCTCGGGGCCAGGGGCACCCTGAGAGGGAGGTCCCTCCGCAGCTGCCGCATGTAGCCAATGAAGAGCTTGTACCCCATCCAGCACCGTCGGAGCCGTTGTCCTTTCCACCGTCTGGTTCCTGATGGTGTCATTGGCCCCGCCCACCGAGCCATCGTAGATGGTGCGGATCTTGTCCCCTTCGTCGATGCCCGCTAGGGGGCCGGGACAAAGGTCCTCAATCTCGCATCCACAGCGCGATGCTGCCTCCACCTTAGTGAAAGGGCCCTCTACCATGCCTGGGGACCTCCTCCAGGAATGTGCCACGGATGAGCTCACTGAAGTGATCCGCCGAAGGGCCGGGGTAAGGATGAGGGAGTTCCTGGAACTCCGGCTCCTCCCCTTTTAGCTCCTTCTTGAGTGGCCAGATGCCCGGCGAGGCCAGGGCTGGGTCCGTGACCCCCAGTGGGACCCCTTGTTCCAGATCCCAAGGAAACTGGTGGTCGGGGTCCTGAATGTTCAGCGCCACGCTGTGCAAGATGTCCAGGAAGAAGGGTTGGCCTTCAGCTGGTCGGCCCGCCCCAGGCGCCAGGATCTCCCTGATATCCTCCAGCAGGTCCTCCGGGAAGGGATGTGACCCGTCCCCCAACGAGAGCGACTCCTGGAGCTTGTCCCCCCATGGCGAAGTGAGGACACAGATCTTGGCCCCCATCACTGCTGCTTTGGACAGTGGCCGCGTCCACAGGGCCAGCCGTCCCAGTGAGGGCTTCCCACCCCCATCCCTTAGGGGGCGCTGTTTGAAGGCCATCTGGAGGTACATAACCTTGTCGGAGAGATTTGGGTCGTGCGTGATCGGCAGGGTGGCGGGCCGATCCGAGATCTCCATGCAATGGCGTGCCCATGGCTCAGGGGAAAGAGTTCCACCCCGAAGTTCGACCATCCCCCCAGCCGGCTGTGTTGGTGTCCGGGCCTCCGGATTGTCTGATGCCGAGACCGGAAGTGAGCCCAAGGTTAGTCCCGCCAACGCTTGTTGGCCGGCCACCAGCCTCCGGGACTGGCGCTTGTTGTCCCCCGGCGTGCTGGGAGAAGGTTCCCTCTGTCGCCTCGGGGGGGTCGTTGGGTTCGCCTGGGGCACCATGCCCCCCGGCCTCAGCGCCTCCAGGACTGGTCCCGCTCTGCAAAGGATGGCCGCTGCGAGACCCTGCATCAGCTCTGTGGTTGCATCGCAGATCATGCCAATGGTGAAGGGGAAGGTCCGTTGACAATGTCGTGGACTTCACTACCACCTGGCCCAGGCGGCACTCGTCAAACTTGATGAGGGAGTGGTGGAGTGCGTTCGCCCATTGAATGTAGGCCCGTGTGACCCAGATCGATGAGCACCTCGCTGCACTCGGGCTCTTGCTGTTGGGTCCATTGGGAGCTCCAAGAAGGAGGAGCCACCTGCGGGACCGTTAGTTGACCTAGCCCCTGGTAGGCCAGCGAGGTCAGGTACATCTGTCGGAGCATGAGCACGCTGTCGTTGTCCGTGTCCTCCATTACTTGGGGCTCCAGGTCCTCTAAGCCCCACAGGGTCTGCTCCGCCCTGCCCCTCACCGGCGGCGGGCCACCCGGTTTGGGGAACCATCTGAGAATGCTCCACGTCCTGCAGTTGGGGCCGCCCCCCACAAAGGCGACCTTGCCCGCCATGGCCATGGAGCACATCGTAGAGTACGGCTCCTCTCCCAGCATGTCCTGTCCAAGATCTCCACTCTTTCGCCTGATGTCCACTGCCCAAATGTACTCCGAGAAGGCCGGGTTGTAGGCATGGAGGTAAGCATCCAGGGCCCCCGCATCATCCTTCCCAGCGTACAGCAGGATGAGGGACGGCTTTGACGACTCCGGCACCGGACGTGGCGTCCACCTCAGTCTGAGCCTCAGTCTTTCCGGGGTATCCTGCATCCATGGGAAAGTGGGGCTTGCCCCCCCTAGGGATTCCGTGTGTCCTTTGTCTGACCCTCCGGTCATCTGTCCCTGGGCTTGCTGCTTGCCCTGGCGGTTCTGCCCGCCCTTGGAACGCCCCTTGCCGGGCGGATCCTCACCTCTGGGTCTCTCTGGGGGTTCTTCCCACTGCCTCGGTGGGTGCGGGGGAAAGGGGTGCTTCCGCCCTTCTGGAGTGCCCTGGCTGGGTCCGCTCCTCTTCTTCGGTGGAGGGGCTTCCGGGGCCGGTGGCACCCTGGAGAAATCCCCTCCCACCTGCGGCCGTCCTGGCCTCCCCCGCTCTGTCTGCCTTCCGCTGTGGCTCTGGTGGGGTTGGCTCTCCCCCGCTGTGTGCACTCTCGCACTGGTGGCCTGCGATCCCAACGGAGACCAGGAAGCCACGGGGCCTATGGCACCCTGAGTGGCCTCCTGTCACTTGGGAAGGTGTGGGCATGCCTGTGGCACATGCTTCGATGGGGGGGCATCACACACCCACCCATCCTTCCTGACCGGGCAGTTGTGGGATCGGCCGCATGATCCCGAACACTTGTTGTGAAGGTGATGATCTCTGCAGTACGCCACCCCTTGGGGATTCTTGAAAGCCCAGTGGTCCGGCCATGGGGTCGAGGGGGTGTTGGGGGACTTCCCCTTGCCGCCTTTGCCCTTCGGCTTGGACCGGGTCGGCCCCGAGGGCCAGGATCCTTTTCCCCCCTTCTTGGGCTTCTCCCACTGAGTCTGCCACACCTTGGGTGCCTTGCTCTTGCTCTTCCCCTTCTCCTCCCGTTGCCAGAAAAGAAAGTCGCCCCTGATGTTCTTGAGGGCTTCGGAGAGAGTGGTGCCCTGGTGCACCATCTCGTGAATCTTGCGCCATGCATTGCGCTCTGCGAACAGCAAGGTGGTGTCGCTCGGGGGAGGCTTCCTGCCGGCTATGTCTTCCCCATAGAACCAGGCATACCAATCATCCAGCTCCTCCTTGGTGACCCTCAGGTTGCCAAACTGTGGCAGTGCTGCCGTGCACATCAGGAGCGTCGTCCTGAAGGTTTGGTGCAATCGTTCCAGCTGGCGCCGAGATGTAGGGTGGCTCCTCACCTCTTCTTCATCCTCCCTGTCCCAGCCGTCCACCGTGATCTTCTTGTGGGTGGATGAGGGGCGTTCCCCTTCTTCCGGGAGCGCGCTCACGATGTGTTTTGCCGGGATGTAGCCCAGCTCGCCCTTGGCAATCATGCGCCATTGCTTCTTGAGGTAGCCATCACTACCTTGGAACTCCAACCTTGGCTTCGGGGTCCCATGCGTGGCCACGTAAGCATCTTCCAGCTGGCGCCTGTCACACAGCACCTCTTTGTCGGGCCCGCCTGGCCCGCCGGGTGGTCACCTTGGTTGCCCCCCCGGACCAAGTTGGCTGCCACCCGAACTGCCTGAAGGAGGCGCATCGCCGTGAAGGCCGAGGTCTGGGCGTTGAACCCATTCTCTCCGTCCTGGAACCCCAGGTCCCGGGGACCATTCTCCCTAGCCGCCGCCGGGGTGTTCCAGCGATCCGCCAGGTCTTCCACCGTGACGTATCCCGATGCGCCCAGAGCCGCCTGGATGGCCCAGGGGATTTCCTTGCCCACCAGGATGGCCGCCAGTGGCTTCTGCAACTTTGCCACGTCCTCCTTGAACTCCGCTGGGACCTCCTCCGGTGGTTTGGCGGTCGCGGCCGCCATGACCTCCTACCTTGGTGTGGGTGGGTGGGTTTTTCACACAAATTGGGTTCAAAGAACCCAGGGCAAAGCTTGAGCCAAAATGGCAAACGCCATTATGGTCAAGCATTTCAAACACAGTTCATGTTTCCACATGCGTTTCAACATTAACAAAGTGTATGCAAGCTAACCAAACGGCACCACACAAGCACGCGATAACTCTTTTATCCGAGCAATGTGTTGGTGCCAGGGACTCATCTTCCCCTGTCAGATGTCAACGGCTGGGTGGGCCCCATGGGCCACCCACCTCAAACTCTCAAAAACTGAAGAACGGGTGTGCAGACTGATAGCGCCATTTCCGAAGGACAGTCTGGCACACCCGCCATTTCCGAAGGATGCCAGTCTGTGCTGAGGGCCCTGGTCGGGGCCCTGTCTCCCTTCCCCGTGGTCGCCAGGGCCGGGGGCACCTAGGCTGCCAAAGGTAAGGCCACCACCTCGGTCTCCGACTGGGTGTCTACAGAGTCATCCGTTTCAGAGCCCGAGTCCGCCGAGGTCCGAGTCCTCTTGCAGTGTGGGGACCTCCGCCTTCTCCAATGCCCAGTCCGCCGGGAAGCCATGCCTCTTGAAGCAACGTTCACACTTGCCATAGGCCTCCTGCTCCGTCATGTAATCCAGCACAGAGAGCTCCTGGATCTTAGCAGCCGCCGGCCGCCACCCGCACCCCACAGCCGTGCCTTCGACATTCAGCAGGTGGATTCTGGACTGGCCGGCGTTGCCTGTGCGTTTGACCGCCGCCACCACACGAAGGGGGAGGTCCGGGGTGGCCGGAAACAGGTCCTTGGCCTTCACTGGTGTGTCCTCGGGTCCCTGTTCCACCAATGACCATGAGCGAGTCGATTGCGCGCTCCCTGAAGGTACCGTGGGGGATGCCTCCCCTTCCCTTTCGGTCTGGTCCCCGCGGCCGTCCGGTCCTGCGTCCGTGATGTCCACTGCTGGTGGCGGGAGCGGCTTCTGCGCTACCTGGCCCCAAATCTCCACCACCACGTTGCGCTTCTCCCGCACATAGGCGTCTGCTGTGCTCTCCGTGAGCCAGTTGCCTAGGTACATGCGGCGCTCCCGGGGGATCCCCATCTGGAAGGCGCAGTCCGGGATGAACACTCGGAATGAGTGCCACGTCAGCGGCTTCACCAACCCCGGGGTAACTCCCCGACGGAGAATAGCATCCTTGAGCCATCTCAGAGCCCTTTCCTGGAAGGCCTCGGGATCAGCCCTGCAAAGTCTTTGCTCACTCTTGGGAGCAAGTAGTCCATGTCCTGGAATGCCTCCTCGGATACCAGTCGCCTGACCGAGGCCACCCAGGTAGTCCACCAGGGGATCCCCGTGAAGCTGTACTTCGGAGCAATCAAGGGGACGGTTGCGATTGATTCGTGCTGCTGAGACCGTCTTGGTCTGCCAGGCCTTCAGCTCCACAGTGTTGCTGGTGTGGATAAGGTCCTTGGGGTGAACATGCTGGAGGTCATTGAAACGAGCGCTGCACCCAGCCTGGAACCGGGCGAAACCCAGGATGAAAGCGTCCAGCACCTCGTGTCTGCTCCTTCCCGGGGCCTCCTGCGTACCGGGGCCGGTGGCACCCAGGCGATCGTAGCCGGCCCCCTCCTCCAGAGCCCATATGACCTCTTTGCTGGGGACCACCGCCTTACGCTGTGGCCTGGTGACCGTGTCCGTGAGCGCCTCTTCCAATGAGCTCTTCTTGGACTTGAGGCGATGGAGCTCGTCTATCTTCAGCAATCCGAAGGTCTTGGAGAACCACTTGAGGGTGTTCCACACCTGCCGTAACTTGCACGGGGTGACCTCCTCATCGGCGAGCTGGTTGAGGAGAGAGCGGACATGTCGTTCCTGCCATGGAATCACTGTGAAGCCTCTCTTGCGGAGACTCTCGTAGACCAGGCAATGTTGCCTGAGCGTCCGGAACCTACTGTCCCCCAAGAGGTCCAATGCCTCCTTGCGGAAGTCCTCCCCCAGGATGTCCTGCATGTATGCGATGTGCTCCGCAAAAGGGGCGAAGTGGGCAAGGAGCCGTTCCGCCCATTTTCCGCGCATATGGAGTTCCAGCGCTCGTTGGGTCGTGGGCTCCATTTCCCTGATTTTCCCCGGCCGCCAGTGCCTCCACTTCAGAAGCTCCGGTTGTTGGAGTGGGGGTGGGTCATCTCGTGAGAACCACCTCAGTTGGTCCTGTCGGTCCCTTCATTCTCCAGCGGGGAAAAGTTCTCGCTCGGCTTGCCATCCGCAGTTGCCATGAGGAGGAACCATAGGCTATCCCATAGGTCGGCCAGGTCCGCCGCGGACAGAGGCTGGGGAAGCCTGCCCGCCGCCGACGCCACCAGGCCGTTGAAGTAGTCGGTCGGAAGCACTTGGTCGTCTTGCCCCACCGGAATGCCCGAGAGTTCCAGGAGCTGGGCGAAACGGGCTACCGGCTCCCCGCCCAGCTTCTTCCCCTCCTCCTCCGTGCCATGGCGCAGGCACATCAGGACCAACAGCTCCCCGTCCGGGGAGAAGGACTCATCCGCCAATGTGTCCCATAGGACCCTTGGAATGCGGTCCCAAAGACGTGTGTAAGGCGGGCGCAAAAGAAACTTGGTAGAAACCCTAGCCATGAGGAAAAAGGGGGGGTTCGAGCCTCCTATCGAACAGCCGGGACCCAACCGCGGCACAATGCATGCATGCTCCAAACGCGCAGAATGCCGAGTGCAGATGGAGCAGGCAGGCCACACGCAGCCCGACAGGACCAAAAGTCCACCCCCGGAAATCCCCAAAAGCACGGAGGGGGGAGACCCCAAAAACCCCAAGGGGACCTCAGGGAAACCAAGCGTCAGCCGCAGCCACTTTTTCCGAGCCGTGGCTGATATGGCCCGTCCTTGGGGCAGCCACTGCATGTGGCCTCCAGATCGAGGCAATCCGGCTGTCGTGGCGTGTTGAACAGGGGGGAAACAATGGTTAAAGATGAACCCAAAAAGGAGACACCCTTACTCCTCCCCCCACCCGAGACGGGGCCAAAGGCACCCAAGTCCCGGCGGGAAGAGATCACCCGACTCCCCATCCAAAGGGGCTGTGAGACACGACCTAGCGGCTCTCACCCTTCAAGATCGCCTCCTTTGCCACCGCGTGGATGGCCGCCAGCCCCGACTTCTCCGGGTTGCTCAAAATGACCGTCCACAAGGCCGTGGAGACATCCCCCAGGCCATTCGAGGAGCTGAAGCGCATGCGGGGGGTGCTCGCGTCGCCCAGGACCAGCCGCTCGTCCCTGGGAGGCTCCGTCGGCTCCACCCTCTTGTAGAACTCCATCCTGTCGCGGATCCACTGATTGTAGAGCTGCTCCGGGGGCTCGTCCATCACCAGCTGCAAGCATGTGGCCTTGTCTTTGTGCCACCCCGTGATCTGGAGCAGCCTGCTCCCCCCGCGGCTCGCCCTCCAGAAGCCCTTGCAAAATCTGCACATATAGCCCCCGGTGGTCTTGAACTTCTCCTTGCCCACCACTTCCCAGGCGCTGATGCTGGGCAAGACCAAGCCACACTCCACGGAGGCCCAGAACACATGCTTCGTCTCCTTGGGGAAGTGCTTGTTGATGTACTTCCGGCCCGCGACCGCCGTGACCGTGGCCGTGGTGATGGGCGGGTACCGCCTGGTGCCCTGGTCTGGTGTGCGGAGCGTGGTGTCCGCCCCCCCCAGAACCTTGGCCTTGGGGTCCGCCTCCTTGGCCGCTCCTCCCCCGGGGCCAGAGGCACCCAAGGGGGGGGAGCAACCCAGCTGCCTGATGAGGTCCTGGGAGTAACCCAACCTGTCGTACAAGGCCCCCGCCGCCTCCTGCGGGACCTGCTCGACCCAGTCGTGGACCACGTTGCAGCGCCAGTTGACTTTCACCTCCGCCATCGAAGACTTGCTCAGGCCCGCCACCAACTTGGTGTAGACCGAGTCGAAGGCCTTCAGCGATGACAGCGGAAGGGTGATCCGCTCGTCGCAGACCGCCCTGAAACGAAGCGCCTCCTTGCTGTGGCCACTGGGATCTCCATCACAGGCAACGGGCAGTTGACGATGAAATTCTTGGCCGCCAAAAACGTCCCCATCTCCTTGAAGATGTAGCTCCATTCCGCCTTGCTGCGCGGCTTGGGGATGCCCAGGCTCTCCAGGAAGGGCACCGCCTCCTTCCTCATCTGGAGGATGTTGCCCATCCACTTGTCCGAGGTCGAGCCCTCCGCATTGCGGCCCCGGCGTTGCGTCTTCACGATCAACCGGAAAGTGGTCCAGGCCGAGTAGATGTACTTGAAAGTGAACCTGTGGGCGTACACCCCCGTCAGGCTCGGCAGGTCCCACGTTCTCGTCTGCCTGGTCCAAAACACCCCATCACCTTTCGCCCAGAAGATCCCCACCACCTGTTCCGGCGCCGGGCGCTCGCCCCGGTTCACCTGCGCTCGGATCTCCAAGGCCGTGTAGATGACTGGGTCGATGTGGTCCCGCTCGCACGTGAGTGGGTGAGTCCTGCGCTCCAGGGCCATGAGCTCAGCTTGAACTGCTGGTCCGCGCCCTTGGGGATCTCGCCGCTGGTGTGCTTCTTCCAGATCCCCCCAAACATCCGGAGCTCTCCCTGGTGCCTCTTCATCGCCCAGAGGAGCAGGGACAGCTTGCCCTCCTCCGAGTCCAGGTCCGGCTGTGACGTCGGCTGGTCCCCCCCCGGCCAGTGGCACCCTTAGAGGGGGCCGGTGCCACCAGATCGGGCATCTCCTCCAGCAGCGCCTCCTGGTGCCATGGGTTCTGTGACTCTCTGAGCCTCCTGATGTAGGGGACGGGGTCATCCAGCTCCAGGGGGCAGAATGGCCCCCTCTCCAGGGGCCTGAGATCATCCGGCCACACCGACACTTCCAAGGGCTTGAGAGTGTGGTTGAGCATCCATGCCTGGTTGGTGTCCTGAGTGCGCTTGTTCGCCGCCTGAGCCTCCTCAATGGAGCCCATCGCCTCCGCCAGTGCCTGGCTGGCGTCTACGCCCTTCCCCTCCAGGTGCTGGTCGCGCAGCTTGGCCTTAAATCGCTCCAGGTTGACCTTCCTGAGGGCACGGGCTCCCTCATTGGCCACCTCCTCTGACGGCAGGGTCTGCATGCCCTCCTGGAGCGGCGCCAGGATAGCCATCTCGTTGTCCAGCATCTCCTCCGTGACCAACTCCTTGTGCCGCCGCCTGGCCGAGGACTCCTCCGGGGTCGGTTCCCGATGCTCCCTCAAGGCCTTATGCAGCTCCTCCTTCTTCCGGATCGCCTGATCTACCTGGGGGTGGTAGAGCTGGAAGCTCTGAGCCTCCGCCTCCTTCAGGGACCGCTGCACTTTGACCTTGATCTCCTGGCGTTCCCGGACCTTCAACGCCTCGTCGTCGGGTTGCATGGACAGGATCTCCTGCCGGATGTCCACCCGCCTGTTGAGCGGGACCACGTCTGCCATGGTGATCTCCTCTGCCGTGTCCGTTTTAGGAGGAGCTCGCCCCAGGACCGTGCCGTCCACCAGGTTGCGGTCTGCCTGTGCCCGGGTACCACCGGGGCCAGCGGCACCCAGGCTTCCCCCTTCCCGCTGGATCCAGGTCGGCTTGCCCTCCACGATGAGCAGGTTGTAGATGATGCCGTCCGCCTCATAGGTGGCCGAGGGAGCCTGGAAGGGGACAAATTCTTTGCCTGGGCAGACCCAGCACTGCTTGGCTGCCTCTGGCCACCCCGTGCCGCATGCCTTGCACATGAACTTGTAATCGGAATGGCCTGCATCGAGCCTGTGCATTCGCTGGGTGCCAATGCACGCCTTGTTCCGCTGGAACTGCGAGGCCCAGACCTGCTCCTGCCGGATCTGGATCTTCATCGGGATTCTTACCGACAAACTTGTGGAACAGGGAGACCGCCTCCTCCACCGTGACGTCCCTCAACAACGTGGCCGCCGATGCCGGAAGGACCGGGAAGAGGTCTGGGAGGTCCACCAGCTTGAAGTAACCGGGTCGGCCCTCCACCGGCACCAAGGAGACCGGTTTGTTCACATGAGCCGTGGTCTTCTGGGAAGCCGCCACGAAACCCCTCAGCCTCTTCGTGGGTGGTGTCTGTGCCTCCTCCGGTGGCGTGGCACGCTCCGTGACGTCCGCATCTTCCATGTCCTTGTCCTCCTCCTCGGCGGGGCCAGGGGCACCCAAGCCGGAAGTCGGTGTGGCAAACGCCACACGGAGACGCTCCAGTGCACTGGAGAGGTCCTTCATCACATCAGTAGCCGAAGCCGACGGGGGGGCCTCGGGCTCGTCCAAAACCAGGCCGGCCGCCACTGCCGCCTCGCGTGTGCGAATTTCCTGGGCCTCCTGGCTGGCCATTTCAACCTCCTCCACGGTGAGCGTCTGGTCCTCAATCAGCTCAAAGGATGTGGCCGAGGTTGCCGAGGAAGCCATTGCTGGTTCGGGGTTAGTTCGAAAGTGTTCAAACTCAATTTTTTTCACACAAATTGGGTTCAAAGAATGCAGGGCAAAGCTTGAGCCAAAATGGCAAACGCCATTTTGGTCAAGCATTTCAAACACAGTTCATGTTTCCACATGCGTTTCAACATTAACAAAGACTCGACCGGACAGACCATTGCCCAGGGCACATGGCAACCACGAAGTAACTAAGAAACCACTGGGGGTCATTTGCAGGGGAGTCGAGGTGGTTCGGCTATAATAATAGTGGGAATTGACAAGGGCTAGGGACGATTATAGCATGGTCCTAGTTCCAAGCGAAAAAAAGGGATGGTCCTTGGAGTGGCTAGGGCAATTTCCAGAAACATGCAGGTTTCAACAGTTGGGGTTGAGGCGTGAAATAGAAGATAAACAAACCCTAAATGGAGGCAAAGGAAACCACACCTATTTGAATCCGAAACGGATTCTTAACCATCTTTCGGGAATTTTATGTTTCCTTTTCAAGGAAGCCCTCCAACTTTCTGCAAATGGGACTTGCCGAGTAGAATCCGACGCCCCAAACCAATGTTGTACCCCCAGCAACTTGGACCAATGGCTTCTTGGACCGCGCTGCGGGTTTTGGGTGAAAGCCTTGGGCTTGCCTGGCACCCACTCGGGCAGCTCGCAGGCCCCCGCGGCGATCCGCCGGCGGCCGCTGCGGGCGATCCCCGCGCATCCTCCGAATCCAGGGAATAAGCTCACTTACTCAGTGGATCGCAGGAGATTAGCAAAAAACGTCCGTCTTCCAGCACCCAAGTTTTCTTGTTTTCCGATGTCTGCAAGTCTGGAACACAGTAATTGGGGTGCTGGTTGTATAAATAAATATATATATATATATGTTTGTATTCGATATGTAAATGGGCAGTACGCTTTCATTGAGGGCACCTCTGTTTTGGCGGGTTCACTCTGGAACGACGACCAGCTTCTTTTAATTTGCATCGAACAATTCGAAATCTCTGACTGACTTCCCCAGTTTCTGGACTTTCAAATTTTGAGGGTTCTGGGTCGCCCCCCCCCCCCCCCAATGGCACACCCACCCCACCCCGACGAGACATGTCGACGATCCTGCCGCCAGTGCAGCGCGGCGCCAGGTGCTGGCAGGCGCCCGGACGTGGCTTCGGGCGTGCTGGGCTCCGCCCAAAGGCGCCGGCTTCAGAAGCTCCACTTCTGAAGGTGCCTTAGGGATACCAAATCGGGCTTGTCTCCAAGGAGGGCCGCTGAAAAGTAATTATTCCCCAAAAAGGAGTGGCTTCCCTTGGTGTTCCATTCAAATAACCCTGGTGAGGGCAAACTTCTGGGCTGGTGGCCAATAACCTTCATAGCAACCGTCATGGCGATCTTAGGTACTCACCATCCCTGTCAAACGCAAGTAAAGGAATCGGTCTTTTGACCATAGCGCACGGATAGTGCAACTGCAAGAATAAAAATTGCCGATTTGCTTCCAACAACCCCGGAAGAGGTACCCTCCAGAAAAGACACGACCAATATAAAGCAAGTGCAGGAACAAGACAACACGGCGGAACACGGCAATTTGCCGCTTGCGGAGTTTCGTTGTGGATTGCCTGGGACGCTCCACGCGGGTGTACACAACCTACACTCAGCTGTCCTTTACTTTTATCACAGCTTCCCCTTTAGGATCCCGAAACACGACTTCTTGGAAAACCAAAAGTAAACCAAAACTGGGATCTGTGTGTTGGGGGCTGGTGGGGGGGGGGCTGATGTGAAAGAAGCAGTCACAACAGCTCCTCGCCCTACCTCATGTTTGGGGATCTTCCAAGCCTGCGAGCTGCAAGGTAGAAGACGACGGTTGTTTAAGAAAACCATGTTCCTACTTTGCAGCGGAACCCACACAAAGAGCCACGGCCATCCTAGACCCGTGAGGCTTGGGCTCACATCCGCAGAGCATGATGCCAGCACATGATCCCATTTTCCAAGAGCACATGTTCCATGTCCAAGTGCTTTGTGTGGGACGATTCACAGAAATGTCTGTGTGTGTGTGTGTCTGTGTGTGTGTTAGGTGTCATCCAGATCCTGAAGGTGGTCTTGCCCAAATTTGCCAAAGCTGCCAGCGACACTGCCGTGCGTTGCGCCAATCCTTGGCGGTCATGGCTAGCGAGGTTGATAACCATCCCAACCAACCCCAAGTAGAACACACCCACACACCGACTGCACACTGCCACATTGATTCTTCTGAGCGCACTGAAACGTCTTCGCATTCCAAGGAAACAGGTCTGTTTGACCATGGCAAATCTATGTAAATAAATGTTTTGCCTCGGCCAATCCAAGCCACCCTGAATGGTTGCTTCCCTTTAATACCTCGGCTTCTCATCCTTAAGCCCAGGCTCCCGTGGCCACATGGCCAGCTGCTCCAGCCACCAACATCGCGGCCGGATCGGATCGGAACAGCTCGAGCCGCGAAACGCCTTTCTCACTTCATGAGTTGGCCAAACAAGTCTCGGATTTGCGAGTTCTTCCCAAAATGATTGACTTCCACAAGCGGGGGCAGTGAGAGCAGATCCAAATGCGGCTCAAACGAAAGGAAGGCCCCGTTTGTTGGCATCGCTCTGGGTCTTGATTTGCAGGTTCTAGGCTTTGATACTCTCTGATGTGTCAGCTGGATTCGGACACTTGGATATCCAGGGTGGCTGGGTTGCCCGAAATGGAATTCTAGTCAACTCGCTCTCAGCCAAAAGTCCTCAAAGAAGGGAAAACAGTGTTTTTCATAAGGAGTTGTGGTTGTTTGCCAGAAAGCCCACTCAATATAAGCTTCACCTTTGGAAACCTTACCTAAGAGCCAAGGTCAAAAGGTGAAGTTGCATCGAGAAATCCAGCAATTCCAAGAGGCAGGCTGGGGACCTGCAAAGAGGTTCAAGCCTTGATTGCCTTTGTAGCCTTATCTCATACCTTGGGATAAAAACAAAGCAAAGTCGACTCTACCTGACTGTCATTTTCAAGGGTCGAAGTGAAACGAAGGTCTGAGGCTGCTGCAAAGCCACCTGCGCGATGTACTTATCCTCATGGCCCGCTTCTCAGGCCATGCTGCCTTTTGAGGGGTCTGTCCCGGTTTTGGTCGCATTGGGTTTTGGCGGCAGTGCAACCTATCCAAACAGAAACACGCCTAAGCAGTTCTAATTGCAACCACCCTACCTTTCTTTCCTCTTCCCTCTCAAGATGCAACCCCAACATGGCATATCCGGGGGGTCCCAAGCAGGGTCGCAGGGTCGGGAAACGGCCAAACCAAAGTCGCCAAAACAATGCCTAACCACGTGAATCGCCGCCAAGGGCATCGACCAAAAACGAGCAGCCAACAGCTGAGCTGCCCGCGGCGAAGACATGGATCGGCAGGCCCCCACCCACGCTGCCTAGCGTGGAAGCTGCCTTTGGGGATCTTGGCTTTTGTTTGCGCCAAACTTAGACCCCTGCGACAAGTGCTGCTTTTGCTGCTTAAAGAGCTCAAACGTAGGCAACAGGCGGCAACAAAAACTCTCTCGCCAGCAAAGTGCAAAATGCCCAGCCTAGAAGCGCAGAGACGCTCTTGAAGACGGTCAAAAGGTGAACTGTTCAAGGGCAAACCAAGTAGCTGTCCAAAACATCCCCAGCCCCCCCGCACCGTTCCCAGGTGAAACGAGCCAACGGCTCAACGACTCCAAGCGCCGCGCCGCACTCCGTCGCTGCGTTCCGACACTCCCGGCCTGGGCTCAAGGCATGCCCGTCCGATTAATTGGGGGATCACCCCTCCAAAAGTGGCGCCCCCCACTAAAAGGGGACACCCCCAATTTATCAACCAACATATAATCCCGAATTCCCATGATATCTTTTGACTACGTGCCCCTGGTATCTACCTGTAGGTCGGGTATATAAGGGGTGCATCAGGCATATTTCAGGGGAACCTAGTCCATGCCGCTCGCCAAAAGTCCCACGCATTGAGGCCTTTTGCCTCAATTGGCCTTCAGGCTTCATGGGCCCAAACCGGACTTTCAAGGTCTGTAGGATCAATGTTTTTTTTGCTGGCGCCAAAGGTAACGTCAGTGTGTTTAACCAGAATTAGGCTCACAGCCAAGGAGTAAAACGCCATGGCCCACCGCAGCAACTCGCGAGTTAGTGGATGGTCAAACACGGGATCAAATTGTCAAAGGTCTTGACGGGCGGGAATTGGCCCTATAGCATACTGCACTTTGTTCCCTTCGCCGCCAATCACGGAAACAACCCACATAGCGAGGAAGGACTCAACAACGAAGAATACCAACACACAACAACAAACAACCCCCAACATGAAATACCCGCATAAAACATAAGAAGAACCAAAAGTCACAATGATCAGAAACAACAAGACAAATTAAACGAGAACAAGAAGAAGAAGAAGAAGAAGAAGAAGGAACAACAAAGCATAACCAAGCAGAACAAGGACTAAGATAAATAAGTAAGAACCACAGAACCAAGCAAGAAAACAATAATGGAGCAAGAAAGGACACAGCAACCAACTTCCTCGCTTCGGCGCCAGGCGCACGCTGCGCTGCATCTCTGCCTCGAGGTTCTGGAGCCATTCCTCGAGGGTCTCCAAAAAGAACCCCCGGCCTCCCAACCGTAAACCCTAAAACTCCCAAGTCCCAAACCCCAAGCCCTAAAACTCCCAAACCCTGAACCCCGAAAACGGCTCCCCGTGGTTTGCCTTTGCCAACCAAAAGGGGGACCGAAATGCACTTTGAGAAGCACTCCAAGGATAGGGAAGCGCCTCCAAAGTGAAGCACGTGACTCCCACTCCTCACCATAATGTCTAAAGGGTCTCCTGTTGACAATCACACTCAAATGAGGGCTTTCTAGGTCGCTTCGTGGGTGGATTGGTCATAAAACGTTCAAACTGAGCGTTTTACCGCTGAGTCGGTCCTCTCGAAAAGTGTAAAGCCCAAGTATTTCAGGAAGAAAGCTGGAGCCTTTCAGCTGGGTCCAGCGAAGTAGAGCTCAATCAGCTTAAGTGGGTCCGCTAAAGTAGAGCTATACGGAGCCTGTGTCAGGCGAGTACATTTGGGAGCATGAATGCAAACATGGCCAGAACATATCATGACCTACGCAAACAAAGCATCATGAAACAACCAATTTAATATGTGGCAGGCCCGACAAATCACATGTTCGTACAAGAAAAGGCGGATCCAAGGTGACATGCCCGAAACTATTCTCATGGTGGCCCACCGCGAATCAGTCTTTTTCTCGGCAGGAAACTCAGCAATCGAATTCCTCCCCTCCCACAAATACTATGTTGAAGGGAGAAGCCTACCACCACTCCCCCAGGAAAATTGGAGCTGAAAAATCCTTCAGTCCTTAATTGAGTCAAAGGCCAAATGAGGCTAAATGCGGGTCAAACATTTGTCAAATGAGATTGGGGGAGGGGTTCGGACCGAAGGAGGGTGGCTTGCGGGCTCAGTCCTCGATGTTCCCCTGCGCCATGACCGGGGTCTGCAGCATGACCTTCTCTTCCGCATTGCCAGCCACGCCTGCGCAAAGAACCCCGCGACTGGAAAACCCCGTTCCGGGGATTTTGGATATGAGGCTCACTTCCTGAGCGGACTGGCCCAAATAGGTGTTGACCTATCTTGATTGATGGGTTCGTGGCAGGGTGTATGGCGTTAGCTGCTAGGGAGCAATTACTGTTATCGCTTCCAAGTGACAAAATATAATAGTCGGTGCATGTCGGTGCTGGATCTTCCTATTCATCTGCTGGTAAAGAGATCGCTTGAAAAGAGGTTATTGCAGTAAAACATCTTTCATTGAAAAGAAGAACAAGTATCAAGGCCAGAACTCGAGGAAGTAAGGAGGGCTACAAGGAGCCCCAAGAAACCGCTACCACTGGTGGCAGGTTAATTGAAGCTTGCCCTTTAGGCTTGGTTCCCCCTTGCCACACATTCTGAGAGGCGACAGAACGGCTCCCTCGATTTTGAAGTTCTCTTTGATTCTTCGGGGCACGCCGACAAAACCCGCTAGTTCAATCAATAGTTGCTATCCAACTGCCTTACAAATGAACCTGGAACCTCAAGGCCGTCCTCAAAACAATGTCCTTTTGGAAGACACCGTTTTGGCCCGCGTGCATTTGCATCATATGCTGGGAGGGCACCTGTTCATCTACCTAAGGCCAGAGCCGTCATGGGCCTCAAACGCCCCGTGAGCATTTGCTAGATTACAACTCCATGAGCCGGAGCCCCATTCCCTCCTCAGAGACGTGCCCAACTCCCGGTTGAAGGTGATGTCGATCCATCACGATGTGGCTTGTTTTGAAAGCAAATGTCCCAACCCCATTCTGATTGTCTGGGACATTGTTGTTCAGTCTGCCCTTCTGTAAGGTGGAATCCAAACCGCCTATATCTTCAAGGTTGTTCCCATTAACGATTGTTATAGCTCCAACTCTTGTTGCGTCGCTCTCTCGAACCTGATCTGAAGACTATGAAGCAGTGGGACGTCGTGTTACTACTTCATTTGGTAACAGTCAAGCATATGTTCGGGAGATCCCCCCCAAATCAACAGGAGCCCCAAACAGAGGGCCCTTTTCCCCAAATCGAGTTCCCCAAAGGTGGCTCCTTCTATTGAAATAACAGAGGTGTCTCCCTGCCCCATCTGCCCTGAACGGGTTATTTTTGAGGGTGGGTACTTCAGGGGACCATGGCTTCGGGTTTCCTTTTGGTCTTCCTTTGAAAGTTCAACCCGAGAGCACAAGAAAAAATAACAACAACAATAACAATAATGACACACCCGCGGTACACCTTTGTTGGAATTCTGAGGTCCTTGCTTTTGATCTCCTTGATCTTCCGGCGGTCGAGCTTATCAAACCTCCAGCTCAACCCATTGAGCCCTCTGTCTCGCTTCCCTTTTGGCATTGGGCGCCCCTTACAAAACCAAATTGGACCCAATGGCATACCGGCATACCGGCATACCGGTGAGTGCCACTCACAAAAAGTTGCACCCTTCTACCCCTCATCTCTTCACCCTTTGCTTTCCCCTTCTCACTTCCCGAGTTTGGCCCGGAAAAAGGCTCCCAAACTTCTTGCTACGAAACCGGTCCAACACACAAAAACCCCAGAGTCCAAGAACTCGACCGACTTTACCACGGCTTCACGCCCAAAATTCGTTGTGGGCCGTGCCGATCGACTGGGGCCATCGGCGTTACACGGCTGATGGCGTCGAACAGCTTCTCGAAATCATCCTCGAAATGGGCGCGGGCGGGGCTCTCAAGCTATCTCCCCGGGCCGTCAAACTACCCATTAACCAAGGGAATCCACTGCAGAATGTTGGGGCAATAATCGCTATCCCATGTTTAAGGGAATTTGGCGGGTCCCGGCAAATGGACATTGGACAACGAGATATTGCCCCAAAGATTGTGGGGTTCCAAGAACTTTGGAGCCTCATCACCCCATAATGAGAATCCCTTTCATAGGGGGGCAGGGGCATGCTCAAAAGGTATGCTCAAAGGTTCTGATCATTCTAAAAAGTGCAGCCCCAAATGCTTGGCCTCGCTTTGGCTACACGGCTTAGTGGTTGCGCATGCCATAGGCTCCAAAGGGCTAAGCAAAACAAAAACAGTTCACCCTGCGTCACATCATTGTCAGCAGTTTGGGCGGTAACTAGGTCGGAAGGGTAGAGCATAGCCATTCCGGTGTGGCTCATTCTGAAAGAAAACAAACATCGATCACACGCGTAGTACTTGTGCCATGACATCGAATCACATCGTTCCGCATAATTTTCCTGAATGAGGTGGCGTGAAGAACGCCACAACCGTGATGACTCCTCCTAAGATCAACCAGCGCTCCTATATAATTACCACGTACTAGGGCCTAACCAATTGTGGTTGTTTGTGGGCTGCTTTAAAACCACACTTAGTCATATTTTCGGTGTAAAATAAATCATTGGTAATTATGCTGCCCCCTACACCATGCCCTTCCGGAACTCCTGGTAGCTCCTTAGCTCCCTCTTCAAAAGCAAATTTGGATAAACCCAGCTCCCAAATCCCAAAGGCTCCCTTCCAACCACCAGCTAGTTGTACTGGGGTCCCCTTATGATCGCTGGTCGGTCCACTCCGGTGGCCGCGCCTGGATCGTCTCCGGGTCGCTGCCGCCTGTCGACTTCTCTCATGGGAAAGCAGTCATGTCAGGGTTTGCCACCAACCACTGGTGGAGCTAGCACACAGCTGGTTAAAATTTCCATAGATTTTTTGTTTGGAAAGGTGTGGGCCAGAATTGGTCTCCATGTGCTGATTGATTGTTACTCACTACGCTGGTGGGGCACCCCGCTTTGATGGCTTCAGCTGCGTGAAGCAATGGGTGGGTTTGGTTGGCTTTCCCGTGTCTAATTTGCATGTTTCTTGATAAATCAAGTTCGCGGTAACAAAACATGGCCCGGAAGACTTGAACCAAACACATCCCGCCAGCGTCCAGTTCAACACAAGCCAAGATGCAAAGGCCCTTTCTGTACAAACAGACTGGCAAAATGCCGTTCACAAATCGCGATGATCAAATGGGCACTTTGGACTAGGCTCTAGGTTTGGGTTCGGCCCTTCCCCGGCCCTCTCCACCAGAAGTCTTGCAATACCAAACATGGAGCACTGAGGTACCTTTTCCAAGAGGAAAGGTAGCCCGATGGAACATCGACGATGAACTCTTCGATCCTTCCGAGCAGCTGGGCGTCATGATCCATTTCCCTGCGGAGTCCGTCTGCCCAGAGTAGGGGCCCAGTGCTGTCCATTTGGCCATCTTTTGTGGAAGTGACAAGGAAGGAAGTGGACCTCAAAACCTTCCACTTGGCAACCTCCTTGCTTGCCCGCCCAAGGCGGTCCCATTTTGGCTCTTTCACAACGGTGGTTTGGCTTGATTTGGTCCTGAGGCCCAACATCCCGATGGGCTCTAAACCAGGGCCGCGCGTTTACCAGCCAAGGTGGTCCTACCCGCTACCCCAACGTCGGCTGTGTTTTGGTCTCGGAGTTCCCCGTAAAACACGACCCTACCAAGAGAATCTCGACCAAAAAGTTCACAACCAAGGAGGAGGATAAAAAGCCACTTCCTGAGATGGGCCGAAAAACGAAGCTCCAAAACTTGTTGTTTACCACTAAAATGGTCCAAACCCAAAAAGCAAAGTTCGTGCACTTAGAAAGTGAGAATTTACTCAGGACCCCAGATTTGAGTTCCTGGATCCGCACGCTCCCACCTTGGGAGAGTATCTTCAGGAGGACTGGGTCGGAGGTGAAGAAGAAGCGGGGGAACCTTCCGTCAATCGGGTCTCCCAGGGGAAGCAGGGTTCCCGAGATACTATCCCTGCGGCTTGGTGTCAACATCGCCTCTTGGTCAGGCCGAAAGCGGGAAGTTAGCCTGTTGGGGCCGCTAAAATTGGGCAAGTGAGAGTTAAACCTCACGTTTTGGCAAGGCCATCTTAAAATGAGTTTCTTCTTGGGGTGATGCTTCAAGGGGGACATGTAGATAGCCCTGGCAAGGGAACCCCTTTGGAGCAAGGGGTCGGTTTTCCAGGTTTCTCCCAGATGGGAACTCAGTTGACATAATTACCAATGCTTGGTGATCATGTTGCAATTCAGTGGTCCGGTGCCATTTTCTAGGGGAAGCAACCCCTTTTCTATCTGCGACTTGAATCCGGCGTCGGAAGGGCTAGGTTTCTTGATGGCAACTTGGAACCTGGGGTTCGACAAGGATCGAACCGAACAAAAAAGCCCGAACACACATTTCATTCAACACACCCAAAACCAGCCCAGAAGAAAATAGGCTGTGCTGAACAGCTATGCAATTTACCCATCTGCAAGTTGAACCCCAATATGCAATGATAGAACGGTTAGAGAATTCGGCAAGAGAAATAATCGACCCCTTCTTGGGCCAAGCCCCACTCATACACACACACACACCTCCAAAACATTTCTTAAACCTTATACCCAACCTTCTCCACAACCCGTCCAACCCACACTAAACCAATAATAATATGGGATCTATTCGTATTCAGTATTCTATCTTAGATAATAAATGTTTCATAGTATCATCAAATTATATGAATATACATAACAATAGTATTTCCTATCAAATCATCTTTCCTAACCACAGAGAATAGAGGCATTTGTGTAACAATTTATTGATACTAACATATCTTCGCAAACAATCACATTTACAGGGGCTCACTTCCTGGGATGGGTCAAACAAGTCGACAGCCGGCTTGTTTACAACGAAAACAAACCGGCTTCCCAAAAGTGCTTCAAGCTTCTTTGAAGCCTAAACCCCAAAACCCCCAAAAAAGGTGAACGCCCACTGAACCCTACACTCGAACCCCCCCCCCAAACAAAAACACACACACACACACACACATGCAAGTCCACCGCCCGCGGGGCAGCGGCATGGGGTCCCGGGCTTTTGGCGCTTGCCCTCGAGGTAGCTCTCCAAAGACCTCAGAGATCGGGTATTCTCGGCCACCGATTTTCTTATCCCGAACCTAAAAAGAGCGAATCTTGCCCAACTCAGGGCGTGGCCATGGAACAAAAAGGGCGTACCTTTCAAGCAGGCTATAGTTTTTGATTTCCCAGCAGAAATGGATTCGAGAAAGGATCAAAGTTTGATTCAAGAACCTGTCCAAAACCTGCAATACGAAATGGATCCGAAAGAAAAGCACCTACATCAGGGTGAGCTCTTTCCGAGCCCGCCATGAAAACCACCCACATGGCTGCGCGGGAAGATGCCGTGCCAAGCTGTGAGCAACACCTTGGCTTTCGGCTGAAAAACCCTCCTGGACCTCAACTTTGCCGCGGTGCCAAAGCCAGAAAACGGACAATTACCCAATTCCTACTTGTCTGATTCGTTAGTTCATTGGAGAAAGGGTGCTAGCTCGATGTATACACCTGGACCCTCAAAATCACCCCATCATTTCGGGGCAATAACCCATTTTCCAGGGAACGTTTGAGGGTCCAAGCACATGGATGTACATGGTCTTACACAACCTCCCTGCAACCTGAGAGATACGGACCCAGGTGCCAGGCTTTTGGCATGTCTCCAGGCCCGCTAGCAACACCTCGCTCTTTCGAATGGACCGAAAGCCGCCGCAAGGTTGGACACATGCCAGCTTAGGGTTGGGCTTGGGGTTAGGGCCACGGTTATGTTAGGGATCAGGGTCGAGGTTGAGTAAGGAATCCCCAAGCAAAAGGATGCCCAGAGGTCGGAACCCTTGGCCCCAGCTCGTTCTAACTTGCCCAAGGCTAATCCAGTACTACTTTTCCGCGTCCAAACAATGCGTGCAACAAGGTGGTCGCCTCCACTGGTCGCAAGCACTAGTTGCAGGTCACCTGAAATTCAAGCGTGTGGGTTCCCATGTTCAATCAAGAACAGACCTACCAAAACGCACAACTCCTGAACGGAGTGGTAGCCTTCCCTATGTTTCTCATCATTTGGCCTCACCACACATGCTGTAAAGGAAACGAACTGGCGCCCCACGTGGTCCGGTGCCCTAAGTGAGGGCTTGAATCGCATGGGCTTCTACAAAGATGCTGCAGGTGTGTTGCTGTTCTTGATGGTATGAATCATGCAAAGGGCTGAGCCACCTACCCTTGGGCAAATGCCAGCACATCAAATGCCCGTTTCATACAAAATATCCATGTATTTTCGGCATCCAAAATGAGGTTGGCACAAAATTAGGACTGCCCCAACATGCCTTGCTTCCTTTTGGGTGTCCAAAAAGAAGCACACACGCACACGCGCACACACACACACACCCACACCCACACCCACACCCACACCCACACCCACACCCACACCCACACCCACACACACACACACACACACACACACACACGGGCACACGGGCACACAAGCAAAGACGGGCACCGACATGGGGCACAAAATCAGGGCCCCATGCTCCCAGGCTCCAACTCTGAGGTCGTGGCAGGCATCATCTGCCGCAGCAGCTCGTTTTGGCAGCAACTGGGCGAATGGAACACACACGTTTTTTTATGCGGCGTCTTTGTTGATACCCGGTTGGTTTGAAGGGAAACCAACAGGGGAGAGAGAGAGAGAGAGAGACGTGTCAAAGCATATGTCTCGCTACTTGACAGTTGCGCATGTTGCGCACTGCCGCAGGACTTGAGCTTACTCTTTACTACGCGCGAGCCCACGAGGATACAGGAAACCACCTGTTTTTTTAGGAAAAACACATTTTGAGACCAACCAGAGTCCCCCCCCCCCCAACGGCCCAAACGGAGCCTTCCTGAGTGAACAGGACAAAAACAATACGACCATTTGGTTTGCCACGAATGGTCTTCCCAAAAAAAGTTAACGTCCAGGAACTCGGGCAGTGAGTTTTTAAAGGATGTGGACCCCCTCCCATACTCGAAATGTGGAAGCCCACCCTTAAGCGCGGTCGCCAAGACAAAACGACTGGAAGGTCATGGGAGGTCAGCGTTTCAGCGCACGCGAATCCGCAACAGGCACCAGTCACCGTCTGCTGGAATATTGCCAATCAAAGCGTTTGGCGCTGAAATGGGCACGCCTTTGAAGTTGTATTGCAAGGCATTGCAAGGCAAAACCTCGAGCCTGCGCCCAAATCATGCAACTCTGAGTAAACCACATCGTCTTCCAGACGAGGGTGACTACGGGGACAAGAGAGAGAGAGAGAGAGAGGGAGAGAGAAAAAAAAAAGCAGCACGAATACCATACCCCACAACCCCATGCCACTTATTTAGGCTATCATAGGCCGATAGGGCCGATAGGGTCAACTTAGATCGCACAATCCCATCTCCTTGATGTCAACCAACATAAAAGGTGGGAGTTGCGCCATCTACTTTCACTCAACTGTTAGCTTCCCTCTAATTGGTGCTTTGGGTTGGTGGGGAGTCAGTGGGGAGGTTGGGGATAGTTTCCCCTACACTAACCCGGGTTCAAATCCTGGTTACCTGAAACTGCACCCCCAAACGCCCAGAGAAGTTCTTGCCAGGTGTCTCCACCACCGTCATGGTCTCTGCGGACTTGTGCATGATCTTCAACCAGTCCTAGCACAACCCATTCAATCTCAACGGACGGTTCTCAGGGTTCCCCATATTTCCTCTTAAAACATCACCCCTACCAAGGAGGTTTTTTGAAACCAGAATAAAGGGAAACACAAAGACCCCCTGTTTCTGCAAACTCTACAGAATCAGGTAGTGAGCAGTCAGAAACCCGCTGGCATGGCTGTCAAATGGGCCCGAAATGTATGTGCAGCTAGTACACATGTGGGGATGACAACCAGGAAACGTGTGGGCCGCACGTGGGGTCCGCGTGCTAACCGGCTGCTGCTCACAGTACAACATGCTCCAACAACACTTAAAAGCAAACTTTTTGGTATCACTGAAAGTGGCCCTCAAACAACTTCTTCACAGTTGTCGTTGGGCAAATTACCCTACTCCAAAGCCTGAAAGGGAACCGCCTTGCAGCTCGTTTTTAGCCCAAAGGATCCACCAGGATATAACGTATAAATAAGCAGGTTTGGCCAGGTTTAACCAGGTACTTCCAAAGCCCCTATCACTTCCAACAGGTTTGCATACCAACTGTAACCTGTACGCAAAACAGGTAGTAGCACTACCAACTACCATTGCCCCGTATGGGTTGCGCGCTGCTGTTGGAAATGGGCGCCTCGAAAAAACAAACACAACATGTCTGACAGCCTCAGGGTTCCATACTCGCAGCCCGAACGAACATGTCGGTCTGATCCGTGGAAAGTTCCATAGATGGCTTTGCCTTAAGGTTCCCCCACATCCTAAACCCCAAACTAACCAGAGACTACTGAAGGGCTTTGGCCGAACCTATGAGAAATGGTGGCCCCAAAACGGGACCGCATCGTGGGATCCCTGTCCCTATGCAAGGAGCTTCCCTTTCACAAGTGTCTAAGTGGACACCCCGCACGTCATACACCATGCTCCATGACCATCCCTGACCATGCCTATTTTGTTCTGCTCCGCTCCCAGGGAGATAAAATGTGTTGAAACTTGTTAACGCCCCTAGACTGTAGTCTTCCCAAGAATTCAAACAAGACTAAACAAAAAACAAACCGTTTTTTGGGAGGAGGTCTCCATTTGGTTTGGGAGATTGGCACCCCTCAGAAGCTACCCCTTCCACTAAGCAGAAAGCGGACCCGAAGCCGAAGCCGATCCCGTGGGCTCCTTGTCGATCTGCCCGAACTTCTTCGCCTCCATGGGCATCTGCTTAGCGATGTCGCCGCCTGACTGGGGGCTGTTTGCCCGGTTACTATGGTCCTCCAGAGAGGTTAGAATAAGGGTGCCCGATTTTTTTCTGTAGTCTATTTTGTCTCTGAACGCTCCCAAAAAAAATGGTAAAAGGGCACTACTGGGGGACCTAGATTAGGAGGGAAACCGAGAAAGGGGCAGCCCGAGTTGACTGAAACAAACACTTCCCCGTTTTCACAGTGTTTGTTGGGTATGGGTGCTGAACAGGACAATGAGGTACCCTGTTTGGGCGGGATGACGTCCATTGTACCGAACAACACACAAAAGAGGTATCAACACGGTTGCCTCTTCTCCGATTGGAGTGGGTTCGGATGTTTGTGTCGAAGCCGAGGACCCCAACGGCGGGTTTTCATGGCGGTTTCCCTTCAACGCTGAAACAAGTGTCCCTCAAAACAAGAATGCTCACTTCCTGAGTGGATTGGCCAGTCCAGGCTTTGAACATTGTGTTCCGGCTCACCCCCTAGGTTCACGTGGTTGAAATTTAGAGCTCGTCCCCATGTCTCTTCCAAATGGACCATGGGCTACGTTGACCGATCCGCACATGTGTGGTCAAACGCAGTCCAGCTTGGCCGTGTTGCTCGATCCATTGTGTCATTGGGCTCTTTACTCGGCTATCTTTTCGAGCAGTACTGCCCAAGCCTTCTGAACCTCAGGGATCCCCAGTAGGGGCTTGTAACTGTGGGGCCTCCCACGCATGTCAGCATTGTGAAAAACCGCCTGTACAGACGTCATGAGCCTAAGCGGAAGCTATTCAAACTGGCTTCGTATACTCTGCCGGCCTCGGCCGACTTCCACCACATCGTCAGGGCTCCCGCGTGGAGTGAGTGACTCGCAACTGACACACCTTCTGCACTGCGCGTTTCCAGGACAGGCGGGCAAGTATTGGGCATGCAGCAATTAACCGAGCATTGGATGAGCCGCCCTTGACAGCGCAAGGCAAAGACCGGCATCACTCATAATCGAAAGGGACCCAGCCAGATTCACCTATACAAGATCAGGGATCCCAGTAGCCCCGAGTCGCTCAAAACGGGTTACGGACGCGCCTAAAAAAACCAGGCCGCGGCTGCATTTTGTCCTTTCCTCTGCACCACCCCAAAAAGTACGCCAAGCAGTCCCATAGCCTGTGCTTACATACCGTGTTTCCCGAAATGTGAAGGGACCCGAATTCGGACCCTCTGGTTGCTCTGAACATCCTTGCTGACATATCCCTCTTCACCAGCCTCCCAGAATCAACTCCAACCTAACACCACATGAATGTCAAATGCAGGCAGCGCAAGACCCACACATATGAATCAATTGGTGGATGAATTGTGCAGTTTTTTCCCCCGGTGGTCAAGTTGCCCTGCTGCTTGGTGTTTTCCCAACGTTGCTCACCAGCCTTTTCGAGGTCGACCATTTCTAGTGGGGAACCATGGGTTCCAAATCACCCAACTTGTCATGCTTGGCATCTCTTTGAGTTGGGGGCGCTGGTCCTTTTTGCCCGGGTCGCCCGGTCGTGCCTGTGAACACGGATTCCAGAGACGTCCACATCTGCTGTACCTGTCGGATGCCACCGGACCGGGGTCACCGTTCTCCCGGTGCACTCATACTGACGTGCTGATGGGTCAAGCCTTGCATACTGCGACGTTTATTTTACCAGAATACACAGTTGTAACTAAGTTGCATATGTTACATGTCCATGCAGGCGGAATCATCGTCCTGTGAATTGTTGTGTAGGGGGGGTTGCAGCTCACCCAAAAAAGTGATCCGGTTCTGTCATAAAATGGGCTAGGCCCCAATTTGTTACTTAGGGCTGACTAATCCGGAAGCCCACTCTCAAAAAAAGCATCAATGGTCCGCCCACGGGTTGGTACTAAGGGGCTTGCCAGATTTAAGAGGGAAGCCTAAGCTCCGGATGGAATTCTGTGCGTGTTCCTCGGGTTCAAGTGATATCCTCGAAATGAGCCTAATGTGGATTTCATGGAAATGGCACCCCCAAAAGGGAGCCCTACAATTATTCACTTTGGACTCCCTCCCTACCTCTCCCCGCTCAAACAATAGCCTCGCCAGGAGACTGCCGTTGGATTGCCCTCAGGTCATGCCTGAAAGGGACAATGAAGGAAAACACTCGAAACGGTAGGCTTCTGGCGGTAAAACCACATGTTGAGGGGGAATTGCCAACCCCGGGTCCATAAAATTGACATCCTCAAAACTACGCTCTTTGCTGGTGGCAGAAAGCCAACCGCTTCTTGGGTTGTGCTTAGATTCTTAGATCCCCTTGCTTTGGCTATCCAAACCAGCGGTCGGTCCCCTAGCAGGGAGCCCAACAGGTTCAGGCACTGGAAAACTTGAGAGCTGCAAGCTGGCCAACCCAACCTCCCAGTTTTCTTGGGGGTACCAGAAAGATAGGCACAATTCAAAGCAAACAACAAAACAATCACCAGCCGTGACCATTTCCCCACACTGAAAAGGGAACAACCCGGCACATCACCGCAAACGTGAAGGCAATCATTTTTCAAGACTCCCCCCCCCACCCCGGGCAGGCGACTCCTTCAGAGTTGGACTTGTATATTATGAGCGTTTGGGGCATTTCGATCGCCACTCATGCGGTTCTGGGACCTGAACAACTCGATTTGAATCCTCCGCCTCAGCATTGGCATCAGCCAACCTGGTGCTTAGAGCTAGGCCTTTGTGCCACCAGTTTCTCGCGGAAAATGACTCGCCCGCTTCGGATGGTTGAACTGAAATGGCAACTGCGGGACCCTGGGGAAACACTGAAGACTACTGCCTTGCCGGGGGGGGCTATTGCAGAGTTCAAGGTTGGGCCAGTCGGTTGTCGATCAGGTTTAAGCATTTATTGTTTAAACAACCTCCTTTGGGGCTCCCTTTCAATGAAACTAGGTGTTGATTGCTTAAGCAAGTTTTGCATCGACCCTGATTGCTAGTATAAATTTCTGTGGGAGTGACTGAACGGACAATAACGGACACCCGCCTTGAACCACCGCTCGATGGTGTCAGCGGTATCCTCAGCGCGCTCAGCATAGGGGCGCCCGAAAAGCACAGGACTGACGAGCTGCGCTGTGCTTTGGAACTCAGGGCTGGGCGAAACTTCCCGTGACTTCCGGGTAAGAGCAACCGTTGACATGCCGAGGAATTGAGGAAACAGAATAGAAGATTCCTGAAGCAGCAAAGACGAGGAGCCGGAAACCAGCGAACGAGAGCCCAGGGTACATGTTCCTTTTCAAAGGACCGGGTCCCGAACGTCAGGCTCCATGTTTGGTGGGAGGGAATCCAACAGCTCCCGAGGCAAATCCCTCAGTTTGGACCCGGCCGCGCCACCCCTCCGCACCGTTTTGGTCGAGTGCGAAACTTCGGCCCGGCCTTTCGGCGGGCTGTGGTGGGGTGCCATGGGGCAACTGGGGGCCCAGGGGGCCGAAATAGGGGTTGGTGTCTCAAACATAGGGATCCCTGCAGTGCATGGTTTCCTTGCGCCCTTGAAATGCTAAGTAAAAGAGGGGGATTGGGGCCCCCACCATTTTGAGAAATTCCTCTATCATTCTGTGCTTTTGTTGCTTTTGTTGCACGATTGCGTAAGCCAAAGCACCTCATCATCATAGGACAAGAATGATGAGAACCTGACCATTGTTTCACCCCGTGTGTTTGGTGCAAAACAAATGGGCCCCCAATTGCCCCGCAGGCATGCATGCAGCCAAACGAGCTCGAATTAGGCCTGCTTGCATTTCCCAGCCAAACGCTTGAGCCATCTCCGATGCAAGCCCATCCAAAGGGCTCTTCAAGCGAAGCCAACAAATGTTCGATCCAAGTGGCAGGCAACAACATCCTTCCGGGAGAAGTTTTTAGGCCATCACTGAAATACGGGCCACTGCCCGCGTCCACGCACGCGGCTCCGATTTTTCTCACACTCAGCTTGGCCGAGTACAAGGCTCGAGCCAATTAGCGAATGTTCCCTCTGGGCGTTTCTCAACTCTTTCAGAGGCTTTGCTTTGGGTTTCCTCGCTTCCTTTCCAGCCAGCCCATGAATCGACGAGCCCACGAGGGAGTCGGAGTGCCTGATTCTCAGGGAGTATCAAGCAAGAAAAAATCCTACAGTGGATGACCTTGCTCAGGGTTCTGTAGGGTGTCAAAGCCAGGGTTTGGTAAAACAACGCATCCTTTGGGATGACTGAGGCAGACCCTCTCTCAGTGCGGGGCGGACCTGAACCTCTACAAATGTGGTTCCCTTGTAGGACACCCCAAACAAATATGATTGTCATTTTGGTTGCCCAGTAAAACTAACCAACAAGTGGGTTCCTTTTAAACAAACGCACCCATGTGTCATTCTTCAACCAGGTAATGAATGAAACATCGATCGAACCCAAGATTCAAGCTGGCCCCCAACTAGTGGGAGTGTACTTTCGACATCTCCCAGCACATCAGAACGTGGACACAGAGCGGATCGGCCAAACAAATCCAAACTGTTGGCTTGCCATTTGAATGGTCCAAGCCCAACCAGTATAAAGTCAGAAAGTGAGACGCTGGCTCAAACCAAAGAGCAGCTAAGCCTCCCTCGGGCAAGGTGTCATCCACATGCTCAAATGGCCCAGTCTATGCGGTCGTGACCGCGTCGACGCCGGCAAATAAGTGAATAGCGACGTTCCATCATGCAACCTGGCTTTAAAGGAAAGGGATAAATGAGGTTGATGAATTTGGAGAGGTTCCTAACTCATCCATGTGCATATTGGCCACCTTTTGTTCATCTCGACTTGGAAAGCCGCTGTAAGCAAGACATGCATCGATCCGGCAACTTCTTCTTGCACAGATTTGAGCTCCAACGCACAACTGGCCGTGTGTCACAATACCTCCAGCTTCCTTTTGGAACTCGTCAGCTGCTCCTTTTGACACACACCCAAGCGTTGGAGAAAATAATGGATGGTCGAATTTGCATGCACAAATGCAAATGCAAGTGTTCGCATTCAACTTATATGACTTTAGAGGTCCTCCTCCTGCGACGAAAGTCGGGGCCTTCTGAGGACGAAGCGAAGTCTGGCAACTTGCTCGTAACTGTCAAAACGAGGAAATCACCCTCCCTAATCTGCTTGCTACATATGGGGTATGGAAAAGCAACAAAGAATGTATGTCTCCTTTTCGCTTCCGTTGGAAGAATGTGTTCGTGCTTCTTAGATTCTTTCAACATCTTCCCGCGGAGATGCTTGCAGCATGTGAGGTCTGCAAGGGAAACCGCCCCTCCAGCCATGACAGTGGACAAACACGCCTTCCACGTGGCTGTTGCATCACCTGAAAGGTTCTGAAAGTAGCATCTTTTAACAGCCACATCTCCACGGCTGGAAGAAGAGGTGAGAAACAAACATGTTGATGGCTGTCCACGGTCTGATTCTGCAAGCCCAGAAAGGCAAAGGCCCAAGCCTCTTTGAAGGCGTGATCGAACGGTTCTCATCAAACCTGTTGGGGGAGGTTTGCAGACAGGCAACACACAAGAACGAGCAGTGCCGCTGTAAAGCATGGGCAGCCCGCACACCAAAGCGGACAGGTCCAAGCCTAAAAATAATTTTAAAAAGGGTGTGCACAAGGTTGGGCGAACAAGAACAGAAGCCTACATGCGAGCAATAGTCAGTTAGCATAACCGATGGGTACGACGGATACATGCAGCGTAGGTTTGGAGATTTTGCGGCAAATGGGTGGACCACAACTAGCTTCTCCGTGTGCTAGTTTCTCATGTTTATTTGCTTGTGCGTTTTGGCCGGTTCCTTGCAGTGCCCTTATTTCCATCCGAGATCCCATCAGGGTCGGGAAGGGGGCAACACAGCACACGCAGGAAAGAAACACATTACATTACCAACCGTGATCCCCGATCTCATGCAGTAACATAGTTCTTCTGATTTTGAAGGCAGTACACGCTGTAGACCAGTCCTCCCTTGGCTTCCCAAAGTCAATTCGCGCGGACGCAACAACTAATCAGTGAAATCCAGAAGCAACAACTACAATTTAACATTGAACCCAAACCGGGGGGTCCCTCAAAAGGAATCGCCTCCACAAATTGTGACTTTTTTTGTGGGAATTAAACCTGTAGGAGGGCAAGCTGTTTAAACCTGCTTGGAAGTAGGTTGCCCTGAAGAAATCCGATCATTTGGTTTCTCAGCGCAACCCGTCCTCGTTTGAGGCATCAGGCAGTTCTCCAGGATGGCTTGTCCTCGAATGGGCAACTGCAGGGCCGGGTTCCATTTTTTGTTTCACAACCCAGTGGACTGAAACCCGGGGGTGGTTGATTTTTCCCAAGGGAATCCCCTGGGAGTTAGTCAAAGGTATGGGGCAGTCAAAAAAACGGAATGTCCAACTGAGCCAACCCAACAAGCAAATCTGTCATTGCTACCATTCACACACCTGACACTTGAAATGGTTCCTCCAAGTTAAGGGCTACATCATGGTGAGCTGGTTTTACCTCCAGGTGAGCTCGCCATAAAATACAACCGCTTGCTTTTACGTGGCCTGCAACACATGAACCAACACGATCCCTCCCTCCATGTGCCTTTGAAACCAAAAAAGAAGAGGAAAGGCTGCATATCACTATCCATGATTGTTGGAACAGGTGTTGTGTTTGCTGGTCTTCAAAGGGGCCCCCGGTTTGGGGGGACTTTCGGCTCGGACTCGCCAAGGGCTCGGCGCATGTTGCTCAAGGCGTGGAGCATTCCGCCCGAGGAGCGCCTCCTAGCGAGAGTTTTTTTTGTTTATTTCTCGGCGGAGATTGCGATAATTCACCCGGCCATGGGTCACCCCCAGTGAACATCCCAATCCCCACAAAAATACACTAAACCTGCACTTCAAAACGGTACCATTGGTTTTAACCCGCAGCGACCTGAAGATCAGGTAACCCAGGACCTTCACGGGGGCCCTCCACACCCAGGCTTGTTTCAACGGCGCCGTCCTCTTTCGAAAGCCTATGGGCAAGGAAAACCGAGAAGCATCTCTGTGCTCAATGTGGGCTTTTTTTTCCCGATGCCAAGCCTGGTTGCACTTTCCAGCACTAAACAAATGCAACATGGTGAATCCTTGCGGTTGAACCACTAACGGGCCCGGTGAAGGGTTCTCATCCTTCAAGCAAACAACTTTTCGGGACAAGACCTCAGTGCATCAACCAAACGTAAAACGAACCCCCCCTGACGTAAACAATATTCCCTTGAATTGCAAGCCACAGCCTCACAATCAAGCCCTGCCAGGACCCAGATTGTAAGGTGGCCCACTTGATGCTGCACCATCAGCATGAAACAATTAAGCAAGCGGTCATTGACCGTTTTGACTCCGGAGGCCTCGAACTCGCTCTAAAGCATGGGAAGGACATTCAATGTTCAAGTTATTCATTAGCCTACATATGCATCCGTCGCCAAAATTTTCCGGATGGGAAAAAAAAGGCCCAGATCTGCTAAAAAAGCTCTAGTTCACCAACAGCGTACGTGCCAAATAATTTGGGGAACTGGAACTCTCAAAATGGGTGACGGTCCCGTTGGCTCCCTTTAAACCATGTACAACTCTGTGCACAAGGATGCCGCGCCGCCCATCGAGATGGATGAAACACACTCCGGCTGGTGCGAACGAAGCGGATTTTTCACGGTATGTTCAGATAGTTTCTCGACCCGGAAGTGTAGAAAAATGGGTTGGGAGGCCCCAAATACCTAGAAAAACCGACCCCCAACTACTCACCAACTAGGAATGAGCCCAAACAGGAGAACTAGAACCCTCAGAATGGTGGTTTTGCTTTCAATTTCCCAAACCAGGACGAAAAGTCAGCTTCCCTCTAATTTGTGGTTTCCCGTCTACCCTCAACAAGAACCAGGGTTCAAATTCACCCGCCAATCCAAACCACCTTCTGGGGGTACCAAGATCTTTGCAAAAAGAACAAAGTCCGGGGAACTTAGGACATGAGAAAAGGGCACCGAGCCTCGAGAAAAAAAAAGAAAAAAAAAAAAAAAAAAAACGCCCACTGGAGGCGCGCGCGCGCCTCTCGTCAACGCTGTCGCCATCCAAGTCCCCAAAGGCATTCCTGACGCTCGTTCGTTCGTCAGGCGGTCGGGTGTGGTTTGCCCCCCAAAGGTGTGCACCATTTTCTTGGAGGATACCGGACAAGTACCCATTCTAGCGTGGGTCTAAAAGGGAAAGCAAAAGAACACCCGCCTTTGGGGGTCCCTCCTTTTTTGCGACTTCCCCAAAATGGCATTGCAAGTGAGGGGGCCCCATGATTGGCTTTCTTTAGGAATCCCTTCAAATAACGAATGTAACAAGACGCTCAGAGATGGAGCAAGGGAAACACGGAAAGGTTCCTGTAGCATAGATTCCGGTTGGTCTGCTTGTCAAAGGGATGGACCGAAGTGGCGGCTTGGTCCTTCTTGCGCCGAACAAATCACAGGTTCAAGCAGGTCCGACGTTATGGTGTCTTTTTGGATGGTTTTCCCTGAACCCCAAAAAGGTTTTCCCTTTTTGGAAGGTGTTCCTCTCCTCTTGGGTTCCCTTTATAACCCCAACGCCCTCAAAAACAAAGATCCACCCACATATCAGGTACCCTTGTGGAGATAGCCAAAAAGTAGCAGGCGACTTGCGGAGGCATGTATAGGAGCACACCCTTTGTCGAGGGTACGCACCATTTCTATAACATTAGTTGAGGATCACTCACTTATTCCATTGGGCCATGTGAGCTATCTCTCAGAATGCAAGGTGCAAAAAAGGAATTTCTGAGGCTTCGTTTCAAAGGGTCGACTTCGTTTTACAGGGTGTTAGCCCCTATTCCACCCGAATACATGTCCGTGAGGTGGAGTTTTTGGGGGATCTCATATGCGAACGTTTGCGCGAATGGTTCGAAATTTCACTTTCTGATAGCCACAAAGCCTGGTACCACACCCATGATGAGGGCGGCTCTTGCCGCACTGATCTCTCTGCCGGAGACTGTCCCCGAAACGCCTTGGGCAACAGCTGACGTCTCCAGCAACGCTCCGCTCAGCCTATGCTCGTAGGTTTGAAGGAGAGTTGATCAGAACCAGAGCCTGACCCCCCGCCTAAGTCGCCTGCAGGACAAAATCCGCTGAGTCCAAATCCCCAAGCCCGGCCCCCCAATCTTGAGAAGGCTCGGATCCGGATGGGACCTGGAGCCTCCTTGGAATATTGCTCCTAATTAAGGAGCTTGAGTTGTGCCATCCCGTTCATTCTTAGCCCACCCAACAAAAAGAGGTCGGGTCTTGGAGGCCCCAGATTCACCCGAGCAAACGGGAGATTCTGACAATGGAGGACCGCCTTTGAGTTCGTGTGCAAAGGGAAACAAACAAAGAAAACAAACCTATTGTAGGGAACCGAATCTTACTTTTGAGAGCACCAAACAAAAATCCAGTTTTTGTTTCACCTGCTTTCCATCCACAAAAAACACATCCCCACCAAAGACCGCTCTCCATTTGTTGTAAGAAACGACTAAACCATCGGCCACGAATTCGGTGAACTCGGCCTGAGGTCCGCCATCTCCTCGTCCACGTCGGAGGAACCGGAGCCATAGACCTGCCGGCTGCGGAGCTCAAAACTTGCAGCAAAACGACTTCAGCCCAATCCCATCCATCAAGTCAGCCCAGGCAGTCGGCAAGGAATGCTGAAGTCGGCTCGTGCAGTCAGCTCAGTCAGCCCTGGCTAAGCAAAACTTCAAGTCAGCCCATGCTGATTCAATCAGGTGACCAAGAACGTGTTGCTGCTTCCTTTTTTCTTTCTGCCCGTCAATATCAGGGGTGGTCTGGAACAAAACGAACTCATCCCCGGTCAGCTTCCTTTGGAATAGACAAGGTGACAACTGGCCAATTGAGTCAAAATGGACACTGGCACTAAAATGATGTATCTAATCAGAATTCAAAACGCTTGTTTATCACAGGCTTGAACAATGAAAAGCAAACCGGGGGACCTCGTTTTGAGAAGCACCCGTATGTCCCACCTGCAAACAATCACGGCAGCAACCCAGCAAGAGACTAACAGGCCAAACCGGTGATAGTTTCAACCGCCGATGTAGGAGAACAAAATGGCTTCTGCTTCGGCCAACTGCCAACGCTGGGGCTTTGACCAACTCTTTGCTTTCTTTGCGGGTTGTCCTGGTCATAAAAAAAATGGAGGTTTGGGTGTGAACAAACTGGACAATCAGGAGATACAAGCTTGGCAGCTTGGCCAAACCAAAAACCAACCAGCCTGGGCCATGCTTAGACCCACAGAAGCTTTGCTAGTTTCTGCTTAATTGCAAGGCCGAAGTTAAGACACAAACAGTGGAACAATATGCTGAGAGGGTATCCCTTCGATTCCCTTTTAGCCACACAGACACACACACACAAGTCTAAGTCTGGCAGTTGCTCGCTTGATCACTGCGCGGCCTTGCCTCCTGCACAAGGGCTTCCACCGTGTCGTAGTATGCGCCCGCTGCCTGAACCAACTGGGTCCACAGCATTACATCCAAATGAGCCTGCAAAGTGGAGGTTTCTGCCAGGAAATAGTCAAAAAGAACAACCCCTCAAATGTTTGCCTTGAAGGGCTGTCCAAAAGCCTCTGGGACTGTCCAGCCTCCTGTTTTCAAAAGGGGGTAGGGAGTCAAACTTGAAACATCGTATCAGAGGTGGTGCTCCCAAAACGATGTAAAGAATCAAAAGGGCAGTTTTGTGCACCCATCTGGGACTGGCCCTTAACCTTCACCGACCCGAATCAGCTTTGAGCACGTGGCTCTAGTGGCTTGACTGTCTCCACAGTGTGAACAAGTGCACGGCGGTGTTCGTTGGTGGGCTTGATCGGTTTTTTGCAGCGAAGCCCAGCAAACGTGACCAAATCAAAGGGTGCCAAGTCATTTTTTGACACTTTTGGGGCTGGCTGACTTCCAAGGGGTTTCCCTCCAAACATCAAGTCAAGAGAACTATGGGGAGGGGGGGGGGAGGGAAGGCCAGGAACGTGGCCAGGAACCCGAGGCTGCGGCAATGACCTGCGAGGCGCGTTTCTGCACCACCTGGCTCACGGGTCCCATCTCCTTGGGCCTCAGCTCGCTCCAGCCGACAGGAGGCCCGCCCCCCCCCCTCCGCCCCCCGCAAAAACAAAACCCAAACCACTCAGTCTGAAGCTGTGCGAAGGAACTACCCCAAAACCAAAAAACCAACCAAAGAAGCCATGCAACTTGTAATAACACCTGAGACATCAACACATACGGACACAAGAAAAAAACAAATAATAGGGGGAAACAACAACATGCTTGAGTTGGTATTTCAAAAAGAAAACATAATAACTTTAACAGCCGTTCGATCGCGCTTCAACAAAAACAACACACACACACAAACCGTTGCAAGTACACGAACCACAACCTACTTGCGGCTGGACCACCCCCACAACCAACGAAGTATTACGAGTACATTCCCGGTAGCCTCAGAACAATTGCAGAGTAAAACAGCCCATGGACACGATTAGGCTGTGGCTCTTGTTCAGCCATTGAACAAGTGGATGGAGAAAAAACAGCGTTTCAGCTGAACAGAACCACTTGTTTGTGGCCGGACATGCGTGCGGGAAGCCATCCAAGGCCGGGGCGTGGAATCGGCCTGCAGCAGTCCCTCCAACTTCTCCTCGCGACGGGTCTGCAGGGCGGGGGGGGGGGATTCTAACCGAAGCCTCCCCCAATAAGATAGAAACTGATGGGAGGCCCCTGGAAAAGCATGTTCCAGTAACACGGACCTTCAGTAGACTTCCGTGCTCACAAAGGATTCATGCAACAAACTGTCGTACAAGGCGCCATGTCCTAAAATCAAGTGGCATCTGTGATTTTTCACCGGGTTTTAGCTGGCATCCTTTGACGGGCCCTGCCCTCCCGTGCTCCCCTGAGACATCAGAATCACTCATTTACGTGGAACATCATAGAACCCACGATACAACCCACCAGGACAATCCATCCTCCAATCATCCATAGTGGCATATTGGATTCTCTCCGGAATAGATCCAGGGACCTAAACAACGACCTCACTACCGCAAGGGTGCCAGTTCCCTTCTGGGATAGGTCCCCGGCAGTGGGCCTCAATTTGTAGCGGAGCAGGTTTTCCGCAGAGATCCAAGGGAAGATGTCATCCGATGGAGAAGGCTTCATGGAAGCCTATTCAAGTATGGCCAAATCACAAGGCTATACGGAGGAAACACTCAATTTATCGATGACCGCCAAGCAGCCGCCATCGTACGACGGAAAAGTCAGCTGGCTCAGGTATGAAGAACTCGTGGACGACTGGGTGACAATGACAACAGTGGAAGCACCCAAGAGAGGACCTCTGCTCAAACGCAGACTCACACAAAATGCATATATGTAAAAGGCAGTCCTCCAAAATGACCTTCTGCAAGATCCTGACGAAGGAGTCAACTACTTCAAGAACAGGCTGAAGAAGTACTTTTTGAAAGGTGCGACCAACGTGTATCTGTACAGGCTCCTCAGTTTCTTCAATCATCGAAGGTCCCCATCATTTCGACAGTCCGTACAGGACGCAAATGCAAGAACAATTGCTCGACATCACAAGCAGCCGGTGTTCGAGCACCGCCTCCAGCCCTGCTCAATGAGGATGATCCAACAGTCCTCAAACAATACATCACAGGAATGCAGGACAGACAGCGGGACGCATTTCCCTTCGGGGATAATCTCATTGCACAGTTTTTCATCATTCAGAGTGAATTGTCAGATCAACAAAGAGAGAGACTGACAAGTGCAATGTCATTGAGAAACATCTCACTAGAGAACTACTCCTATGAGATGCTGAAGACACACTACCATGAACTCTTCATCACAACCAGGACATCCATTCAAGATCCATCCATCCGACCTCAAGGAGGCAACCGAAGCAACACATTCTTCATCATCGAACAAGGTGAATTTGAAGGAGAAGAAGGCTTCTGGGTTGAGGATGAAGAAGGACTTGAAGGATTCATGTCAAACAACGATGAAGAGACATTCTGGGTCCTCGAGGAGAACGATGCGTTCATAGCAAGAAAAGTGTCGGGGCGGAACTTCAAATTCAAGACGAACAAAGGAAAAGGAAAATCAGGAAACAAAAAGGGCAGTCACCAACGAGGTGGCTTTAAACCCTTCAGAAAAAGCGGTTCTGGCGGAAAGGCCAATATGGCCAACGAAAACTATGATCCCTACGACCAGGCATATTGGGGAAAAGGGAAAGGAAAGAAGGGAAAGAAAGGAAAATCAAAATTCCAATATCCCTATGATGGAAACAAAGGTTATCCATCCTATGAGAATGGCAAAGGAAAGAGCGGCCATGAAAAAAGGGAAATCCAAGACGTTCGCAGCCACCGCAGAGAAGACGGAGGAGCAGCCCGCCATCCAGCAGACTGCGCCATCCACAGAGCCTACCTATGCCGGTTGGACAGACCAAGACTGGGATCAATCATGGACATGGAACGAACATGGCTGGTACTCATCCCATGAGACATCCAGCACAGGACAAGCACTAATGGCATTCCATGATGCATATGAGCATCATGAGAAAAAGGCCATCCACGGGAAGCTGATCCAATCAGATACAGTTTCAGAACGCAATCTGTCCGTCACAACAAATCATAGCCTTCAGGCAACAAAGCTGATGGCGCCTGCCATCAACCCTCAGCACAATCCAACCTATGCGATTCTGGACAATGGATGTACCAGATCTATGGGCAGCTGGCATGCAATCCCTCCATGCAGTACCAACATCAACGTCCTTGAACAAGGAACTGTACCGATCCTCCTCAGCATCAGTCAGATGCGGAACCTTTACATGACCATCGAGCACATACCTCAATGTGACAAGGTCACATGCAAGGCTTTTGGCATGAACCGTCAAGCAGTTCCAGTATCCGGTACAGGACATGCACTCGTCGACCTCGCTGGAGTTGCAAGAGTGAAGGCGCATGGAGAAATTGCTCACAAAGGCCTCACTAACTATGTCGATGATGATGACAACAGCATCAAGTTTCCCTCCGGGGATCTCACCAACAATCAAAAACTTTTTTTTCAGCAAAATCATCCGAGACAAAGGAGGGCCTAGCAACTCCTAAGATCATTGGGTCTCAAAAGCAGGACCATTGGATCCTTGACAAGAAGAACAAGCAGCTCATCCGTGTGCACATCACGCCCCGAAAGGCGCTGTTCACACGAAATGGAGCCAAGGAGTGTCCAATCAATCCTGATAACATTAGCCGAGAGCGTACTGCGGAAATCATTGATGCATCCGTAGGTGGAGATCCAGACATCCTGGAAGACAATTGGAGACTTACATCCCAGGCAAATAAACCAATGATTAACCTGTGGATAGGTAAGACCATTTTCACCTTTGTGGACAATTCGCTTAAGGACGAAGAAGCAGGTTCAGGATCGGCAGCAGACAGGATCATCGACAAGAAGGGCCGGTCGACCATTGAGCCAGATCCTTTCGCACCATCCTCAGAAGAACCAACATCGCTTCCGCTTGCCTTAGGCAGAATCCACAAGCGATTGTCAAATCCCGAAGAGTTGAAGAAGCTCCACCTCCAGCATCATCATATGACAACAGATCAATTTCGATTTAGAACTCGCGCACTTCATTTGCCGAAATCAACATTCGATCTATTTGACAAAATCCGAAGTGAATCTTAAGTTTGCCAAGCGGCAAAACATGCACCATCACGAAGCAAGACGAGTGGACTTCGAGCGGACACCTTTGGTGACATGACATTCATTGATCACTGTCAAGTTCCTCTTGGAACAGGAGAACACATCATTGTTTTTGTCATCCTGGATGGAGCAACAACATTGCTCACTGCAGAGGCAGTGACAACTACGCAAGAAGTCGAGAACATCACTGTCCTCAGGAACTATTTTGACCAGTACCACTTGCAGCCCAAATCAGTTGTCGCAGATCAAGCCTTCATGACAGAGACATGGGAACATTTCTATCAGTCCCTTGACATCACACCGATATCCTTGGGACCGAATACACCATGGCCAAATCGAGCTGAAGCAGCAGTTCGACTCCTGAAGGCACAACTCAAGATCATGCTAAGTTCCACCACGGCAGGAACAGCACCTGCAACACTGAAGAAAGTGACATACAGACAGCTGGTGAAGGCCGCTGCAACTGTCAGGAATCAGACTGTCACCTACGGGGGTGTAACACCATTGGAGCTCGCATTCGGAAGACGACCAGCAGGTCTCATCCAACTCGATGTCGCAACACCAACCCAGGTGACGATTGACAGGAATGAAGAAGAGCTGACAGCCATGCAGATCAAGCAGCTGTCCAAGCAAGCATTCCAAGAAGCGCGTCAATCCGAAGACATCCGACGAGACCTTGCGCAAAATCTCCGAATGAATTCTAAGCCTCTTCAGGTGAAGGGCAAGGTATTTTACTGGCAGGAAGACACATCCAAGATCCGTTCCGATGGAAGCAAGGGAGGAATATGGCTGAAAGGAAAGGTCATTTCCATTGAAGGAGCAATGGTAGGACTTGATCTTGGGACTCGACTCATCAAGGTTAACATGACGAAGGTCAGGAAGGATGAAACCATCCCTCCGGGGAAACTTGAATTTGATCTTCTATTGCCAGAAGAGCGAGAATCCTTGCAGAAGGAGCAACCCGGCTCCTCTGCAGACGCCAAGAAAAAGGAGTCATCCGTACCAGCTCCTAAGCCAAGATCCTCAGTGCCACTCGTATCGCAGGAAAGACAACTCCCAAACCTGCAGAGCCTCATCCGGCAGAGAACATGTTCGTCGAGGACCTCACATCCGTTCCTGAACAAGCACATTGGAATTGTTCTCGAGATCTTTGTAGGAAGTGCCAGATTCAGTCAATGCTGCGCACTCTCAGGTCTTAAGGTTGGGACTCCCGTAGATATCCGCACCGGATTCGACGTAATGACATCCAAGGGACGACACATGGTCATGGAGATCATCAGGGAACAAGCACCTGATGTCATCCTAATGGCACCGGTCTGTGGACCATGGTCAAATATGCAGAACATCCAACAAGACCAACAAAAGGTCGGGGAAAAGCGGAGACGCTACCTTCCCATGGTTGAATTTGTGGCATCCATTGCGCGATATCAGTTGGAGCACAGAAGATACTTCATCATTGAAAATCCTCAGACATCCAGGATATGGTATCTGAAATGCATGCAACAATTGTTTTCAGATCCATCCGTGACCGGGGGAGATTTCCATTTCTGTGCATACGGGCTGAAAGATCCTGAATCCGGGCTCAGAAGTCTCAAGCCCACGATCCTGATGCACTGCTTACCTCCCGAGGTAATGAGACCGATCTTCCGACGGTGTAAAAATTTCTCCAGCTCAGTCAAGCATGAACATCAAACCCTAGAGGGAAACGCTGGTACTTTCGGAAGCAGGACTAAACTGGCACAGGTGTATCCTTACCAGTTCTGTCAGGATCTCGCGCATATCCTCCTACGACACTTGCAGGTGAAACCACTTGACAACGAGGTGTACCTTTTGGAGGACCTTTTCGAACCATTCACCATCAAGCAGGTTGACATCCTAAGAAAGGAGATGGAAGCCATTGACAAGGAGTTCAACATGACCAGCAGCAGTCTTGCAGTAAGAATACAGGACCTGCCGTTCAACAAGGACGTTCAAACATTGTTATCCAGGATCCGCTAGTCCAAAAGTTTCAGAAGACGATGAAGCAGTACCCACCTGGGACTGAAACCGATATCTTCAAGCAAGATCCTAATGACTGGCGATGTCAGAACATGTGGAATGGCTGCAAGAAGTTGAGACAATTGTGCATCTCATCAACTCAGTATGATGCATGCACCGCATACGTCCACACCATCGGCATCAATATGCCCATTACGTCACCTCCGGACGATGCGATCATATCCTTCTGGCAGCCTGATCAGCTGAATAGAATTTGGGTCTTGCCTGCATCCAAATGCAATTGGGAGACATATGATCCGAAGACTTGGCATGCTGTGATGTTTTCATCCGTTCATCAGTCGTTCACAGATGCGCCGGCTATCAGGCCGATGCCCATCGAGACGGATCCATCGGATGCAACGGATGAACCTCAACAACCTGACACACAGCAGCCACCTGACCAACCGGACCATCCCATGCCTGATCCAAGACCTCCAACGCCTCCGGACGAGAACATGTCAGACCCTCCTCCGGATCCATGCCGCCAGCACCACGCAGTGTGTCACCAGACAGTCCAGTGCCGCCACACGACAAACCTGGCGGAGGAGATGCAGCGCTTAAACGGCAAAAACAGTCCATTTCATCCTCAAGCGGACTCAATCGACTGGGGGGTGATGTCTCTTTGCCGTCACAGTCGCAATCATCTCAGCCAATTCTTCCGACTGTCGTGGTACCTTGACCACCTGCGATTCTCACAAATCCCGAAGCAGAAGACCAAGATGAAGATCTTGAACTGCCAACGCTTGCGCAAGAAGAAACAACTGGCAGTCCATCAAAGAAGCAGAAGACTGGGAAGAAGAAGAAGAAGAAGAAGCCAGATGACAATGATGAGTCACCTGGACATTCTCCCAGACATGATCCTGCATCTTCATCCAATTACAATCCGAACAATCCAGCAAATTTGCCGGTACAATATGAAAGTGAGGAAGAACTGATCCCTCATGTTCCAACCTCATCCGGCACTGGAAGTTCAGAAAGAACCATGAGATACACTGACCAGGAAGATGGAGAATCAGAAGACTCTCAGAGGACCAGATCTTACGAAGATCACCAAGCTGATCTCGTTCTTGATGAAGCACATTGGTCACTCATGACAGCCGAACAGAAGATCTGTGCGAACACCGGATCCTTTACGGTTCCGAGAGATATCGAAGGCAACCCTGTCTTTCTTGGACGTGTGAAAGGGACCTTCATTCCATCGCCCCGACGCGGATTCTCTCATCAGAAATACACAGATCAGAATCATGTTGACCAGTTATGCAAGAACATGACCAATGATGACCGTGCACTCTTAGTGTTGTACTCATCCAAGCAAGAATCCTTGAAGGCTTCATCCACATCCGCACTCATTGGCAAGAAGCGGAAGGAAGCTACAGCCACGGAAATAAGAGCTTACCAGAAGCAATTCCTTGAAGCTAAGCAGGTGAGTGCAAATCTTGGCTTGACAACAAAGTGTTCGACTTAGTCGACACACGCAAGATTCAGGTCAGGAACTGGGTCACTGGTCGCTGGGTCCTTACCCTAAAGCGAGACAAGGATGGTAACTTCCTGAAGTCCAAGGCTCGCTGGGTCCTCCGAGGCTTCCAAGACAAGCAGAAGAATGATCAGCAGACAGACAGTCCTGCTGCATCCAGGAGTGGCTTCCGCCTTGCAATCCAAGCAGCCTCAAATAAAGGCTGGAATGTATTTCACATGGATTTGAAGACAGCATTTCTCCAAGGCGAAGCATACGATCAGACTCGTGACATCATTTGTCAGATCCGTCCTGAAATGGGATATCCACCACACATTGGAGCGCGCATGAAGAAGCCTGCCTACGGGCTAAATGACGCACCCCGCAGATGGTGGAACATCCTTGATTCGGCACTCCGTTCTTACGGACTGGTGCCAACCAGGGCAGACCGTTGTACATATGTATACTACGGCAAGCAGCTTCCAAAGCCCGCATTGGTGAGATACTTTCGATCTCGAAGGAGCAGTTGATTACCTTATGGATCCGGTTTCTGGTAACAATGCCAAGAATCGACAAGTTCATGGAGCACTGTCTCTTCATGTAGATGATGTTCTTATGACGGGGGATGACGTGTTTGAGAAGGAAATCATGGGACGACTTCGAAAACCTTTCAAGTTGGTTCTGAAGACAAAAATGATTAATTCTTCGTAGGACAGCGCATCCAATGGAAGCGAGATGACAAGCACGGTTGGTACATCAATGTCCATCAGAATGTTGCCATTGACGAACTTCAGGAGATCACCTTTGACAAACACCTGAAGGACGACACTCCTCGTACTCCACAAATGCATACTGCATACAGAAGTGTCCTAGGTCAGATCAATTGGTTACAATCGCGAACGCAGTTCCACATTGGCTATCAATTCTCCAGGTGTGCATCCAAGGCATCATCACCGACCATTGAGGACGTTCGCGCCATTAATAAGACAGTCAGAACCATCAAAAGCATCCCGCTTAGTATGAGATTATGGCCGCTTCGTGGCAAGACACGCATAGTTGGCTATCCAGATGCATCCCATCGCAACAATGAGGATAAGTCATCCCAACGTGCACATGTTATTTTTCTTGCAGAACAAAGAGATCTTCGCCAGGGCTCATCGAACTCGAGAGGCTCATTGATCGACTATGAGACGCACAAGATCACCGCCACAACCATGTCCACTACTGTTGCCGAGTTGCACGGACTAATGCGTTGTTACGGTTCAGCATTATTTCTTCGCGGTCTCTGGTCAGACATAACAGGCGAAATCCCAGATGTACACATCCGCACTGATGCGAATAATCTTGTCACCACAGCATCCACAACACATCAACCGGAACAGAAAGAAACAATGCATTTGATCCAGATGTTGAGAAAGGAAAGCAACAGTGGACAGATGCACGACCTTGCACATGTACGGAGTGAAGATTGTCTGGCAGATTCGCTGACCAAGCATTCAGCTAAAGCAGACGAGCTCATCAAGGCCGTCCTCACCGGAAATCTCTTGAATGTTGATGCACATCCACCTTTCCGTACCATGTTGCAGAACAAGGCGTTTTTGGTTGAGTGGCTAGCACACAATACGAAGCACGGACCCGACATCATTGCCTTTGCAGGCGTCGGTATAGCAGAATCAATGTTTGCTTACTGGGGAACCTGGGAATGATCCGCATGTCTACGAATTCTGACGCATGAGTTTTTCCGTTTTGCACATTTTCAATTCCTCAAGTCCGTGATGCTTGTTTTAGCACTTGACCCATTTTGAATCTCAAGAAATATGTGTCTGCATCCGCAGCCACTTTCGGTTTACAACCAATCCGACCATTGCAATCTTGTATGCTCGATCATTTCGAAGACATGCCCATTCTCAACTTGATCTTCGGACGATCCAGCACCGCGGCTCTTTTGCCAAAGCCGCTGGTGAAGAGACGGGCATCTCCGTTGAAGGAATCCCCTGCCTGTGATGAGGAAGATGAGACGTCCGACTGCCCCATGGAGCAAGTCGCAGATGAGAATCCATCCGCCTCTCAACAACCCGAGAATATCAACATGGAGCAGGTTGATTCTGATCCAGATTCCGACGACGATGATTCAGATGAAGAAGGGCATCCTCCCGCAGGAAGGCCGACGTCGAAGGCGATGCCACATCCAAAACTTGTTCCAAAGTCACCACCACCAGCACTGAGGCTTGTCTCAAAGGTCAAGCCAGCACCAAAGAACATCCTGGATGAAGAGACGGAATCCGACAATCATCCTGGTGATCGACCTGCACTTCCAAGGCGACCAGCGATGCGGCCAGTTCTCACATCCAATGACCGGTGGTTTGTAACATATGGATCAGATACCGACATCAGCCTCCAGAAGGAATCCGTACACCCAGGACCTTCGGGTACGAATACTACAAGGAGTGCTCAACCATCCTCGAGGTCAATCCGGACTTCCACTTCATCCCTGAGCATGAACGACCGCATGGAGTCAAAGTGTTTTGGTTGAAGGCCAGATTCAACGATTACTGGCAGCCAACACTTCAAGGTGAAGGACCTCATACAGAGAAACAATACATGGACTTCATCAAGGTCTACAGCATCTGCTGCTACACCAATGCTCAATCCGAAGTTTACGGAACCGACATCATCCCGATGGTATGCCACAACGGCAACATTGATCTCGAGAAGACCGTCCAGAATGTCGAACAGGTTTGCAAATACTTCCACATGGATCCATCCAAGGCGAAACAGATCACCGACCTCATCCTCTAGCGAATCGAGAGAATGAGCAGATCGTTTTCCGGATGTCTTCGACATGATCCAAGGCATGGCATCCATAAGGAATGCAAACGACAAGTGGACATGGGTCCTGATGGATCCGTTGAGCTCTATGATGCATTGACCTGCATCACACATGCCAGGAACTTCATTGGAAATAAGCCAGGACTTCTCTTGATGGCTATGTTCCCGAGCTATGGAAAATCACGTTTCGAGATTGCATTCGTGTATCCATCCGTGGACGGGTCATATAATGAGCGCAAGGCAAGGGGAGAAATTGTTCCAAGGAATCGATGGATCGACAAGCTCACCACAAGATCCGCACAAAATGCACTCCGGCCCGATGGCAAGGAATTCTATATATAACGATCCCCAGATGGAGTTCTATACGTGAGATGCAACAGCGGACATACACGACAAGTCGAGATCCAATCCTTTGGACGACCCCTGTACTCTGAGCAGCAGAGAGAGCCTCAACACGACGAACCGGACTATGATCTCCCAACGGAATCCATTCCACCAAGTCCGCATCCGTCAAGATCCGAGGCGCCTCATGAAGATGAAAGCACAGCTCAGCCCAAGTACAGAATGCGAAGGCCGGCACCACCATCCATTGAAGAAGAGAGAAAAATCAAGCCGTTCGCGAAGAAGCCCATCACGTTCATGTTCCATGCAACCTATGGAAGTCAGCTCCTCAGCATCGTGGAGAACGGGCTCAAATCTAAGAAATCCCAGTACAACCCTTCGGGGAGAATGCACGTCCACATGGCATGCATCGATGACGTCATCCTTGACGACGATGAGTCAGAAGCAGCACTAACCCATGTGCCAGCAGGAAGAGACGCACTGTTGATCCTTGCATTCCTCAAGGACCAAGACTATGGCATCCGACTCTCCGAAGAGCGAACAGCGTTGACAGATCAGACCATCGAGGCGTTTAGCACTACGAACTCAAATCAGATGATTGATCCTCACCGCCTACAAGACTATACAGTGAGAGATCAATAGTTTCACATTCGTCCCGCGTGTACATAGTGTTGTGCATCACCTTTTGTACATCTAGGTATCTCACAGAAGCAGTACATAGTGTTTTCCCATTTCGCAAGTCAAGAGAGGATGAATCCGGCATTTTTAATACACATGGCTACGGCATACAGCAAGGCTACGGCCAAAGGCCATGAAGCCAATAGTATTTCATATTTAGTGCTGGAGATCAAAAGAAATTTGTGTCTGTTTTGTGTTTGGTTTGTTACACAATTGATCTCCCGCAGCCATTTGGCTCAAGGCCCTTTCTGTATCGTAGCAATACTCATGATTGCGTGACAAAGGAACCTTTGCAGGCCGCTTACAGGATTATCCACAATACAATCCACCAGAAACAATCCATCCTCCAATCATCCATAGTGGCATATTGGATTCTCTCCGGAATAGATCCAGGGACCTAAACAACGACCTCTACTACCACAAGGGCAGTGGGCCTCACCCCCCCCCCTCCCCAGGCCCTGTCCTTGGCAGCGACGGCCACAAGGCTAGGCACCTTGTTCCTGGCAACTTTGTTTAACCTCCACAGCCTCTTGTGAGGTGAAATGCTACTTGTACCCTGCTAAACCTAAGCCCTAAATCCCATGTTTGTCCATTCCACAAGGGCGTCCATTTGGACCAAAACAAGAACCAATCCCATTCGCCCGAGTTCTACAAGGGTGTCCATTTGGGCAAAAAAAAACGCCATACATGTTCAAGCAGATCCTGAAAAGGTCACCAAAGTCTATCAGCCAGAATGCCATCCAACTAAAATGGAAACCAGGACCTCCGAGTCTCGTTCCATGTTTGTGGTTTGGAGGGTGTTGCCCTAGCGCCTAACAGATATGGTATCACATGTTGCTTTTTCCAGGTATGCGTTCGGCACCCACCTCAGGGCACCCAACTATTGCTTTCGATCTGCTCCAAATAACGGAAACATCCGACAGTTGCCAAAGACCCCTCGTTTCGGGTGATGGCGATTTCTGGGCACCAAAACATGTGTCACTTTGTGCACTTTCAGAGTCTGAAACAGTTTTGGTTGGAAGGTTTCCTACTCTAATGGGCTTTAGGCAAAGGGAAACCGCAGGGTGTACACCTTCCTGACCTTCACAACCTGTATTTGGGTGTGTTCTTTGAAGGGTATCGCTTCTTAGGTTTGTTACCCTTTGTCTTTGGGCTGCTGTTTAGGGAAAGTGACTAACGTGAAAGCCACCACGAAGAATGTCCGCGTTTGCTCTGCTGAACTCGCAGCGGCAACCGAGAATGGCGATGCCAGGACTTCATGACTTCCACAAAGGGCGCCGTGAAACCCTGGCAAATTTCGTGAGTCTCCGATGCCAATGGACCGTAGACTACCGAGATGTTCCCTGTTTGCTTGGTGGGACTTCACACAACGGATGGCCTGATCAGGCTCTGACGCAGCTTCTTCCTGCGGCCGAGCCGCGCAAAATTGGGGAGGATCGGAACAAAACGTATCCCAGAAAAGAAGCGCAAGCGGAACGAAAGGACTGAAGCAAATGGACATCCCAAGGACATGAGCAAATCAGCATGAGACATGAGACAGCTTTAAGTCCGGTGAGGGTGTCTAGGCGCCTCGACCTAAAAAGAACGATTGTCACCAGTGGATTCGGCACCCAACACCTCTGGTGCTCATGGTGTGCTGCAGTTCTTTTTTGGCGACTGGACGACCGGCTGTTCTAAGCAACGTGTCCAGGAACTTTGCTCAAGTCAAAGTGCCCTGACGAGGCTCACCATAGTTCCACCCAACTCATCTCAAAAGGGCCCGGTGAAAAAAGAGGGTGTCGATTCCGGAAAAAAAATATATACAACAACTATCCCCTATTGGCTTGCATTTGAGAGAGCAACTTAGAGGTTTGATGTTGTGTTTGCTTGAGGTAAAACCTGTGGGATGTGTGATAATTCCATCTGAATGCTAAACATCTAAACGCCTTTCTGGGGCTGGGGACCTCCAAGAAATGGCTACTGAGCACCCGGGGATACACATTGAACCTTGTCGGCTCTCCGGTGCCTGGTCTGCATAGCATCGCTGACCTCGGCCCCATGTTCCCATCCCTTGTTGCCTGATTTGTCGCTTTTTTAGGGGGGGCTGAACCAATTGCAACACGTCTGGATGAAACATACTGAGCTCATAAACCGCCAATGGCAACGAGTCCTAATGCAACATGAATAGGATATCCCCTTGCAAACATGATGCCATCATCCTCACTTCCTGAGTGGAATTGCCAAAGCAAGGCAAACTATGTGTTTGAAATAGGTGGTCATTATTCATATTTATTCATGATGCGGCGAGGTCGCAACCGCCGCTTCCTTGTGAGGCCGCTGTTCTTTGTCCAAAAATGATCATAATTGCTGCCAAAAACCACATTTCCCGCTTGCCTGCATAGGCTTTCAGCGCTAGTAAGTCCGGCGGCTATGAGCATGGCTACATGTCAACTATATCCTTAGTCGCGTCGAAAAATACAAGACTCCAACTTACACACTTGCTGGCCGAGCAGCGCTGCCGAACCAAATCCGGTGCTTGCCCTGCTTCACCTCAGCCGCCGAGGCCTCCCCACGCTCCCAGAAAGGTTGGGACTGGTTGGGATTCTGTTGGCCTCTGGATGGCACCAGGCCCTTCAAATTTCGCCTGAAGGCCACGCATCCTGCCTTCTTGGCCCCAAGTGACGCGCAAACTGGCTGCAACCTTGAGGATCCCATCTTGGCAATTCTAGCAAAGCGCGCCAACAAAAAAAACACGGCTGCATGCCAAACTAAGCCCACTGAATCTGCAGAATCCCAACTTGTCAGCTCTCAACTTCTGGGCCTTCATTTCCAGCCACTCAAACGAACGGCACGGCATGCTGCGGAGGAAACCGTTGATTCCGCTGACTGGAAGTCATGGCCCCCCCGTATTGTACGTGTGTCCTTTTGCAAGGGAAACCGAGAATGTAGAAACCAGGGCCCCCCTTATGCATTAGAGAGGGAGGTTGTTGGTTTCTCGAGGGTCCCTTTCTGCTCCCTCCTGTTTGCCCCCTGAGCCCTTGGCCAGCTGCAGCAACGAAGACAGCAGGCGCCTACGGCCGACGGGACCCGCACCATGGTCGTAGGCAGGCATCCCAGCCACGTCCGGTCCACATGGAACTTATTACAGGGTCCCTTTTCAAGGAAAATGGTCCAAACCAGGCCCTGAAACGTCATTTCATTTCTACCGTTCCAACCTTGCCGGCCTGACAGGCAGAAAAGGAACCCTTTTTTGGAGTTGACCAGTCTTTTTCGGAAAGCCACCAAGCGTCAAAAAAAGGTCACCGAACAACTGGGCATAGGCATCTGGAGTAAGCCGAGGACAGTGTAAGGGTCTTGTGCGAAAGGATCTGGCAGAGTGCGCGCACGAACTGGTCCTCCAGAGTTGAGCGGCACAATCAGCTGATCATTCTGCCCTGGCTATGGCTCCGAAAATGGAATCCCAAAACGGACGCCCCCAGGAATGCCCCTAGCAAGGCCTCAAAAGATCTGCTGTAGGAACACCCCGTCGCCCAAGCTTCACTGAAAGGAATTTCTGGGAGGGTGCTCCTTGTGTTTGTAAAAACTGTGCAAATACATATAGACATACATGCACATACCCAATCACAACCATGTCACTTGAAAACCGCCAGGGGTCAGATTGGTATGGAACTCCAAATGCCATCTTTCTCAGAGGAGTCTCCTTCTCACTTCGTACATGGATTTGCCAAAGAAGCCAACTTTGCCGTTTGAACAACGAAACTGTCTTCCCAAAAAGTGATATAACTCAGGGAGTGACCCTTGGATCAAGCCCGCATGACATAGTGGACCCCCCCCCCGTCACCTTTGCGGGGGGCCTATGTGACCCCCAGCCCCTTTCTTGGGGTGCCGGGTCCATGTTCGTGGGCAAGGCCGCGGGCGTGGCATCCAGCAGCACCGAGAGAATGCAAACCTTGATGTTTCTCGCGCGCGCGGCGAGCGTGCAACAGGGTTCCGTAAAAGCTATACATCCAAAAGGCTTGCTTACCTTTAAACAGGCACACATCCAAAAAGAGTTTCTTTACAAGGAAATCCTCTATCAGATGGCCAAAGTGCTCTTCTAAGTTCCCCCAATGCATCATTTGAGGCACTCTGCGCACGAGCCCTCCAATTGGTCCCTCCCGCTTGGACATAACCCACCTGAGTATTATTAGGCTCACTGACTAAACGTGATCCACAAAATGACGAAATGGTGAGAGCCCCTTTCGAAGTCCCTGGTTTGTCGTTCTGGCACAAGTCCATTGGCTTGGAGAAGTTCCCAAACCAGTAGCCATGCCCTTTCTCCATGTTTTGCCCATATTGAAGGGAGGCCCCCCCGAAAAAACAAGAGAGGAAAGAAGACACCGCGGGAGCTCGAGATTTCTGGCACTTTGGAGACGTGGGACAATCCGTATGTGTCCAAGTCGCCGCGGCCGGCAGCGCGGTGTTGATGGCCTCGATGGAAACCTGCGAAGGGGCGTGAGGCGAGTTGACAATGTTTGGCTGAAATAAGTGATTCAATTGAGTTCTCGCCTTGCTGATTTTGTTGTTGTTTGGTTTGTACCCCCGTATTAAACAAGTGCCCCAACTCAATTGCCAACGCTTTTGGAGCTCCAAACGCCAAATTGTGGGTGGTTGCCTTTTGGTTGCCGTCCATACGTTTGACACACTCGACTGCTCAAGTCATAAGCTTGGGCCTTAGTCAGGCTTAGCCAAGCTTCAGAATGCAAAGTGCAAATCAATTGGTTGAAGGTCACCATCCCTGGCCAAAAATCCACTTGGGCTTGTGTAGTAATTCCTGTATTGCATACAACTGCCCCCATCCATGCTCCCCCCCCCGGAAACACACAGATCTTGGTTTTGGTTTGGTTGAGCTTTCCAACCTTGGGAGTGGTTGGTGTGTGCGTGTGTGTGTCGGCGGCGGTTGTGTGTGCTTTGGGAGATGACCGCTCCCAACCACTCACTACTCGGAATCCCCTCTAACACTAAGGAAGGTATGTGTGTGTGTGTGTGCGTCAAAAAAATCTGTTTCAGCTCCCTGTCCATTCCAAATCAAACACAATCCGAATCGTTTTCTTCTTCTTTTTTGTAAACCAAAAACCAAAGTCAAACAGAACCAAGACCCCACCACCCCTCACACTCCCCCATCTTCTTTTGCTTTTATCAAACCGGTTTCTTCAGCGACGCGTTGATGCGCTTCGCTTCGGCCTCTGCGGAGTGCTCCGCGAGGAGCTCGATGGCCTCCAGGGCCCACTTGGCCAAGGGCGAGACCCGGCCTCGGCTGGGAGCCCAGCGGAGAAAGAGGAGCCCAGAGCGCAGGGCCAAATTGCGCCACTGAACAAAGAACCATCTTTTCGAGAAACTGGACCCCCCCAAAAAAAAACAAAGAAAAAACAAGACAAAACAGTGCAGCAGCATGGAAGCATTTGAAGGGGCCCAGCGTAAACAACCCAGAAAGAGAGCCAGACCCAATCTGAGTGCCCTGCGATCGCTGCCCCGAGCTTTCCTGCGAAAAATTGGGCGGCCCGGGACTGGAAGGGTTTGACTCCCCGGCTCGGTGCCCCTTTTGGAGTCGTTTTAGCGGAAAACCAAAACCCAACACCCTGCTTGGGGGTCCATCGTAAGACACACCAGGTGGTTGATGTGTTTGAGACGCACCCGCATGAAAATGACACAACAAATGAAATCCCACAGGCAATTCACTGATTCCATGCTCAAATATCTGACTCAGTAAAGCCTTTTTCTATAGTATATCCTGCCCCTGGCTTTGCGTCTCTCCTTTCAATGTAAGTAACAATTAAGCCAAGCAGACTTTCCTTGTCCAGCCTTCAAACATCCAACAGACAGGAAATCGGAAACTCACCCCAGGTGATGTTTAGAACCACCGTCTGAGGCGTACATCTAATTTCCCTAAGGTGCCAAAATAACGCTCACAATGCCTCCACAAGCAGCATCCAAGCAACAAACTTTACATCTCAACCAGTCCCGACGACCAGTGGATGGATAAACAAGACCACCCAAAGCGGTTTTCCCAAACAACGGGTGAGGTGAATGTGGTCCGGACACCAAAGGACACCTAACCAAACGTCTACCCAAAGGAGATATAGTTATCTTACATTTGCTTAAGCCCCCTAAGCAAAAAAGCATCTGCTTAAGGCCCCCTAAGCAAATGACAAAACATAGTTGAGTACTAGATTCCCATTGAAAGCAACAGGGAAACGTAAAAGGTCTTAAGTCTTAAGCAAATATAAGTCGTCCTTCTTAAGACCAATGGAGTCCTGAAAACAAAGCCCGAAACAACAAAAGCGGCCCTCCGCCTTGTGCGCAGGAAACCTAACCTAACGTGTCAAGGCCGAAAGGGGTACCCCTGAACAGCTAGAACAACCACTGTTTGGGGGGACCCCTACAAAACCACTACATCACTGTAAGTGGTGGTGGAGGTTTATGAAGCCCTGGGCCTTGCTTTGCCTGAGCAGCAGCTCCCCATTTGGGAGGTTTAAGCAACTATTGACGCCAAGCTCCAAGTACCAAGCACCCCCCACGAACTGCTGTTTCCCATGCCCAAAATCCCATGAGCACTGTACAAACTAGGTCTGTAGTCTATTTTAGTAGGGGAACCCTCCCCAAAAAAAGGGTCAAAGGGCACTACTGGGGGACCTAGAAAAGCAGTCGTTGGGGGGCGCTAGATGGAATCCCTCGATGACCGAGGCGAGCTGAAGCCGCTCGGCCCCCGGCGAGGAGTCGCAGAAGCGCTGGAGGCCCGCGTCGGAGCGAAGCCTTGTGTCGAACAAAGCGAGGACGTCTGCTCTTCAAATGGATCCAAACACATAAAAAGGATGTTGTGAATTCCCGATAATGCTTCATGCATTCATGAAAGGATTTGATCCCTTTGCTTTCTCCATGAAAGTATAAATGGATTTCGCCCTCTCCGTCTCGTTTGTCTTACTTCATTCGCTTCATGAATCCATTTGATAAGATCATTCCCGGGATCAAACGGTACCTGCCAGTGCCATGTTAAATGTCTCGCCCTTAGACCGTTTGCCCATGGGTTCGCGGAAATTCTCACCTGCCCGAAGGACATGGAACACCCCATCTGGTCGCAACCCGAGTAACAGCAGGACGATGATGTCAAGCGTCAGTGCGAGCTGGGCAACCTGAGTTCGCTCTGCGTGAGCGCGGGGTCGAACGGTACCAGACTTTTCCCGATGTTGCTTTAATGGGGTAACCGTTTTCCTGGGATCACAGAAGTCAGAACGCCCCCCTCGTTCCACCCTCGGTGAGGCATATACCTCAAGCGACCTGCTGTCAGAGTCACTCGTGATGAAAATGCAGCCCGCAGTGACCCCAATTATCTAGGGGGTGATTCCCCGTTCTTTTCAAAAGCCAGCTGTTTCCCCTGGATTCTGCTGGTTTTCTGAAAAGAAGGATCCCTGCAAAGGTGAAGTCCCTAGAAACTACATGCAGAAACAGCACGCGGAGCCAAGAGGTCGGATCATGTGACATGCCTCCAAATTTCAGCCAAAGCCGCCAGGGAATTCGCCGTCTCCGGGCCGGCGTCAGATCCTCAGCTGAAGTGCGAGTTGAGTCGCCTCCCCCCCATGAGCTGACTCCAAACCCAGCCTAAGCCCACTCGGAACTAACCCTCAAGCAACCCCCAAACCCAGAACCTCCTGTTGGATGCCCTTAGGGGGCAAGCTGGAAGTTCAAGTTCAAACACATTTTGAGGAGTCCAGCCCTGGAAATCCACATCTGAGCCGAGACGAAACGAGGAGCTTCTGACTCCCGCGTCAAATGCACAAAGGCCGGGGATGAATGTCCAACCACTTGGCTGCCAATCCCAGTGGCCCGTTCGATAGGTTGGTCGATCCCATGGGGAACCCGAAAGGGAATCCACTGAACTGGGATCCGCCAAGGAGGGCGCCGATGTGATCTGCGCTGCAAAACCCAAAAGGTCAAATGGAAAAACCCCACATGTTGCTTCGTCCGCAACACGTCTCGTGGGAGGGTAAGCTTGAATGCAAATTGAAGAGTCGGAAAAAAACCGGTTTGGGGTGGAAGAAACCGGGCCCGTATCAAAGTGGAGTGCTAGCAGCCAGTGTCCCAAGACGAAACTCAAAACCAAGCATGGATAGTTGTGCTCTTTCCAGAATCTGCATGGTCTCCCTCCAAACCCCTTTCAAATCTTTCGGTTTATGGGGGCTGTGTATGTTCTATGCGGGTGTGTAAAAAAAAAGAAAGGCTTTCCTTGTGGTTTCCCTTGCAAACCACCCAGCAAAGGGGCTCCCTTACAAACAGAGACACCCATTTGCCCGCATCTGCTCGGCTTCCTTCCCCCAACGAACCCCGGGCAGTCCAGCAACAAGCGGTTTGCCCGGCCGAGAGGCTCAGCTTCCGCAGCAGAGCCTCGAGCGTCTCGAGCGCCACCTGTCGACCCGTCGCTCGACCCGTGCAGGCTCTGCCTTTGAGTGCTTCTGGCTGTGATCATGTTTGCATCATGGCCGCCTATCGCCAAACAAACCATGGTATCGCGTTTGTGTTTATTTGCTTCTTTTCTCGGTTTGACTGGTGTGGCTTTCAGGAGGGCTTGCGTTTTGCACATGTTGTTCGGTTGTTTGAGGGGTAGCGATTTGCTGGACCCAGGAACACTTGCAAGCAATCCTGCAAACACGGGCAAATCTTAATTCACACACACGTACAAACATATCGCATTGCACTCACTTTCTCAATGGATTGGCAAAAGCGAATCGTATTTGTTGCTGCCACTAAAATAGTCTCCCTAAAGTAATTTTAAAAGCCCAGGAATTTCAGAAAGTGAGAACAGTATACGCATTGTATATGCGATAAATAAATACATACATACAGTTACATACATACATACAGTTACATACATACATACATACATACATACATACATACATACATACATACATACATACATACATACATACATACATACATACATACATACATACATACATACATACATACATACATACATACATACATACATACATACATACATACATACATACATACATACATACATACATACATACATACATACATACATACATACATACATACATACATACATACATACATACATACATACATACATACATACATACATACATACATACATACATACATACATACATACATACATACATACATACATACATACATACATACATACATACATACATATCAATATATTAATAAATATATAATACATACATACATAATAGTTGCTCGTCTTTGCAACCCGGATGTTTCCCATCGCTATGGCCTCCTTTTGTCCCCCGGGTGCGCCTGGTAGGTCGAGGCCGCCGCGAGAGCGTTGTCCAGAGGCTTTTGAACCGTGGAGGGAACCTGCAACCCCCCCCTCCGCAGCCCTTGGTGGTGGTTGCCCTCTAGGTGGTTCGTGGCATGGGTTTGTTGTGGAAGGTCCCCAAGAAGTGCTGTTTGTGTTTTAAAAAAAGAAACCATGGGTGGGTGATGATACCTTCTTTTCGTTTAGCGGAGTCTCCTTGTTGGGGAGGAAACTATCCCATTTTGGGGGCCTTCTTTGGGAATAAAATTTGCTGGCTTAATGCGGTTCAATCCAAAAAGAAACCACCACCTTGCGAGTCAACCGCAACCTTGACCACCGACCACCACCTAGCGGGCAACCACCTTGCCCGGAGGGTCCCAAATTCAACCACCAGCTTGACAGGTCAACCATCACCACCTCAATTTCTAGAAGCCCACAAAACCTAGCGCAACCACCTTGCGGGCCACCACCTTGAAGCGGTCCCGAATTACAAACCCGCAAGCCCCGGCACCTCGCCAAGTTTTAAGGGTGTGGCTCAAAATTAAGCAGGAGGGGTTACGCAAGTTTTGGCCCATGTTTCCACTTACCAGGGCAACCCATTTTGGCACCGGCTTTCTGAGCCACAGCCTTTTCGGGCCAAGCCCCGCCTCCCAGGCCAGCGCCAGGCGCAAGGCCGCCAGCAGCGAGTTCCGCAGCGCCGTGGCGGCGCCCGGCGACGCGTGGGGCGCCGCGCTGAGGAGCTGCAACGTCTCCGGGAGGAAGCCGTGGGGGCCCAGGACCGTCCTACTTGAAAGTGGGGAACAAGGAGGTTGTGTGTGTGTGTGTGCATGTATGTTGTTTGATGTGTTGCTGTTGTTTGCCTTTTCTTTTCATTTTTTCTGGGGGGGCGGGGGGGAACATGAAGTAAAGCTTGTAGAAAGCCAACAAAACAAGGAGTTTGTGCAGAAAGGTGATTTAAACACAGCAGAGCCGGAGCGAGAAAAGGACTGAAGAGTCGGAAACAACTCAGAAAGTCCTAGCATTTCTGCAGGTGGAACGGGCAACCACGTCTGAGCCTTTCAAAGGTTCTCCCGAGACGGGGCGCCGGTGTTTTCCGCAGTAAGCCTCCAAGAGGCTGCAGTGCTTGCCTGTGTGCCTGAACCTTCCCTTACATAGGCGTCTGGCCTTTCACTGCCCTGTCGGGGCATGGCACCAACAGGGCTGTGCGCGTTTTTGCGGGCGCAGCGACATCGAGAGGTAGTGACACGCGCACACACACACACACAAGGAAACAATTCACGCGTATATAGCGAGACAAATACGCAGCACCTGAAATGCATGGCGCGCAAAGGCTGGAAGTGGAGCACATTGCTGGGCAAGGCGCGATTGAAAGCTTGGCAGGGCAGAAAAGGAAGGAGGCTCCGTGCTGCCCTTTCCTCAATTTATCCTCATGGAAGTGCGCAGGCGGCTGTTGTCCGAAGGCAGTCGTCCAAACCCTCCTGTCTACATTTACGTTTGCTGGCAGCACACTGCCGGGCAAGGCTTTGACTCAAGGGAAGGGGTCGCGGAAAACGAACAAAAAATGGTGACTCAGACAGAACTTGAAGGGAGGTGGCCAAGCACAAGCAAGCAGAACTGAACCGGTGACCAGCCCTCTCCCACTCCTCAAGGACTCCAGCACCGACTCCGTGTACTGCACCTTGGCCTCCCCGCCCATCGTGACGCCCTCGGTCTCCTCGGTCTTGTCTGCCGGCACCAGGGTGTCCAGCACCTAACGCAAGCAAAGCAAAAGGCAGGGGGGAAGAAAACAAGCGAGCAGAGCAGGGGACTGGGGGGAGAATTGAGCGGCTCTTTGAAGATGGGATGACAGGCGCCACCCAAATAACTGCTTGGGTGAGGAAACCTGCGCGCAAAAACCCGCTTTCTTCGCCGCTTCGCCGCTTCGCCCTCCGCGCCTCGATGAGTTGGCCCAGCACCGCCAGCAGCACCGGCTCCCGGCCCAGGCACAGCACCCCGTTGGCGTTGGACGCGGCTCGCCACTCGCGGCCGTGGAGCGACAGCTCGGAGCCCAGGGCCACCAAGAGCCGCGGCAGCGCGGCCGCGTCCGCCGCGCTGCCTGGGACTCGTTGGTTGAGGTACCACCGGTGGCACCCCGGGAAGAAGGGGCCCATTTTGTGCCGGTCAGAGGGAATTCGTTTTTGGTGTGGGATTCAAAAGGAAGACTGCCGGGTGGGGGTTGTAAATCAGGGTTGTGGAAAACATGGCGGGTAGGTAGCAGCCCATGTTTGGAGCCATGCTCTCTTGTATCTTAACAGCAGGAATACCCACAAAAGGGGGGTCTGACTTTTAAACGACAACTGTGCACACGAGGGTTTGCCGGGCTCTGTGTACGCCAGGGCGAAAGTAGGGACGCCTAAACCTGGCTATGAGGGGTATGCAGGGTTGTGACCTTGCTGACTCAGTATTGGATCACACAAACAAACAAACAAACAAACAAACAAACGCATAAACAAGCAAGCAAGCAAGCAAACAAACCAACTGACAAACCAACAACCAAACCGCGAATGACAAGACACCACAAAGGACTGTTATATAATATGACAGCAGGCAAGCCCGGCTTTCTGACATATTTTTTAATCGGTTACAACAAGGCACGGAGTATGCCTTGCAAGCTTGCGTAGGTGGCGTGTAAGCCAAAACCTTGCATCCAAAGCCCGAGTGGTTCAAACAACTGCAATCAATTTCTTGACAAACCCTCACGAACCTGGGAGTCTAACAAGGAATAGGCACTGTTCACTTTTCTTGCCCCCCACCTTGTGCATTCGAAACGGAAAAAAGGAGGGTCTGTCAAGTAACATGGCTTTTGAATCCAAAACTTTGTTATCGGACACTGTTTTAGATTACGGGTTCTTACGGGTTCATTACGGGTGTTGTACGGTTAACTATGGCTATTTTTCAACGAGTTCTGAAATACACAACCTGTTTTTTTGGAACCAACCCCCGTTTTTGAAGGCTACATGGCCAGAATACCCGGTTTTCGAGACAGATCCTCCTTTCTTGTAGGATTTTTACTTGCAAGGCACACCCCTAAAGACAAAAAAACAAAAAACGGACTAGGATACCTGTGTGTTGTCCTTCTTCGCTTCCCTTTGAAACCCGTCAAACCAGGGTGGTGCCCGCAAAAAAAAGAAAAAAACAACGAGAGACCCCGTACCAGAGGCCACTGTCCGTCTGCTTTCCCTTCCGCTTCCAGCCGCGGCGCGGCGGGCCCGGACCGCGGCCGTGGAGTGCTCCGCCTGCTCCAACAAGACCAGCAGCGCCGTGCGGTCCCGCCCCGTGAGGGACTCGCCCGAGCACTCCTGCGAGAGTGGCGGAGAAATCCGTTTGTTCGGGTCGGATTTTTGTTTGGACCAAAGGAATCAGAAATCAAAGCCTCAGCTTTTTGGGGCCAACAAAAATGGTTGCAACAAACAAAAGTGCAAAGGGGACTAAAAAGGGAGGGCAACCGAAAAGGTGTTTGTTTTTTGGAAAGGGGAAGGGGAACAAACAGGGTGAAGGGGAACATGTTTGTTGGAGAGACCAAACGATATCGGTCACTCCCAAAGCCGAGCTGGTCCCATGGTTTTCCCAAATCTTGGCTACAATGGTCGTCCCATGTTCCTAAACTGGAAGAAATAAATGGGGAACCTTTTCAAACCTGGACTAGGTGGACCAAACTACGGAAAGGCTCTGGGCAAATGAGCCTAGAACCGGCTTGAAACCATGACCCCACAAGCAAAGTCTCAATAATTTTGTCTCCATCATCAAATTGTAACCACAACATATTTTTAGTTCATGGACTGCAATTGAAGGAACTCCTGGCTCGAACCCGATAAATGAAAAGGCTCCTGCCCTTTGAAACCTGGAACTCAGCTTGTTCCCGTGGGAACCAAGAAATGACTCCCCCGCAACAACGCAGCAGTCCCCGGCGTTCGAAAAACGCCCCGCGACGAACAAGCGGCGGCACAGCGTCGGCACCCGCCGTCCGCGCCTGGCGCGAGATCTCGAGGCCGCAGAAGTTCGCCGCCTCCGGCGCGGTGAAGCGGCACAGCCCGCGCCTCCGCGGACGACGAAGACCGATTCGCGAGCGACGTCCGGGGATCGGGAGACAAAGAGAGTCAACCAACGGAAAGAATCTGCACAAGGCCTGGTTCGTTTTAAGACCCCTGCAATGTCCCTGTTAGTCTTGCTAACCCAAAAACGTGTCGCTTAGATCAAGGAGAACAAAGAAAACATAATATATCACAAAGTTTGACCGTTAGATCAATCCAAAAATCTTAGTTTCCATCAGACATATCAAAGATAACAAATTGCAACGGCTTAAATTTGTGGGTGTACCTTCATGTGTTCTTCCCAAAGAGGCTTTTTGTCTAACATTCATCTGCATAGTAGCACGGGCTTGCTGGGAATGATCCGAAGCTGTGTGCGCTTTGATTTTCGGCCTTCCCCGTCGGAGGCGGGCTCGCAATTGCCTGAATGTGTGCTTCTGTCGGGTCTTGGGTATGGAGATCTCCGCGCCCAAAGCCTCCAAGAATTCATCCCTTGCGGCCCCAGGCCAACTGCCAACTTTCGCAGTAAGCAAATAAACCAAACAAACCGAAAAGCAAACAAATAAGCAAGCAAACGAACAATCAATACTGGACAATCACCATTGCTCTCTTGCAATAGGGGCAGGAAGTCCAACAATTCCGATCTGCCGAATCCTTCAAACAGCATGGCTTCACGTTTGGGGAACAGCAAACCGCCAGATCCTGCGCAGTTGCTCTGCGACCAAGGGGTGAACCTCAATTTGAGGAGCACCAAAGCCTGGCCCAACTCCGGAGGCCTTTCAAGACCAACGGCCGCCAGGCAGGCAGGCAAGGGGATTTCAAGATGCGGCTGAAAAGCTTCCAGACGGAAAGCAAGGTATTTGGCGAGATTGACAAGGCATTCAAGGTTGGCGAGGCAAGAAACACGCCTTTCTTGAATTCAAGAAACACTGATTTAGCATCAACAAATACCTGCTTGAGTTTGCTGCAACCCACAGCAAACAGACTGGAAACTGCGGCATCACACAAAACTTAATAGGCATCAAAAGTAAACCTGTCGGGCATGGCATGGCTGGAGTTGCTTTGTTTAGAGGTTGTTGGGGGTGGGTTTCCCGCGGGTTGGTTTAGGGTTGCTTGGCATAGGGTGGGTTTAGGGTGGGCCTAACTAGGGTGGGTTTGAGGTGGGTTTTGGGTAGGTTTTCTTGATTTGCCAAAGTAGGTTTTTGGCGCAGACCCCACCCCACTCCCCGGCAGAGTGGAGCAAGCACAAACAACGCCACCAGCCAACGAGCCAACCACCCAACGGACCAATTGGTCGACAAAACAACCAAGTGGCCGACCAACCAACCAACCAACCAACCAACCAGCCAACCAGCCAACCAACCAGCCAACCAACCGACAGTCCAACCGCCCCATGCCTTGCCCGAGCCAGTGCTAGACACCGAGTCCGTGCTAAAAACACCAAAAAACAAACAACTCCCTGCGGGGCCGACCCTGGGCCTGGCCAGCTTGGCCTGGCTGGCCCGCGACTGCGAGGCCCGACTTCCAACGCCGCTGCGGCTGGAGGAGCGGGAGGCGCGAGACTCGGACTCCAGGATGGTGGGCATTCGCGCCATAGAAGCTCGGGGCTCCTGCGAGACTTGGTTGCTGTTGACCCCCCTGCAAAAAGTTTAACTTATTGGGGGTTTAGTGGACAACACCTTTATTTCCCAAAAAGTTAAAGTCTAAAGATGCAACCCAAGGAGACGTTGGGCTTGGCATATGGATCCCGGGTTGAGGTACCTTGATACTGCTTGGCCTGAAGCGGGAGGCTTGATGGGTTGGCGGTACTTTGGGCTTACCGGGTTCCGTGAAGGAAGGCCTTTTGGAGTGGCTACTTCGGCAACAGGGAAGGTTCAACGGAAGAGGGACTCGACCCTCATTGGGTCTTAGCTAACCGGGGGTATTCAATTGCTGGATAGTTTCAAACAGAAACTAACCGATTCCCACATCCGTCCGGAAACCTAGCAGCACGAAAGCTAAAGCCGTGCTCTGTTTCCTGGCGATTTTACTTGTCACCAGGAGGGGACTTGGCCGTCACTTTGAAGCCTGCTACTGAACGAGCCTCTGATTTTCATTAAGAACCCCCCTCAAATGTGGTTGGTGGGGTTCCCAATTGAAATTCATACCCAACTGGATGCAAATTGGATTATCCTGCGGTGTCGGGTCCCACGACTCAATGACCTTGACGCTGGCTCCTGCCCAGCCGATCCCGTGCTGCGCTCTGAGTCTGAACTGAGCATGCTGGCCGCTCTGACGGGCTCCCCGCTGCCCATCCTCGAGAGAACGAGCAGGGTGACACAGGAGAAAAAAGCCGTGGAAAACGAGCAACGCACCCGGTCCCCTTGCAGGTTTTTGCTTGGCTCTCCATTCCTTGTTGATTGTTTGGGCTTCTGACCCCCGTGCTGCTTCTTTCAGGTTGGTGCCTCAGGAAAGTTGAGCCAAGCCATTATTCCGTTGAAACCATAAATCAATTTCCTAAACAACCTCAGTGTTGGTTTCCTGTTTAAGTAGGCCGGGTCTGGCTGCTCGAACGACTTTGCCCCCAAGAGGTGGGGACACAGGGAAGCCAACAGGAAAGGATGCCCCATGCCCCAAATGCCAAAAGAGAACCAGCCCCATGGTTGGGGGTTCCCTTATCTCCTCTTTTGCCCCTGAAATCACCCAGCTGAGGGATACAGACTGTGTCACCGGATGCTTCAGTCTGAGTGTTCCCTCTACTCCAAGAACCTCTTATTTTAAAGGTTCTCGAAAATAACCGGGTTCTTCGCGGGAAAACCCGGCTTTATGAAAAGCATACAAACGTACGGGTTTTGTATGGGTTTTGTACGGGTTTTGTATGGTTTTTGTATGGGTTTTTAAAAGTAAAACCGGGTTTTCGGTTGGAAAACCCTGTTTTCGGTAAGCCACAGGCTCAAAACCAGGTTTTTCGTTCGCATCCTTTATTTTTAAAGGTTCTTGGAGTAGAGGGTTTGATCCAAGTCTCCGAGCTGTGGTGGACCGCCCGGTCGACGACCCCGACTCCGACTCCATGGAGAAGTGGCTCGCCGCGGAATCTCCGATGGACTCCGCGCCTCGTTTCGGTCCGAAGGGGGCCGCTTGTCTTCCATGGCCACTGGACTTCTGAGTGATTAATGGGGCTCCTAAACTGGGGGAATCACCGGGTTTTTTTCCCTATTTAAACAGTCACAGAAGCGGCCAAAACCGTGGGCGACGGAGAAGGGCGAAAGGCTTGTGGAACTTGAGCAAGATTTTGGCACCCAGCTAGGAGACGGCGCCGTTGTCTCTGCTTTGTGCTGGGTGCTTTGTCTCAATTTTCACAACGTCAAGCCAAATGGAGACCCGAAGCTGAATTCACTCGGCTCGGCTGGAATTGGTGACCTGGGATCAACCAGCCTAGATGAAGTTGTGGTGTCTTTTCCAGATTCCCTCTCAAATGCGTTGCACCGGATCAAAACCAAGAACACAAGCCCAAAACCTCAAGTTGGAACCGAAAATCCGGGCCTCTGTCTTTCAGTTGCCGTCTTTCAGTTGAAACAGCAAACTGCATCACCAAGGGTGTCCATTCCTACAGGTGTGGTAAGAAATTTGACAGTGACTAGAAGCGAACTGACATCAGTGCTGCCTGTCTGTGTTCAACCAAACCGACGGGAAAAAAGGAATCCAAAAAAGCCGGGCGTGAAAACTGTAGGGGGTCTGGACCAAACTTACCCGTCCTTGGATCCCTCTGGGAAGCTTAGCTTGCTCTTGGAAAATGACAGTTCCTCTAGGAATATTACCCATCCAGAAGCTCACTTGCCCCTTAAAAACCTGGAAAGGCGATCATCGTTTGGAACCTTGTCAACATACGGCTGTGGGTCAATACCCTGTACCCCTGGTGAACATCAACATAGGTGGCAAATGGATGTTCACCCACCCCAAAATGAAGCCATAGGTTATGCCCCATGGCCATATGGAAACCAACTCATGGAAACCAAAAACCTCAACGTGAAAAGGTCGGCTCTGGCTAGGTCCTCCAGTAGAGAGGTTAGAATAAGGGTACCCATTTTCTGTAATCTATTTTAGTAGGGGAAGCCTCCCCAAAAAAAGGGTGAGAAAGGGCAATACTGGGGGACTTAGAAAAGCTAAACGTTGAAAGGTCGGTTCTGGGCAAGTATATAAGGAAGCCGGGTTCGCCCATTCGCCTCGCGAGCCGCTGGTATCAGAGCCGCTGGGGTCCTCAACGCCCCGCATAAAATGAATTATCTGGGAGGCGGGCTGGCCATGCACGTGGAAGGACACATGCCATGAGCCTCGCAGTATAAGTATATCTCATATGTTGCTGTTTGTGCCTGGTTATTTGTTGTATGAATTTGTTCGGACAGAAGTAAAACATAGTAAAACAACGCATAATCAACAGAAAACAAGCCCACACATTACATCTATAAATTTGTACAAGCATACTCAACTGACAAGGGTCTCTGCTATTTACAACCTGCAAGCAAATGTTGACAACCATGATTCAAACGGTATGGAAGGGCCTGTTCCTTTTTCGCCTCCCCCTCCCCTTTGCTTTGTGGTTATGCGGGGCCCAAAGCTCTCCAAAACAGATGGGGCGGTGTTCCTGCAAGGGACCTCCAAAATTTAGATTGACAAGAAAGCGCATGCAGGTCCAACATTCCGAGTGGGGCTCCATGTTTTTCAAGACACGCCGATCATAAACCTGCAGAAGCACCCTATGACCATGGCCCGATTTCATTTGGGTGCAAATGGGAGTTACTCTCCCAAGTTGCGGGTTTAGGGTTCAGCGTTTAGGAGTTTTGGGTTCCATGCTCCCAAATCATCTCGGCAAAGTTCCACTGCAAAAGATCAGCTCATGGGGGGGGCCATGGCTTTTGTCGCGTTCGAAAAACGTGTCTGGACAGTTCAATCTATAGCGA